>JAPZEB010000009.1:26747755-26759212 GCA_029783705.1 Chaetodon striatus
AGGGATACATTCCAACATCTCTGTTGGTGTCTCACGACAACACTGTCACAGCATGTGGGCCAGCTGTCCCCATCAGAAAACGTCTGGCAGTCGGGCTCTAACGGCAGGTGACTGGGGCAGTCTATCGCAGCAGCAATCAGCTTCAACAGCCTTGTGTAGTTTTAACGGACTGCTCTGACACTGCGTGGTGAGTAATCTGCTCCTGTGCAGGTAAGTTTGATGTTGAAAAACCATGGATGTAAGAAAACAACAAACATAAATTCCAACCTGACTGTTCTCCTAGCAGTTGCATGGCCAGAGATTGTATGTCTTTTTGATTTAGGACCACATATGACTGTAGCCCAGCTCTCATTGAAAAAAAAAAAAAATAATCCTGTGTCTACACTAGTCTGAAAAGATCAGATCTGTAAGGAGAGTTCCAGTACTGGAACTAAAGCAGGTATGCAATGAACACTGCCACCATCTTGGTTTCATGTGTCAGCATGATAATATTTGCTAGTTAGTAATAATTAGTACAACTAAGGCTAACAATATCATTAGTTTTGCAGGTGTTTGGTCATAAAGCAAAGTTTAAACTGATGCTGGCACTTGAAAGCTGAGGGATTGTCAGCGCTGTTACAATTCATGCTAAGGGGAGTGTGTGCAGCACTAATTGTTGCCAAGACATTTCACTCAAAACCACAACTTCATGGTTGGAAAAGTCAGAAATTGAAATTTCACAAATACAAGGGGTCTTTCTTTCCTGATAGAGATGGATAAAAGCTTATTATTTCTTGCTGGGGATCTCTGACAGTTTTACCGGCCGTAAAGACAACTGTTGCAAACTGTTTTTTTTAGCCGAAGCTATAGCCAGTTAAGCTAAAGTTAACTTCATTTGGTGCTTATGTAAACCTTGCTTCCTGCTGACTCATTTTAAAATAAGAATTCTGTAAAAGGGGTCTTTAAAAGACACTTGACGGCTACATACAGGAAATTGTGCTAAAAGACTAGGACTGAAAAAAAGACATGTTCCAGGCAAAAAGTCAGTGTTCTTTCTAGCTTATGGTCCATGTAGATAAGATGGGAATTAACAGCCCATTGTCATTGCCAGAGCATCAAATACCAACACTTTGTCACACCCCTCTGTGTGTGATATCAAGTGTTGGGGGTGGCAGTAATATATTATGTTTTAGCAGTAACATAAGTAATTTGAATCATTACCAATGGGATGTTGGGTGATATTATGACATTTACAATATCGCGCAGTGTGTTACCACCCGAAATAAATCATTTATTGTTTTTATTTTTCATTCATCCACACTGGTCCACACCTCTCCATTTCCGCCAGTGTGCCAACAGAAAAAACTCCCCAAAGGTTGTTCTGTGCTGTCATGTCATTACACACTACAAGAGGGGTGCTGCAGGTGATTAACCTACTTCAGTCATATTGTAGCCTACTGTGCGTTATCTTGTTCAGTGTGTTTCCATTGATACACCTGCAACGTCTACAATGTAGGCCGTTCTGTTACCAAGGCTGCTAGAAAGCAGCTGGGATAAGGCGCTGGCCTCTGGTTTGTTTTTTCCTTGTCCCAGTGTCTGGGTGATGTTAGTATTTGCTGGATGCATTTCCATTCACATCCCTTCCAACTGCAGAGGAACACCAGCACACAGTCCCGTTCCTATGCATGACTCTCTCTCTGGTGTTGTAGCTGACCAGCACACCGGGAACCAGCAGGTTGGTCCTCCAGCTCCGCTCATCATAGCAACTTAATCGCATGCAGTTCTGTTTGTTGTGTAACCTCAATAATGTTATTATTGTGTTTCATATCACAGACCTACAAATATTTATCTATATCTCATAATTATTAACTTTGATCCTCTGCCTGACCCCCCAGTGTCCAAAGCTATTCATTTATTTTAAAAGGTCTAGGCTATTTACTTGATCTATATCATCACACTATCATATACAAAGTGGTAACCGTGGTTAGACATGCGCAGCACTGGATTTGAAATAACTGAGCTTCTGTGCTGTGATTACCTGCTGTGAAACAACATGACCCTCATCCATTTAAAATGCTTATTTGTTCCTCTGAGGTCATTTTGGTGAAAGTAACGCACATGTAGTGTCTTAAGTAACTTATTACTCTACACAAAGAGTAATATTGTAAAGTAACTTATTACTTTCTAATAAAGGTAATTAGTTATATGTTAAATATTACATTTTGAGAGTAACTTGCCCAACACTGATGCTATCAATTCCAAAGACAGCCTTTGGTGTCTTTATGAGACACACTGGGTTTTCTGCTAACTCCAATATAAACCCATTCGTGGCAATACTTGACACTGAGAGCAACTGATATAGTATAAAGAGCCAGGTGGATAGGTCAGACCAAACAGTGTCCATGAGTTTGTGTCCTGTGTGAAACAGAAGGTCAAAGTTGTATTAACATTTGTTATGCAATTCACATACGGCTGTTGAGCATGTTACATTATGTTACCAACATTCTTGACTTTAAGCCAAACCATGATCTTTTCTTTAAATCTAATCAAGTAGTCATGTTGCCTAAACCCAACTGTGACCATTCTACAACATTTTCCAAATGCTACAATATGTTTCAGCTGTGCGTCGAATGGAGACCCTAAAGGGTGCCCTGTGCATTGCTATGAGTCATAAAGGGCCATGACAGAGCGTCGGGTATTTTAAAAAAAAAAAGAAACATCATTAATCTTGACATAGTTAGTCATTGTAATATTAACTCACATATCTGCTAGTACTTTCAAACAGTACGTTTCACTTTTTCTGTTAAAGGAGAACAGGTTTTTAGTAAAAGAATGAGGATTAACTGGTGTGTTCTGCAAAGATAACACTAGCTCTGGTAACATTGGTTTCAGTTGCTGGAGTGCAAGCTTCCCGAGATCCAATAAAGAGCAGGACAGAGGTGCTAATGTTACCTTCAACTCTGGTAGCTCTCAGCACCGGCTGGCACAGTGGCAAAATAATACAAAGTGGATGTGCTGGTGAACAGGCTTTGTTTTTTATGTCCAAGTTCTTTACCAGCCTGCTCTGTCAAGTTACAGCTTCTGAGCCATGACAGTATGATCACCGTTAAGTAAAGGGTTCAGTGAACAGTCAATCACACATTCAATAATCCTGATACACTGACAAATCAGTAACTTTAATATAGCCGAGGTAATAATCCAACTGTGATTGAGTTAAAATGTGGCCATAATTTAAATATTCTATTAGGAAAGTATAATCAAAATGTATAAAATATATCTGCAATTAACATATCCATACACCTTATGAAATGTTTTATACCAGTATAAGACAAGTGTAACAGAGAGCTGTTTATCAACTGAACCCAACCATCACCACCCCCCTCCTCCTCCTCCTATAATCTGTGTTTGGTATCTGTGCTCCAAAGCTATAAATAATGTTTTACCCACAATGAAATGAGATAGAACTGAAACCAGGCAGCACAGGGCAAGCCTCTGTGTGTGTGTGTGTGTGTGTGTGTTTGCGTATGCTTCTTCTGTGTATGTGTATTAGCCCTGGGTTAGTCATTAGTGCTGCAGTGCTAAAGGGAAGTAGGAAGCTAGTAGATTGTGAAGCACATTAGCTCAAGAGCCGCTGGAGCAAACGCACACACGCATACATGCACACACACAGACACACAAACACAGCATTTCCCTGGTTAGCTAATATCTAAGCGGTGAAGGGGTACCTCAGGGCAGCAGCACTTGCTGCAGTGTTTTTACTGCTCTGGTGAACATTCACTTACACAAACACACACACACACACACACAAACACATCCACAAACGTGTCTGTGCACATGCATATTTATTGAATTCTCGGACAAACATTTTTATTCATAGTGTTGCTCACGCACAACATTGCAAATTCATGATGGTATACACATGCACATTTATAAACAAGCAAAGAATGCACACACACTGAGACACACACACAGCACACCAGGTTGCAGTGAGTCCAAGTTGGAATCAGTGATGAGGATCCCAGTTTAAACCTCATTAACTAACAGAAACCCTAGAGAGAGAGAGAGCGAGAGATGGGAGGGCTGGAAAGAAGCTGGTGAGATAAAGAAGGTGAATACAGAGCTAAAGAAAGACAGAAGGAAAGAGACACTTGAGAATACAGTAGAATTTCATTAGAAACACTCCATGAACACTGGCAGGACAACAAACTGATGAATATTGTCAGTTAGTGAACGTTTTGCAGATTCAATACTGTAAATGTTTTGTCCCAAATTAAAACATTATCTAAGCAGTGCTATGTTTCTTTTAAAACTCTATTTATTACACTTGCTTCACAGTGCCAGCCTCTCGCCCCAATATGGTCACTTCTGGCTCTGAAAAAACTACGATGGTGACAGACAAAATGCTGATCTCAAGGCTCTAGAATGGGAGTTCACAAACCAATGGGTAACATCACAGTATAGCTATGTGCGTTATTTTTAAGGTCTATGCTTAAAGACCCTATAAATGGCCGACTTCCAGGAAAACTGTGATATTGTGGAAAAGGTGACTTATAGTGCACCTGACTGCATGCTGCTTAATGTTAGCAAGAGAAAAAAATTAAGAAACTTTATTTCGTCCTTTTCTTTCTTTTTTTTCATTTTTAATTGATCAGTGTCCTAAAGGGGTGGTGGTGGGGGCTGTAGAGAGAACAAATCTTTCACCCTCTTGGATTTACGCACAGGAACATATTTTTCGCTAAGTACTGCTGCACAGTATAAATGCATGACAATGTATGTGCATGTGCTTAAACAGGAACTCCAGGAGAATTGCTGAGACGTACTTACATGGGTGGTTCTATCAGCCGTTAGTCTAAGGAATGTGTGCTCCCTTGCCTCAGACTAAATTTCTTTCTGGACTGCATATGCCAAAATTTCTAATATTTCATTTCGCATGGTGTAGGACATCCAGTTGTCTCTTCACTGAAGCCACACACATGCCCTGGGCAAATCATATGTCCACTCATCGTCCGCTCCATTATTACCTGCCATAAAACTCCATCCTGATGGTTATACCCCCACAGTGGAAGTAACTCATGCCCACAGAATTTTCTGGATATGATAAGCAACTGTCCTGGCAATTTTCTGGTCTTTCTCAGCTTGTTTAGCTTGTCTGTGCAATTGATTCCTTTAGCTGACCCATAAACTAACCCCTGACCTTGCACTTTGATCTGACATGATAATGTTGTCGAGTCAGATCGGAGGAATTAATAAAGCTTGAACATTTTAATCATCTTCATTTTTTTTCTGACTCATATATTCTTTTGAAAATATGAAACAAATTTTCAGACTGCCCATTATTGATGATAAAATAATGGGACTGTTCTCATGCACTGTTTATACGATTCCAAATAAAAAGTAATCCACCAGAATCCATGCATATTATCCATAGTCATGAGCCACTAATTCATGCATTAGCCATGCATTTTGGAAGGCTGTGATCATGTGACCAATACGCCGCAGGGAGTAAAAAAGGAAGCAATCCTTTCAGGAAGCAAATTTTGGTGGTGGATGAAAAACACAGGACTTTCCACCAGGAGATTGGTGTTCAGAACCATTTGAACTTGCCTAAATCTTATCTAACTTTTTGTTTAAGTCATTCGTGGGATGCTAATTCATAGGATATCATATGAACCATTGTATGAAGATGCATTGAAAACAGTCAACTCTTGACAGACTATGTTGTTCCACCCCTTGTCAACAGGGGCTGCTGCAGCACCCTCAGCACTCTGCTTGCTGCACCCATGCTCTTGAAAGACAAATATTAGCTCTCTCTGTGTCATGTGTCAGCCATATTTCCCTCATCACTTTATGTGTGTGTGTTTACATGTGTTTCTTTTATGTGTTTGAGACGAACATCAGGTCAACACCTGTTTTGTTGAGTTACCACAAAAGGAGGAGTGGGTGTGTGTGTTAAGAGCTGTGTTAAAAGAGGAATGGCCTTTATTGTGGGAAGTCAGGATACGGCAGGGACAGGTACATCTAAATGATCTGTGTGTGTGTGTGCGTGCATGGGGTCAGGAAATGGAAGCGACACTTTCAGATGCCTTAGTGTCTTCACTGAAAGAGTGTTCTGCTATTTCTTTTTGCTCTGTTCTAATCTGCTTCTATGGACAGATTAAAAGATGAAGGGACGATGGAGGGATGATGCGAGGAAAGAGGGAGAGGAATAAACTTTAGGTAGTTTCTTAAGTCACTTGAAAATGTACCCATGTATGTGTAAACATTTATTGAGGTTAACAGAATGACTTTCAGTTCCGTCATCAATGACAGTAGCCTGCTGGCAAACAATTACAAGTAGAGAAGTCAAAATTCGACTTTAATGATGATGTTACATTGCATTAAAGCTCCCTAAACAGGGGCGACTGTGGCCTTTTGCAGAGGCAATTTCATAGTCTATGAAGTTTTAGTGAGGCACGATTATTGCTGGTTAAAATACTTGGCCTAGGAGGAATATCGGGTCATTCACTAATTGGAAGATCAGTGGTTTGATCCCTGGCTCCTCTGGTCCAAATGTTGAAGTGTCCTTGAATGATTAGATTAGATTCAATCTTACTGAGCAGATAAGCACCTTGCGTTGCAGCCCTTTATACAGCAAACTGTGTGAAGATGTCTGCAGAGTTGGTTGGCTTGGCATACTCTAAACTTCATTTGGACATTTTTCCTGGCTATTGAATAAATTCTCATGCCCTCTTGACTTCAGTTTTTTGTTTGCCTTCCTCACTTCCATCTTACTTTTCATGCACTAAGTTCAACTGCCAATCAGAATGATTTCTCTCACAGACCAGCTCTGCCGGTACTGACGGGACACACCGTAAAAACTAGGGTGATAGATGCTCATCGATGGCCCAACATCGACTGACGGCCAACATGACAGCATGTTAGCATGCTGGCAAAATCATCAGTCACCAAATTTTTTTTTTATAATGGCTAAAAATGACTAAATCTGCTTTCGTTATTATTGTTTATTGCATATATGCTGTTTGAAAACACAGTTATTCTGCAAAGTATAATTTTACAAAAGCACTGTAACCACATGGACCTTATCTGGTGCCTTGACACCATTATTATCCCATTGTTAATCCAAGTAAAGGCTATAGTTCTTTGGTGCATATGCTGTAGCACTTTCAATGTGCTGTTGTTGGTTGTTGTCATGTGGAACCTTTTGTGCTGACCCCAACCTGCTGTCATGCTCTACCGAAACATTTCACTGCCAAGTAGAACTTTTCTGGGTGGCCCAGTACTTGATGGAGCCTACCTGGTTGAATATTTTTTCAGCCATCTGAGTGTGTGTTTTTGAAAGAGTAAGGGAGATCAGAGAGGCCTTGCCTGCCACCTTATGAGCATCCTGACAGTTTTATAGTGACAGGGTGTGGAAGTCAGACAGGAAGGAGGTACAGGAGACAGAACATAACCCAAAGAAAACACAAAAACCACCATTAGAGGAGACAATGAAAGAGAAAAGGGTGACAGGGTCAGCCTGGTTGGAGCTTCAATAGAGATGCTATCTGTTCCAGACTCTGAGCAGACGTTGCTATGGACAGGGAAACGATGAGAGGAACAGCAGACAGGATACAAACAAGGAAAAAATGAAGACAAGGGAATTGGAAGACTATGAAAAGGATTAAAAGAAAATATTGTGAAAAATGTAGGGAGGAAGTGTGAATTATAAAGAGAACCAAAGTATTTACAAAGTACAGGAAAAGGAGAAACTCTTCTTTTTCGACAAGAAGAACATGGGAAAAATAAACAAAATAAAAGAAAAAAAGAATAGAAAAGGAGATACATTGCCGAAAGATGGTAAAGAGAATGGCTGATAGGCTTTAATCTAACCACATGCGCAAAAGAGGGAGATGGATGATGGAGTGAGGAGGATGAGACTAAAATGAAGAGGAGGAGGACTGGACAGACAGAAAAACAAGAAAGAGAGAGAGGGGGAGAGAGGAATGAGTGATTGAGGCACCAGTGAGTGGTGGATGAAGTGGAGAGATAACAGTGACAGGGGTACTAGCGGAAAAACACTCCATTTATTATCAGAGAAATGGAGGGATGGAAAAACCAACAAGGAGGGAGAGGGAGAAGCAAACAAGATTCCGTGAATCTGAAATGGAGACTGGTTTTGCACTGCTGATTTCTTGCCAGGTGACCTGACTTGTTAAAACAAAGGAAAAAAAGTCTTTTTTAAAAATAGGATAAAATTGGACAAATAAATAAAAGTACAAATTAAACTAAGGAGATGTGTTACAGTTCTCGTCAACAAATAGTGATTAAACAATAATGTGAAAGGCTTTTTTTTTTTTTTTTTTTAATCTTTCCTTTATTTTACCAGTAAGTCCAACTGAGATCCAATACCTCTTATACAAGAGAGACCTGGTCAAGGTAGCAGCCATGCAGATCTGTTATGCATACACACATATGAGGACATATGAGGACATCTGAGGAGGGCAGCTGGTAACCGCCAGAGCTAAGACAGAGCAGGGTACAGAGCTGAGCTGGAAGCCTAACCTAGTATTGCTATTGCATATACAAAATGTCACTGTAATCAATCAATCAAGTTTTTTCTTGGCATTGAAAGCAAAATATGCTTTATTTCTAAAATAAAAGCTTCCTAACTAACTTAGCAATGTGTAAATTCAATAAAAGCTTGCTGTCATTTCAAATACCCTCGTATTTCTATAAGGGTTCCCTCTCAATGAATTTAGACACACGCTGTGGCCTAACCTTTTGCACAATCTCACTCACATGTAATACACAAACATAATTGAATTTGCACTTTCACTTGTTTTGTCTAGCGTCCTCCATTTTCATTAGCTCAGTCTGATTATTTACTGACTCCTGCCTGAAATGTTACTGTTGGCCTGTGTTGTCACATAAATAAAAGGACATAGCACATCACAGCAGCATGTCAACAGGGGCGGTCCAGAGTATTTTTTGGTGGGGGGCAAAAGTAACAAAAATGAAGGCTGCCACAAATGTCTCTCTTCAATATTTTGACTGTAGGTACAAACAGCTACTTTCTTTAGACTGCACAGTTTGACACTGTTTCTTCATATTGCTTTGTTGGCTGCATTAAATCTTTCACCTTGTAAGGCAGATGCCTATGACCTTTTCATTTTCCACTGTCAATGTCAACATTAAAATTATAACCAATCAATAATCAACTCTTTGTTGTAAACAAGAAGTCTTAGCAGAATAAGCAACCCAATAAATTCTCACAATGAACAACCATATCTTACACTCTTATCCAGTAGTTAGAGCTCAGCTCTGTTTGATAAACATCTCAGTACTTTGCGTATCAATCAATCAATATATGCAGAATAACCAGAACAAACATTACTCAAATTATAATGATGCAATTGAGAACAATAACTACAATATGTTACTCTGTTTTCTTTATTTACTACACAGAACACTATGTTTGCTGTACAGAGTTGATCAAGAGCCTTAGAAATTAATGCTTACAGGTCTGTACACAAAAGTAGGGTGAATTGGGAGGTTCCTGTTGCTGCTGCAGCTGTCATATGATTCGGCATGGTCATCACCAGGGTCAGTCCTCAGTCCTCTCCCTTTGTGCATCTAAAAGTATTGGTTGACATCGTCAACACCTCATTAATTCTATTTTTTATTAAACATACATGATTTTTAAATAATATATAGCATTAAGTGCAGATATTTAACAAAGACACAATATTAAGTGCATAGTGCTAGTTTCTTATTGTGATTAAAAGTAGGTATTTAAATGTCTTTATTCACTGAACAACTGTGAAATCCTGCAGAACACCACATTACACATTTTAAAGCATTTCCCTAATACCTGCATTTCCCCTGGAGGTCCATGAGTGCTGGTCTGGCCCTGGAAATTTGGTTCAGTATATGCTGCCTGGCTGCATTCAGATTGACTCAGACTCTTCTCAATATCAGCACTCTCACACTCAGCCTGCTGGTCACCTACACTCTCCCTGCTGCTCTGAGTAATCTTCTAACTGGAGAAATTGGAGATACCTCCCTGTGTCCATTTCACATTATAGTCTACCTTAAAAACACAATGAAAAGCAACATGTTATTTGTAGAGTATAAAATTACACATAGGCCTGCACATTCCATGAATACATAACTCTTATTTTAGCAAATTGTGCCATCCCTGCAGCTTTCAGGGTGCTGCACCTCTGGACATTAGGGTGATAGGACACAGCGGCTATCCATTACACATGAGGCTGATCATGCCAGACAACAATTTGCCAACAACCCAGTGGCAACAAAGATATGTTACTATGTTGTTGAGGGTTGATGCCGTCACAGGTGACATCCAAGGCCAATGACGGCAAATGGGCTACGGCCCGACCCACAATAGCCCATACCTGTGCACGTCCTTGTTCTTACTGTTAGTTCATGTTGCAAAACGCAAGACACATTGGAGACGCTAACGTTACTGCAACAGTGGAGAGATGTCCATGCTAACGCTAAAGTTAATCCAGAAAGAGAGCTAACTTAAGTTTAACACATCTGTAGTGTTGTTTAAGAACAGTTTCCCGCGCAAACCGAACCGAAGTAGGCCCAAATGTAACACAAGTTGGTCAAAACATTGTTGTGACAGTTTAAAGAACTTGTTACTTGTTCTTACCTTAACTCCAGTACAACCGGGTGCATAACATTGTTATGCTGCTGAAAAAGTCCATGACTGGTGATGTTGTTCGAGTTCATTAGCAGAGCCACGGAGCCACTTCCTTTGTCCGTTTTCCAAAATAAAAACCTTCATGAGTTCACAACACAGTCCAGTCACACAAGGTTTCAGCTTTGCTTCCGTTTTAACATGCTGTGATGGTAACGAGCTTTACAGAATGATTGACATCACCACGAGTCAATGACCACTGGGGCGGGCACACAGGGTGGCCAATCAGATTGCAGAGGGAGCGGGTGCCCCCCCGTGCCACCATGGAAGCTCTGCCCCTGTTCTAGCTACCTGGAGCATTACAACCCTGAGCCACAAGCTAAGCACAGGTGCTCCAGAGCTCACTCGTCATGTAGTCCACCACTGTACTGACAATAGCACAAATGCTAAACCTTGTTTTTTGCAGTTAGGCAAACTTGAGTCGTCGTCAGCAGCAGCAAACGCAGTCATTCTAAACAGTAATAGCCAGAAACCCTGCAATTAATTTGGACTTAGACCCCACTGTCCAACTTTGCAAGTACACTTTTATTTTTGTAGTATTTTGTCAGGTATACTCCGAGTTTCAGACACTAGTTTAGGACACCACATAATGGCCCTCATTTATCAAGCTTGCGTGGAAACAGGTGCAGATCTGGGCGCAGGATTGATCTACGATAGGACCCACGTCTGATTTATGAAAGGGTTCGTATATGACCAATCCGAGCGTACGAATGATCAGGTCTTGATAAATACGGCGGCTGAATCCAATCGTCATTTACATGTTACGCCCTTAA
>JAPZEB010000009.1:26780083-26806984 GCA_029783705.1 Chaetodon striatus
CAGCATTTGTATGTGGGGCCCATGTGGGAAGTAGATGGGTTGCAAAAATGGGCCCCATATGGGATTGTCCATGGGTTACCATTTTTGCAGCCCATCTACTTCCTACATGGGCCCCACACACAAATGCTGGCTGGGATGAAGCTGGTTCTCTTTTTACCAGGATAAATCACCATGGTAACTTATGCCGAACTCCGAAGCAGGTTAACTTCAGAGCATCAGATCACAGCCTGTCATCACCCCGACCTCTGACCAGTCAGATCACTGTTTACAAAAGTATCCATGGACACAAGTCCAGAGTCACAGCTAAAAAGAGTAGACTATATATTGTTATTATCAGTTATGGTGTTGCTATTATACTCTCTGATCCCATCAATGCAGCTCAGAATAACATTAGCCACCTGTGTGATGAGAACTAGGAAAGAAAGATAATATTTTATTAGAAAAATAATCCACACACTGTTAATTGGCTCCCGTTATCATAAATGCAACACTTCAGTCAGACAGACCTCGGCAGTCATTAACGAGGCTACTACTATACCCGTTACTTCAGCAGAAACAGTCTGGCGTCACTTCAGAGTGTTTTATGTGACATACTCAGAGTAGTTTTTTCATCATCCAATTAAATAGCAAAAAATAGTCCATAGTAATGTCACACATACATGTGATGTAAGTCTCGGCTGATGGTGAACTTTTGGATAGTAGCTATTTTCATTGTTTCTACATTTTCTGTTATGAGATAACAGAGTGTCGTTTGCATCCCACGCCTTTGACATTTTACTGTCTTGGAGTCTCAAATAGTTTTTGTTTCATCTTATACCATTTCATCACATTTCATATGAGGCAGCCTACTTCATTTGTGGTTCTGATGATGTCCCTCTTTCACATGAACGCGCTCGTGGCTGGTTAGGAAAACCCAGAGTTGACTGAACTAGTTGATAACCAGTTTTGTAGTCGCGGTTATCCAGACGGCTAATGTTAGGGTTAGTCAAGCCAGATAATGAAAAGATATCCTGGGTAAGTTTAACTGGCTTCATTGTACATGTCTCAGATCAGAGGGAGAAACAAGTCTACATTAAGACATTATGAAAGACTTGGATAGACCTGGTTTTTGGATATGCGCAAATACAGCAACACTGCCCTTCTGAAGAAGGTGGATAAAGGCATGAAAGAGAGAGGCTGTGCTCACATGGTACAACACATCCGCCACCAGTAGGAAACTTTGATGCAAAGAAGAAACATGACAAGCAGCTCCAGCTGTTCCACTTACCTATGTTTTTACATGATAAATGACATGTTAGAGCACGTTAGGGCTGCATGTAAATGAGAGCAGAAGACAGACTTTATTAATCCCCAAGGGGAAACTTTGTCGTTGTGTTGTCGTTTTACATGGCGCATATACACAGGTCTGAAATACACACAGGACCTATACACATGAATGGAGAGATGACAGAGAAAGGGGGGCTGCCCATGGACAGGTGTCCCGAGCAGGTTGGGGTTCAAGGGCACCTCTCTAGCTACCAGTCCACACTCCATACTTGGTCCGTATGGGGACTTGAACAGGTTCCCAAGCTATGTCCCCGAGGGCTGAGCTGCTGTCGCCACAGGGTGGATCAGTGTATGATTTGTATTCTAGAGTATTAGTGGATTCTTTTTTTTTTAATTAGATATGTAAACAGCTTAATAGGAATATTTTTTCAGTCGTTTTCAGTGTCAGGACAGACACTGGACTGTTTTGTGCATGCATATGTAGCAATAGAGGAAGCTACACCCACCAGCTGCATCAAGGACCAGCCCCCTCTTATGAGTAAAGTGTACATCTAACAATGGATGAGAGGCTCATGATTGTGACAGCATGAAATGTAAACATCAATAGTGTCTAGCTAGCTAGCTCATTGGGGCTAGGTCAGCTAGCAGTGGATACACGCTTCCTCCTGTGTGATGATATAGTTAGCGGGTGTAGTTTGGCACACAGAAAATAGTTCCGACATGAAAGTGCTCACAACAAGGTCTGTGTATTATCTTGAGTAATGGAGTCATGATTTTTAGGAAAGAGACATTTCTGTTGAGTTTTTAATGGATTTTTTTAATGCTTTGAGCACCACAAGCTGAGTGCCATATAGTGTCATTATACTGAAGAGAAAGCAGACATCTCTGCAGCCGATATCCCCAACACTTGGCAATAAAACAATCTAGACTGAAAAATTGCACTACAGGTAAAAGGGCATGCATGTCTTTTTGATTTTGGGGTGAACTGTCCCTTTAAAGCCTGCCGTATGTTTGGTAGCAGAGACAGAAGAAGTGGGACATAAAATCCATGTCTCCATAAACCTGGAGACCACGGTTTGTGTCCCATATCCTACAAAAGGTCAGCTTTGAAGCATGATTTTCAAAACTTAAACCAAATGCTTTCAGTTGCCTGAATGTAACCAAAATTAAACCACATTTCTGGAGCAGCTACATGTCTTATTTTGAAGGCACTAATAAGTGACATATTTTGTTGTTTAATTATTAAGACATGTTCCAGTTAAAATGAATTTTAAGGCACTCCTCCAGGTCTGGCGGTGACCGTGAGACTTAGTCACACACTTCGCTCCTCTCTTACTCTCACCTCAGGTTGCTGTCACTGTATATCTCAACACTCTGAGGAGGTGTTCTTTAAATTCCTGTAGAGCTCTCACCATCTGTCCAGTGCTGCCTGCCGGCTTCAGAAACCTGCCTGTTGTGAGGACTGGTTGGTCTGTGCCTCCAACAGCCACCAGAGTTTGTTTGAGTTCGACTCTCGACTTTAATCCTCCACATCTTTATTTGTCAGTTGATGGTGTGTGGGCTTTATAGATAGGGCTCGCCATTTCTGTATTTTTTCTGTGGGAAAATTGGATTTATAAATGCAATTTGCAGTGCTGCCACTCTGAAGTTCAGTCATTTCTTGATTTTATTTATTTACTCATATTTAGCTGCGACCAACAGCTCTAAAGCTGGCTCTGTCGGAAATTATTATTTAATTATTATTAAATTATTATTAAATTATTATTATTTTCAAAAACAATTTTGGCCTCTATGATTATGAAAACAAAATAATCGAGATAAAATGATTACTGTGCCACTCTCATTTTGTCTTTTGTTTTAAATCCAGCGCACCCCTTTTATTTACAACGATGCGCAGTCAGCAATTTCAACTTGGAGACTTTCTCACCAGATTTAGCAACTTTTCCCTTCAGTGACTTTATTTCCAACAATAACTCGTAGCCACCAAGACCACTGCAGGTCCAGCCTGTTGAGCTCTCAATGTAATACAAGGCGGAGTTCTCAAGATGGTTGCTAACATTTTATTTATGACGCAGACTGGAAGGCAAGTCCTTCTTCCCACGCAGCCTTCCACTTCAGATACGGACAAAGTAATCAGCAATGCTATAGAGCCTTGGTCTTCGACAGGGGATCCCGTTTTGTAGACCCTCCGGTGATTTGTTCTCTCCTAAATCCAAAACACCTCCAAACAAACTGATGATGACGCTTGATGAGCAGATTTTTGTTTAGCCGATTTGCAGTAGCAGCGGACAGCCCCACCAAAGTGAAGGCTGGCTTGCAGTGTTGTTTCCTATTTTAAATGTCAATATCGCAGCACATCACATTCACTGAACTGTGGGAAGCCAAAACCATGATTGTGTTAAAACTTTGATTAATTGTGCAGCCCTACAGTGTACACTCTGTCTTTCAGCTAAAGGGCCCTTGGCCTGAGAAACTCTGAAGAGGAGTGTTTGACGCTACAGATATCTGACAACACTGTACTCTGTAGCGAGTATAAATGAGCACAAGCTGCAGTTCAGAAATAATCAACAGGTCACACACAGTCTTGGGATGTTGAATTAGCCTACATTACATTGCTAATATGTGTGTTATTTGTGTTACATTTTTCTTTTTGACAGTATGCCAGTATTTGAGTGCCTCAACTGTTACAGTGGGAATTATGGCAAAGAGCCACAATCAGTTGAATCATATTAAATTTATTTTTTTTAGTTCAGTAAATGCAATATGTTTCCTAAATTAATGAGTTATTGTGTTAAGTCCAGTCAAGTCAACTTTATCTATATAGCACATTTCATACAACAAGAGTAAACTCAGTCTGCTTAAGATACATCATACATGACAAACATAAAACGTCATATAAGACAATAAAGTATTACATATACAAATACAAGCACTGCATGATAAAAACAAACAGAATATGAAGATATTATTATTATCATTACGCCTAAAAAAGGGGAGATAATAACAATAATCGTACTAACTCCTAAACAAATAAAAATACACTTAAAAACCTACTAAAAGTTTGCAAAATAAGATACGTTTTAATTTGCTTTTAAAAGAGAACACTGTTGTAGCAGACCATAGTTCATGTGGAAGAGAATTCCAGAGAGTGGGGTCATAAATGTTGTTTTATTGGAGAGAAAATTAAAATAGGAGTTATGTGGTCAGACCTTTTCGTTTTTGTTAAGTAATCTTGATCTTAATATTGACTAAAATTATAACTTAAATAATAGTCGGTTTGTCGGTCCACAGAATTTCCTCACCCTTTGACAGCCTCAGTCTCTGTCCTAGGAAGCTGACATTTGGCATGTAGGTCAAGTGTGTGTGTCTGTGAAGGTGAGTGTTTGTGCTCATGCCAGTTGGCTAAAAGGAGGGGCATAACATCACAAAAAGGCGGACAACTTCCAAATGGATTCACAGACGTGTCCAAGCAAGATTTTGTGGAGAGATTGATCACGAGCCAAAGGACGGCTGATCAGCTGTTCATGCCAAGTGGCATGAAGGGGCAACATGTGGATGTTTGCATGTATGTGGTCGCAGCTATTACAAATCTGTGCTTTTTTAGTTTGCAGCTCATTTTCATTTTTCTCCCATTTTTCTCTAGACTTTTTTAAAATCTTGTTTAACATCATTAAAACCAAAATGTTCCCCCCAGTGTTTAGATAAGAACGTTATCGTGTGGGTGTTTCTGCTTTTTTTTCCATCCTCCATCTCAGCTCCGTCCTCTGTGCTCTTCTCTGCATTGAACTATCTTGTATCATGTTTTAAGCATGGCCTTTTCCATATGAGGTGTGGCCAGGCAGACGATGCTCTACCCACTTGCTACTATATTAATCTCCTCTCTCTCCCTTTCTTACTTAATTTTTCCCCTACTCAGTGGCTTTTCTAATCGCATGCACTCCCCTATTAGAGATAACATGACCTTTTGTGTGTTGGCAGTTTCCTGTGTGACCTTTAAGTGTGAGGCAGACTGAGAACAGCTGTGGATCGAGTGGAGCATAATGTGGGGCTAAAGTGGACTCGATCACGGAGTTCAGCCGGAGAGGGCCATTACAAGTCTTTGTCCTCAACTGGAAAATGAGAAAATTAGTCACCTTTACGTATGTGCAAGTGTAGCCAAGCTTACAAGGACTCCTCTGACCTCATCTCTTGTTCTCCTGAGTAGAACAGGCCCTCCAGATCACGCCTTGTTTCACAAGTAATCTGTCACTTTCACTCTTTCGTGGTGTTCCTCCTCATCACATTCTTTGCCTCTCATTGGTTTTGGACTCCTGCCTCTATTTTCTCTCTCCAGCTCCATCACCTGTTCAATTTATCTCTCCCTCTTTTGTGATTCCCATTACCAGAATAAAGTTTTGGGGTTTTTTCCTACCACTGGAACCAAAGTGGTGAATAAGTAGTCATCATATACACTTTCATTTGCAGCCCCTCATCTGAAGCAAATGTCTCAAAGTTCACCTTATTTGTAGCACAGCTGTGAAATTAACTTGCTCTTGTTTACCTCCATGTTTTCTATTGTTACTTTTCCTCTGAGTATTAAAAATAAATTGTGTTTTATCCCCTCTATACACCTTACCCACTGGTGAGTGATCATTATATTGAAAGTAATTTAAGAGCAAGCATATCTCTAATATGCTGGGCCTTGCTTTATGGTTGCAGTTAATGTTCAGTGGCTGGTTAGAGAAAGAAGAGAGAAAATCAGCTTTTTACTGTTTATATGGGCATTGCATCAGCACTAATGCTGTCTTTCCCTCTATCTCTGGCTCTTTCTTCTTCTGTGTGGGGTTGTTCAAGCGTGCACTTATGCTATTTCCAACAGAACAACAGTATTCCCTTTTGGCTTTAACTCTATTTGTGAAACAAATAACTTTTCCATTACCCACATTCCCCACGCTCTGCAGGTAGCTTGGCTTTTCACCTGTGTGAATTAACAGCATGCACACGCACTGGTGGACACACACATACGCACGGAAACATTCACACATGGATGCAAACAGACACACACACTGCCATGCCTGATAAAAGAAACATTTTTATTGTTTGTTGGACAGCAGTCTGCAGTGGCCTGCAACTTGGCAGGCATCATCTAGGTGACATTCCCTTCACCCCCGATAACAAAGTCAGCTCATATATTATGTCTTTTTAGAAAAGTTGATATGATACTTATGAAATGTGCAAATGTAACATATTCATTGCAGAAAAGTAAAATTTTAGTCTGGCAACTGGGCTGACATGAGGGTTAGGTTTAACTGTAACTGTAATAGTAAGAGCCATAGAGGAAAAGAGATGAAATAAAACTCTAGATGCC
Organism: Chaetodon striatus; assembly: GCA_029783705.1. Lineage (NCBI taxonomy): Eukaryota > Metazoa > Chordata > Actinopteri > Chaetodontiformes > Chaetodontidae > Chaetodon > Chaetodon striatus. Next base: position 26,786,697 of record JAPZEB010000009.1, read on the forward strand.
CAGTACAGTTTCATGTATTGTTTATCCTTGACTTGTGACATGCTCTGACAGCTGCGTTAACGTTAGTGTTTTTTCTCTAAGAGAATATTAATTTTGTCATGATCTGAGTGAGTGTTGTGCTGGTTTTTAAAGGGACACACATCAGTTTACCGATCATGGTGTGTCTTTTGTAGCTTTAGAGATGCCTTCTGAAGTCTGAGAGAATGACCTTGATATTGCCATTGTAGGCTTGCAAACTACAAATGTATAGCAGACAGCTTGTGTTTCAAACTGGGGGTTTGAAAGACATGGGCATTTACCAGGGATCGTTAATTAAAAGACACTATTGAATTGCACTATGGGAGATGTAGTAAGTGTCAGGATCCCTCAGCCTCTGCTGCACAGATCTTGACTTTTTTTTTTTTTTTTTTCTTTTTAAGTCCACAAGTCCAATTGCTTTGTAGGGTGTGTTACAAAATCAGGTGCCTAGAATAGAATTATGAAGTGTTTTCCTAGCTTTACCGATTTGTGCATTTGGAATCATTCCTGCTCTCTCTACCCTGTGTACTACCTTTACTCATTCAAAGTATTTCATGCACTCTATGGTGCCCTTAAAAGAGCAAATACAACGGCAAAAAAGTGAATTGTCAGAACTTTACACTTAAGATATTTTGCATTTAAAGCATTTCTGAGAATAAAATGTGCAGCATCAACACAAACAAAAAGCACAAATACAACAAATAAATAATCGTGTTCCCTAACCCTAACCTCACAGTGACCTCTGACTGCAGTCACAACCTCAAATTCACCCCTGCTGAGGTGGGGATGGCGTGGCGGGGGGTAGACTTCCACATTGTGGAGGTTACCGAGAGTTCACACTCTACCTGTCGTCATGGCGACGGCTGCTTGAGTAGACAGGAAGTAAACAACAGTGTCTGATCAGTCTGCGCACTCTTTCCTTACCTACCTAACTCAACTGACTTTGAAGAAATCAGGATAAAAAGAACAAGGAGAAGTAAAGGATGAAATAGGGAGTTCAAATTCCAATAATCTGTGTCAGAAATCTACAAATAATCTTGTTTCTGGACTCTGTCCTGTCCTCACACTTTCTTGCCCCTGGCTGGTTTCTCTCACTCTTTGACCTCTTGACCTCTTCCCATCATCTCACCCTCACTTCCAGGGTTAGGCAGAGGTCATGCTGCATGAGATGTATATAAGTCAGTATGTTCGTGCACTGCTGCCTTATAAGTAAAGGACGTTGCCGTGCATTCAGTAACTTTCTCTGCCTAACAGCTGTTCATGTAATGAAAAAAAGCAAAGCTGTGCTCAACTGCTAAAGGTTTCATTTTCTTCAGTTCACATATAACTTGAAAACATAAACCCAGTCAACCTTAGTTACAAAAAAGACAACACTTGATCAACTCTTATGTGATCAATTTCAACAGTTGGAACAATTTTGCTGGCTTGTTCACATGCTCATCATATTGTGTCAAATTTTACTACTTTACTTGTGGCTTCACTGGGCTTATTTTTGACCCCAGTAGAAAACACTGTGGCCAATCACCACAACCACATGCATTTTTTTCCTCCACTTCACATGTCTTTTTTAAAATAAATTTTAAATGTCAGTTAGGGTTGCAGAAGTATGACATTTTCACAGTATGATAACCATCTCAGCAAATGATGTACAGTCAGAATGACCCTTAAAGGAATGACAGCATACGGCTAAATGTTGGTTTAACAAATGTTTTATTACTATAATTGAAACTTGAAATCATTTTGTTAATAGGAGTATTGTAAGAAGTCTCCCTTTTGAAAACAACTTAAACGAAGGGGACATACTCCATCCAGTTGCTTTTTTTTTTTTTTTTTAATATCGTAGATCAGCAAATGTACACTGTATGATAACCATCAACTTTTATATCATGGTATACCTTAAAACTGGTATATCGCTGCAACCCTAATCTCAGTACACACTTTATCTGTACAAACATTGTAATTCACATGAGATTTATGATTAGTAGTTTCAAAATTAGCAAAATGTGTGGGTAACAAAGTTATTTTTGGGAGTAAATATATTTTAACTTAAATATATAATACTGTTGCAGCCATATAATAAGATACATAATTTATTCCTGTTTATTCCTGTCAACATATAAGTGCTAAACATTTCATATTTAAACATAATAAATATATTAAAATAATAATAAAAAAAAAAAAATACTCCCAGTAAATATATATTTCATCTGTATCAACAGTACCTACCTTAATTTCTATTTTGACTGTATCAATCAAATATCCCATGAAAGCTGTTGTTTTGGGGGAAAATATATCACCCATATTGCTGATCACAGTAAGTTACGTTTAATACTACATATTTTATCCCCATTAACATGTTGTTTACTACATTTAACAAACATAAATACTTTCAATAAAAATATGTAGAAATGCTGGCACAACTGTAGTGATCAAGGTTCATTACTCCACCTGCTCGAGGACTGTCCAGCCGTTAAAACACTCTGGTTTTAAGTGATATTCCTTATGTCAGAGTTTTCAATGTTAATTTCCCAGTTTGTCTCAAAGCCTGCTGCTAAGCCTGAAACCAGACAGTGTTAGAGCTCAGGATAGCGTTTACCAGCTCAGGACATACTGCTACCTATCTACTAAAATATGTATACTTTTAAATTGGAAGGGGCGTAAACCAGCCTGCTTCTTGAGGGATTCATGGCTGGAGGAATGCCTGGACTTGCTGAAAATGGATTTGATGAGGGCCTGGAAGACTACTGGGACACTGTCTGGACACTCCTGAAATAGTAGCTTGTTCCCAATTGAGAAGGCTTGGATATAAGGATGTATAAGCTTTTATTTGTTATTTGTTGTTTTGTTGTATTTCTTTTGATTTTTCTCGTTAAATGTGTCTGATAGTTTATGACTATTTTTTCTATTTCTCCATTGTACATAACTTTAACTATATCTCATAGTTTTCTTCAGTGGATGGATATTTCTCAAACTCTATTTTTGACCCCAGTAATGATCCCATTGGAGCTGTTGTTATGTCTATGCTCGAGTAAACATACAGTATTTTAGGCATTTTTCCCAGTAGACATGTATTCTGTGCAATACTCATTCCTCCAGGGTGCACCACAGATCCCCACAGGAAGTCAGTCCTGCCTGTGATCATCAAACTATTCAACTCCCTAAATGTCAGACACAATCAGTTCATAGACTGGCCTTTTGACTTATCTTTTCCTGTCAACAGCTATTTATAAATTTGTATCCTTTCAACTGTGCAATACTGGTATTTGTATACATTCTTATTTCCATTTCTTTGACATCATTTATTTCAGTTTAAAAATCCCATCTTGTCATCTCAGTGATCTTACTACCTGCAGCAACTCTGCTCTGTTCCTCTCTCTCTAACTGGGCTCTGTCTGTCTGACCTCTTGACCTCTGACTCCCTGCCTTGTCTTTGCCAGGATAACCAGCAGGGTTAACCTTGGCTCTGCAGCCTGCAGTCTCACTCTAACTTCCTGCTGTCAGTAAAAAAAGCCTTCAGAGAATCACTTTTTTACCCAAAATCCCAGTAGCACGTGTCAGCTGGCTCTAGATCTGCTGCTGCACTGCACCACTCGTACACTGCACTGCCGAAGATGGCGTGATCGATCTGAATGACGCTGCTAAATGTTCGTGCTCCATCAGTCAAATGTTTTTATCTGTCGTCAGTATCTCGGTGAAGGACTGGACAAGGTCACATCTCTGCACGGAGGGATGAGAAACACGAAATTGTCACATGTGGCCCTGAAGCGAAGGCTGACCAGGTGTCTTCTATATTATGTACTGACAGACACAAGTATCATCATGTCCCAAAATGTAAAATTGTTTTTGATTCCTACAGAATTTTTCACCTCTTCATCCCTGTAAAAGTTTCTAACATGAGACAGATCTGAGAGGGAATATCATAACCTATGTCAACACTCAGGCCATCACCTGTGATGACAGTTCACAAGTAGACACTGTGTCATTTCAAGAGGGTTTGAAGCCAAAATGTTTTAGGGTAACAGCTCTTAAAGGGAAACCAAGGAGTAAAAAAGTTATTTGAAAAAAAAAAAAAAAGAAAAAAGATTAAGACACATTTGTTAATCAACTCTTTACTTAAAGTGGAGCGTAGGAGAGAGCTTTAAGACCTGCTCTCAAGTTATCACATGATAAATTCAGTTCAATTCAGTTTTATTTATAAAGTCCAATATCACAAATCACAATTTGCCTCAGAGGGCCGCAACATCCCTCTGTCCTTTGGACATCCCTCTGTCCTTTGGACCCTGACAGGGGATAAGTAAAAACTCCCCAAAGAAAACCTTTAATGGGGGAAAAAGCGGTAGATTAATCCCATCAGTCCTCAGAGGAATACCAAGGAATTTATATTCTTTAAAGTAATCTCTACATTTTGGCCAAAGATGTTATTCTGCAAAAATAAATATGATTTTAATGTCTAAAAAAGAAAACTTTGTTGTGTTTGAGATCTTTAATGATTCAGTAGTGTTAAACATGTTAAAATAAACAATAATCTATTAGAATTAGGGAAAATTGGCAGAAACTGTAAGTAACTTGCTAGTCTTCCAACCACTTAAAGCACTTTCACACATGTCAAATTCACATGTTCACACACACTGGCGGCTGAGGCGACTGTGCAGGGTGCCACCTGCTACTCAGTTTTTAAACACACTTACACAGCGATGGAACAGTCGTCGGGAGCGTTCAGTATCTTGCTCAAGGATGCATTTATTTGTTATTTGTTGTTTTGTTATTCAGTGTTTCTTTTGATTTTTCTTGTTAATAACATGTAGACTGGAGGAGCCAGGGATCAAGATGGTGATCTTCCGATTGTTGGAGGACCTGCTCAACTTCTACAGTCTGTGACTTCTTGATGTTTTTTCCTTCAACAATTCAGAAGGCTTGGATGTATAAGGTTTTAAGTTAAGTTAAGTATAAGGTGTATAAGATTTGTATTTGTTATTTGTTGTTTTGTTGTTTTGTTGTTTTTGTTGTGTTTCTTTTGATTTTTCCTGTTAAATGTGTCTGATAGTTTATTGCTTTATATTTTTTCTATTTCTCCATTGATACATAACTTTAACTATATCTCATTGTTTTCCTCAGCAGATGGATTTTGCTCAAATTCCATTTTTGACCCCAGTAATGACACATCCCACTAGAGCTGTTATTATGCCTATGCTCTGGTAAACATACAGTATTTTGGGCATTTTTCCCAGTCTTTTCCCAGTTCTGTGCAACACTCATTCCTCCAGGGTGCACCACAGATCCCCACAGGAAGTCAGTCCAGCCTGTGACCATCAAACTTTTCAACTCCTCCCTAAATGTCAGACACAATCAGTTCATAGACTGGCCCTTTGACTTATTTTAATTATTAATTTGTTTATCTTTTCAACTGTGCAATACTGGTTTAACAGTACAATAATTCTGTGCAACACTGTCATATTAACATATGACATGGTATATGAGCTGACTTTGTCATTAGGAGGTCAAGGGTATGGCGAATGGTGTGTCACCTACTATAGGGGAGATGCCTGACAAGCTGCGGACCACTATTAAAGACCAGCAATCAACAAAAAAAATATTGTTATTTAGTGAGTTATAGCCACATTTCCCAGGATTTTTTAGCCACCAAATGTAGGTGTCTTGTCGCGACCCATTTCTGTTTTTCAGTGGGGACAGTACCATATAAAGCTTAATGTTCAAATGTTCAGATGTGCTATGTCTGTAATTTGCAGAAATGTACAATGTCAACATTTCTTCTGGCAACTGGGTTGATGAAACAAGCAGGCTACTTTAAAAGGACGTTTCATGATATTCTGGGCTTTTCCTATCTGATCTAGTCTACAATATCAATACTACAATAATACAATACCTGCAGCTCATTTTGATCCAGTCCCACAAACACCACCCTGCTGCCACAAACTCACCAGATCACCAAACTGGTATAAATCTGCCACTGAAAAGTCCCCAGCAAATATACCATTTTCTGCTAAAAACTACAGTGACCAACTGATTTAGGAAAATACTTAGCCTATAAGATAGAAGAAACAACATATTTATGAGTTGTTTTTCTAAATGAATTTTACTTCAGTGTAACCAAGGGGCTTAAAGCTGCAGACAGTGTCAGAAAGTCAGAAGTCATGCACATTGTTGGTTTTGGTCTTTTTAATGTGTTTAATGTGATTGACAATAAGAAAACAGACCAGCCTGTAATATGACTCAAAAGAAACATGATGAATAGCTTTAATTTATTATAAATATGGGTCCTGATCTTGGTGTCAGAATCAGAGATTTGCACCAGCGCTACTGTCTGTTGTGTTCAGCAGTTAGTTTACAGAAAACATATTGCTGTCCTGTGAAAACCATGTATCCCCCAAGTGTAAGCTTTTCACCAGTCAGGAGAAACAGCTCTGTTTTCAGCTTTGGGACAAGACATTTGTCAGATCCCAGTGGCTTTGTAATGTTTTATTTACATGAAGGAATCTTAGATTTTTTTCAACCCATTAATGCCCACTCCTTCAGTTTATTTGATACACTACATGCTTTTCACTGGACAGTGAAGCCATAATATCCTCATACTTGTGCTTTTGTGCTCGCCAGCACTGAATGAATCACTGATACATTAACATGCAGTAGGCTTGTATGTAGCAGTTAATGTTTCTCTATAGTGATATTGTTTGGAGTTCGATGGGATTTTTATGTTTGTATTGTGCCATGGATTTCATGATGGCTGTATATAATGTAGGTAATGAGCCCATACAGTTATACTCACAGTTGATAATGACTAAATTACACAGTTTGGATGGGGAGTCGCCTCTTCATTTCTGACCTGTTAAAGGTCAAATAAAATCCTGAAAATTAACCAGTTTTTAAAATATTGTAGCGTGTTTTTTTTAATCATTATGCTGCTGATATGACATAAGAGACTTGTTTATCTGAGCAGACTGAAGGGGAGGCTGCAGTTCACCTGTCAGACAGCAGGTGTCGCCTTGCATGTGTTTGTGTGTGTGTGTGTCTGCTGAGGTTTTGTTCTCCTTTGCTTGCACTATCAGAGCAGGTGGGCATGTGTGAAAGTTAGCAAGTATGTATGTGTTTGTGCGTGTACACAGTCACATTCTATGTATCATTATTGTCATCTGTATTGTCTATACTGTTATTTTATTATGTTGCTTGTTATGCACACACAACATCTATTGCATGTCTGTCTGTCCTGAAAGAGGGATCTCTCCTTTGCTGTTGTTCCTGAGGTTTCTTCCAGTTTAATCCTTTTGAACGCTTTCTGGGAGGAGTTTCTTCTTATACAAAACCAGAGTAAGGACAGACAATGTCATATGATGTACAGATTTTAAAGCCCCGTTGAGACAAATCGTGATTTAAATTATTAGGCTACATCAATGTTATTATGTTACATGTTTTTGACTCGAACAACAGTACTGAATTTGTTCTTGCATTGCATAATAACACCAGCACTTGGGCAGTGACTTACAATGTCAGGACAACAACATAAGTTTAGGGGGCAAAATCCTAGTATGGCAGGTGGGCAGAAGTCACATGCGTGTGTTGGCTAAAAGAAACCATGTCTGTTAGTTGTTGAAGGAAAAAAAACATGTTGTACCAATGTAGTATGTTTATTGTGAAAGAGACTCTACACAAACTGCACATTTCCTGTGAAAATGGAACTAAATTTTTAAATATAAGGTTCCATAGTGTAGAGGTTATCACATCTGCTTTACACGCAGAAGGTCCTGGGTTCAAAACCCAGTGGAACCAGTTCTTTAGTAGGCTCGGAGATAAGGCGGGTCGTCCACTAATCGGAAAATCAGTGGCTCGATGCCCGGCTCCCTCAGCCTACACGGCAATGCCAGATACTAAACCCCAAATTACTCCCAATGGCTCATTTCCTGTGAAACTGGGAGTGTATTGCTTGTGTATTGGGTGGTTCCATAGTGTAGAGATTATCATGTCTGCTTTACACGCAGAAGATCGTGGGTTCAAAACCCACTGGAAATCAGTACTTAAGAGGGTGGCTGTGGCTCAGAAGTTGAGTGAGTTGTCCAACAATCGATCCCCGGCTCCTCCAGCCTACATGTCGCTGCATCTTTGAGCAAGATACTGAATCCCAAATTGTTCCCAATGACTGTTCCATTGCTGTGTGAGTGTGTTAAAAACTGAGTAGCAGGTGGCACCCTGCACGGTAGTCTTAGCCACCAGTGTGTGGATGGGTGAATGTGACATGTAGTGTGAAAGTGCTTTGAGTGGTTGGAAGACTAGAAAGACGCATACAAGTGCAGTCCATTTATCATTTTCTGCCAATTTTCTGTTCTTTCCCTAATTGTAATAAACATATAAGATTATTGCTTATTTTAACATGTTAAACACTACTTTATTAAAGATTTCAAACACAACAAAGTTTTCTTTTTGTCTTTCAGACATTAAAATCATATTCATTTTTGCAAAATAACATCATTGGCTGAGATGTAGAGATTATTTTAAAGAATATAAATGCCTGGTAAATGAAAGACAATTTTGAAAACCATATGTTCCATGGTGTGGAGGTTATCACGTCTGCTTTACAAGCAAAAGATCCTGGGTTTGAAACCCAGTGGGACCCGTACTTTGGTGGACTTTAGAAGAGCAGGTTGTCCACCAATTGGAAGTGGTTCAAACTCCAGCCTACATGTCAAAGCACAATACTGAACTGAGTGAGGATACTTCCCATGGCTGTTCCATCGGCATGCGAGTGTGTTAAAAAGCAGGTGGCACCTTGTAGCCTCATCTACCAGTGAGTGAATGGGTGAATGTGACTCGTAATGTAAAAAACACTTTGAGTGACTTGCTATACAAGTGCAGGTCCATTTACCAGTCCACGTAAAAGGCTGAAGTTGAGCATGCACCCAGGGTACCTTGCAAGTCAGGTGTCAACGTAGAAAGTCCATGACCATCAATATGCAATGAGGCTGGAGTGAGAATGTGTTGGTTTCCTGCAACAAAGTCTTGTCTTGTTTGACCCATCTTCCTCCCCTTCTCCCTTCCACCTTATGATCACTCTCTGCACTTTATACAGTGTCAGTTGCTCTCAGTGATGAGTACTGCTGCAGAAGGGCTTAGTTGAAAGCCTGGTGTGTCTCATTAAGGTGGTAAAGGGTGCCTTCGACATGGACACCACATTTCGAGGGGCTTGACAAAGCGTCGGTATTTGACAACCTAGGAATTAAAACAGGCATCTCTCCCATAAAGAGGACATATGCCAAGAGAAATCTTTCAGTCTGTGTCAAACTTGCTTAAATTTTGCTTTTCATGATTAAATGATGTTACTACAGCAAACATACACCATCTATCTCTCTCTGTCTGATTGTGTATGTGTGTCGGCTGTGTTCATTACCACATGGTGTGCACACATTTTTGATTTACCACTTTGGAAAAGCACCAAACTGTAAGACAGGAGAAAGAGTTAGAGAGACAGAAAAGTCTAATTAGTAAGTATTGTAGAGAGAGAGAGGGAGCTGAGGAGGAGGTTCCTCCCTAACGAGGTCTCATACAGTGATTAATGTGTGAGAGTGTCTCTGAAATATTGATGAGTGTGTAATGAAGCAGAGCAGACAGGCTCCATCTGAACACTGAGCAAAAAAAGGACACAGACACATGGGTATGTATGTGTTTGTGTGTGGATGACCTTTGACCTTCACTTGCTGAGGAAGTAAAGTAGATTACATGGCCAAAGTTTGTGGACAGTTGGACAATGAACATGTAATTATGACATCATGAGCTTTTATAACAGCCTCTACTGTTGGTTTCAGGCTTTCCAGCACATGTTAGGTCTGCTGCAGAGATTTACTCTCTTTCAGACTGATCAGGTCTGGCTCACAGTTGGTGCTCCAGTTTATCTTAATTTTGTTGGATTGGGTTGAGGTCAGGATTGTGTCTTTATGTGTGAAGACATTATCATGCTAAGAAATGAACAGGACAAACCCAAACAGTTCATACAAAGTTAGAAGAACACTATCTAAAACTATACAATGATATTTGTGTGAAAACACAGAGGTGCAACAACTTGTTAGATATAGTAGTTTTTATTTTTGTAGCGGCAAGGTTCATCAAGCTCAGCTGCTAGAAAAAATGTTGGCATTGTACGTTCCTGCAAACCACAAGTACATATACCAATGTTTCTAAAGTGATGTAGTATATAAGCAGATTTTGTCATCAGGAGGTTGAGGGGAAGGTCGATGGTTTGACACCTATAGGTGAGATGCCTGCCAAGCTGCAGACCATATCACTGCTTTTCCAGCCAGGATTTTGCAACCAAAAGTGGGTTTTTACTTTTCTTTCTCTTTTTGTGCCAAAACCTAACCACATGTTTATCCCAGCATTGTTAAAACGTAAAAGAAGTTTTAATGTATTTATTACATAAGTATGTACAAATGTAATGAACATGTGGTTTTCATAAAATGTACAGTGCCAACATTTTTCTGGCAATTGGTTTGTTCATCTTCAGTACTTTTCCTCAGCTTTCACCTGATTGGTTGTGCAATGTGGGGTTAAGATTAACGCTGTTATTTTTCACTTTCTAATCCAATATTGAAGCCTGGCACTTTATGAAATTACACAGTACATGAGGACAAGTGGTGGAAGAAGTACTCAGATATTTTACTGAGGTAAAAGTAATACCACAGTGTATATATAAATTTATTTCTCAACTTTAACATTTTTAGCAGCTTGACTCATTATGTAAGGACTACATGAGGCAATTTTCTGTAAAAAGCTGCTCTCTTCTTGTACAAATCAAAATAAAAATGTGTGACTGTAGCTTTGCATAATGCCAGGAATACGGTGTTTTGCACCATTAAGATTTTCCTTCATTGGAACCAAGGGGCAAAAATTAAAATCCACCCCAGACCAAAAGCACACACAGGGGTCTATTAACTGGTCAGATATTGTACAAACAGTTGATATTGATACTTAATTATATTAATACAAATGTAGTTAGTGATGTCCTGGTGACAGATGTATATACAGAATGACTGAGGGATTCAGGATATCCTGGAAGTGATGTCAGAAAGCAGATTTACTAGGGCAGAGTGCTACAGGCTGAGACAGGATGACAATGTAATGACTGAAATAGCAGCTCTCTTTGAAAATTTTGCAGATGATGATGTCCGTTCAGGTTCCCCATAGCAGACTTCCACTGACATTTTTGGTTTATTTATATTGATACTCACAATTCTTATTTACCAAAATAATTTACATAAGCATGGATCACTCAGTGAATGAGGCCGCAAGGGGTCAGGGAGCCCTCGTGTAAGGCCCTGTTTAAAATGATTGTTGTTTGCATTTCTCATTAAAGAAACAAATAACTGTTTTAAAAGTAAGGATGTCCCAGTCATGGTTTTTGGTCTCAATCTTGAGATACTAAGTATCTGTTGAACGTGAGTCTGATCTGAAATATATTGCTGTCATGGGGTGATTATGAGACAATACAAAATGCCCCACCAACTCTCCTACCCAGGAGGAAGGCACACGAACCTTGATGTAGTGGTATTTGTGATTGTTTTGTGTCTCTTTGAGGCAGTTTTGTGTTTTTTTTCTTCTCTTGGTCTTTTTGTGTCCCTTTGTAGTTATTTTGTGTCTCTTTGCAGTTCCTTTGCATCTCTTTGTGGTCATTTTGAGTCTCTTCTCAGTCATACATGTTAATTTAAGTGACATTTTGCATGTGAAGGCCAGGGGGAGGCCCTTACCCTCTGATTCCCTGGGCCTGTGCCCGGTAGGCCCCATCAGTAATTCATTTATGATTGCATTTATATTTCTGGTAATTTTTCCCCACATAATGAAGCTACACAATGTACGCTCTGGCTTTACTAAAAATAGTAAAGCAATTGAAATGTGTTTACAGGAGGTGACCTATTGTAGTAGGTACGACAATCTTATTGTATCATAATCTGTCCACGTTTAGAAGTAAATAATTTTTCCACCAAATTAATTTAAAGCTATGTTATACAACATCAGAATTTTACAAATGAGATAGTAATATGAACATATTATACACAGGGCCAGAGCCAGGATTTTACTGAATTCAAGTCCCCTGGAAATTTTGAACAGAAACAAAAAAGGCCTCAAAATTTTGGGAGGGATTTTAAAATATATTTTTTTAAACACCTCTTAAAAAAAGTAAATTGATTTGATTTAGTATAATGGTGTACTGTAAAATATTGTAATATGTATTTATATTTGTAATTTTATTTTCCAACATGAGGGTTTAAATATTCTACATTTTATATATTTATTTAATCATTTTTAATTCTTAAAGAGGTAAATCTTCTACCCACAACAAAAATTTTCCAACCCAATTAGTGGATAATTTATTTGTGACCTTGAAGTAGTTAAATTATTATTAGATATTTCATTTTATATATATATTTCATATTCTATAGTATAAAATACTGGAACAAGACAATAAAATATCCATTACATGTAAGTTTTTGATTATATAGGCCTAATATACACGACCCACATGCATGTTGCTAAATTACCAAAATTCCCAGGAGAAAAAAAGGAAAATATGTGTGCAGTTCTGACAGGGCTTCAAGGCTTCAAAATATAGGTATGCACTGTAGGAGTCTCTTCTTTTCATTCAGCTCTGGTACTTTTATTGTACATTGCTTTGCTTTCCTTTTTTAATATTATAAAGAGCACTGTTTATTTTGTAAATCTGTTTTTACTTATGTGTTTATATGGTTTTATTGCTTCTTATTTGATTTCAATAGGCCTTTTGTAAAGCACTTTGTGATGTCGTGTTGGAAGGCAGTTAGTTTCTATGAATTTTTGTAGTAATAATAATAATTATAATAATAATGATAATAATAGTAATCATGAGACAATGGAAACTAATTTGCACAGAGGGAAAAAGAGTCTTATTTAAGCCTGTTGCCCTTCCTAAAAAAATAAACAGTATTCACAATGTCAAAAATATACATATGAAAAAATAAAAATAACAGACACAAACAGGCAGAGTCATGTTCTGTGACTCTCTGAGGAGGATGCCATTTTAACCAAATAAGACACAAAGTTCTATCATTTAGGTTCACTGTATTTGATTAAAATAGACATTTGCCAGATGTTTGGGAAGGTGAAAATTAGGTTACAGTCTGAAGAGGTTTCAGCCTGAATACTAACCTTTAATACCGCAGTGAGTTCACCTCCGGAACATCCTCTGTAAAAGAAAAGGTATTTGTTTCCTCTGCTTGATGACAAAAATCAGTGACAATGGGCCCAGTTCCTCTGTCCTCTCTGATCACCTCCACTCTGACCTTTGACCTCTCATACTTGTGGCTGTTTACTGTTGAAGTGTCTCTGGGTCAGAGAGTCAGCTGACTGACTGCAGTGTGAAAACATGAGGAAAGATGTTTTCCGTCCTCAACCAGCAGGTGGCGCACAGCAAAAAGGCCTGGAGGCAGCTCTCGGGTTGTATATTACAGAGTCAAGCATCTGAGAGGATGTGATAGAAAGAGAAATAATAAAAATTATAATAATAATGTGTTTTTATTCTCAATAAATCACCAAAAAAAAAACAAACAAAAAACAATTCAAGCTGAGGTGACTGCACTCCATTTTGCAGAGGACAGTGAGGACAAGCTGTGTTGTAGGACTGATTCACTTTATTTACATGCTGAGTTGATGTAAATTAAGTATAATAGTAATAATATATTGACTCTCAAACATGTCAGCAATTTTGTCTGTGAATTATTTTTACAATATAATTAAATGATGTAATAACTTTCCTGATGATTAATAAAATCTACAGACTGAAAAGTAATACAATTTTTCTGTTAATGTAATTCTGTATTAGAATGTGTGAATCATTATTATGTTTCCCAAAACGATGATGCATTTAAAAAATGCTGCCTTGTTGTAATTTATTATTTTACTTGTAATTATTATTATTGATGAATGATTCCGTTTGGTTTTTAAGCCACAAAACTGTATTTATCTCTAATGTTTGATTTATTCAATAAGCAGAAATGATATTAGAGCCATTCCAGCTCATCACAGTCCTCCTGGGAAGACTAAGAATAACACATTTTGATGGTAAGCAGTTCACTAAAATTAAAATTGCATTCACAAAATTAATAAGAATAAAATTTAAAATAAAAGTAATAGGGTTTTAATTTCTGTTTGCTCGGAATGTCAGAGCCTTATTTATAAGGATTTATAAAAGGCTGCAGGTGTAATCAGTTTAAGGTTTCTGCTATAAACTGAAAGGTATGCAGCAATGCAGGAATATTTTAAATTAAGATTGTGGTTTGTCATATAGAAACTAAACCTGGCATAAAATAAAAGAGATTTATTTGTAGCACTGTGCAATGAGCATCATTGATTAACAGAAAATTGATAGTCAATTGAACTCTAGTTAATAGTTATTTTCCTGTCAACAAAGAATGAGATAGCAATGACTTTTTTTTTTTTATTTATACATTTTTCTTAATACTGTAATTTATGCTATTTAAACAGTTTACTGTAAATTTTTTATAAAAATAATTTTTAATGGTACCAAATGATTTTAAACATTTAAGAAATGGTTCATAGAAGATCTACAAACATTACATAGTTAGATGGACCAGATTTTGTGACACTTTATTGATGGTTCATAATTGCTTTGTAAACCATCTGTAAACATTATTTAGATGGTTATAAAAATGCAACTGATGATAACAATGCCTTGTTAAAGGTGCAGTATGCGATTTTAGAGAAAAATAGTCAGTTGTTGAGTCTCATCCATGTGTGGTGAAATACTGATGCTTTGTTTGGTGACTCTGACTATCAACGCAAACACTGGTGTTAGACGACCCAAGAATGAAACTCAACAGTCAAATCTCTTTCTCCAGAATCTTATACTGCTCCTTTAAATGGTTGATAAACACTGCATAGAGTATATATTATACGGGCGGTTATCATAAAGTTGCAATTTGATGCTGACAAGACTTTACAACTGGTTATCAAATAGTTTTTAAAGCATATTAAACATTATTTAAATAGCACATATAACGATACAACTAATAAACTATGCCTCTGAAGTACCCCTGCATTTTGAATATTGCATCATTCATTTATTTAAAACTAAAATTTTATCTGTGGTGCAGTGTTGCATGTTAACATTGTCTGACTGTTCATAAATGTGTTTGGTATGGTTATAATTCTGCTATTGGTACACAGATATAGATCATTAATAAAAGATTTAGTTGAACCACTTTGATGTTAATTGATGCTTTATAAACCACTTATTAATTATTAAATAATTACCATTATAGGCATTAGTAACCATATTACAATAGCATCCAGAACAATTACTAACCATTAACATCACCATTTCAGTGATTGTTAACAGCATACTAATATTAAATTAACACTATCAATTCACCAATTATTAATAATGGTTATTATTAAGTACCTGAGCTCAGTCCAATTTTCATCCAGGCTGTGGGGCCACTGGCACTCCAGTTTGTTTGTGGGTGCAGTTTATTAAATTTTGTAAATTTTAATAAACTTGTATAATGTAGTGTTGGGTATTTCTTTGTATACATTGGATTCATTATATTGTATTTTTGTACGTAGATGATTGTCTGTTTTTTTTGTGTGTGTGTGTGTGGTATGCTATGGACCTTTCTCTGTGTCCTTAATAAAGTCAATATCATTATTATTATTGAGTATTACTGAATCAATTGTTCTACATGTTTGCAGGCCTTTCGGAGCAAACTGAATTTGTGGGGGGAAAGATGATAACACCTAATTAAGGCTTTTGGCCTGAATCAAACAGAGAACATGACTGCTACATGGTGTGCGACTAGTCACGGTACATAGTTTTAATCAAAGTTTTATTCAAATGATTTAAATTGAAGTTCAGCACCAGTTCAGAGCACAGTAAAAAACTGAGGGGTGAAATAATCACAGACAAAGGACAGTCTGCATACAGAATAATCACTGATGCTTAATTCAACATTTACATCAGTCTGTTAAATAAATATAATAATAAATTCAAATGGCTTGAGCCTTTAATTTATCCCCTTCTTTATCCCCTTGAATAAATGATTAGCATGTAAATTTAAGTCCAAAAGCTTGAAACAATATGTCTACAGAGGAATAACCAATGACTTAGACTTATACATGTCTGATTTTATAGATCCAAATAATTTTTATGGTTACAGTCATTCCTTTGAGGTTCGACCGACTCAACTTTTGAGTGTTCATTGCCACAAATTAATGAATACATGCATCTAAACTACTGAAAAACAAACATCATCATCATCATCATCATCATCATCATGTTGACATCAGCGGCTCATCACTGCTAAATATTAAATAAAACAAACAAACAAAAAAACAATCAAATGAAATGGGGGCAGAAATCTGTGATCAAATTTCTTCTTCTCCTTTGGAGACACATATGTGCCACATCATCACAGCGGATACGCACATGGTGGAGAGAATGTATATTAAAATGATAGCAGACTTCTGTCTCCTGTCAGTGAACATACCAATCAGACCCCCTGTGCACAAAGGAAAGCAAAAATTTAAAGGATGAGATTATACAATATTCCCATGGAAATACATTCATTTTGCAATAACTGAATATGAAAGAACAAATTAAACACGCACATCTGAAAAAAAGATGAAACCATAAGGAAAGGAGGAGGTATGATGAGAGGGAAGGAGGAGAGATGGATTCAGTCTGCTTGATTTGAAAAAAAAAGAAAGAAAGAAAGAAAGAAAGATGTGAAGAGGGGAGGATGGGTAGAGGAGAGAAGGAGACAAGGAGGGAGTATACTGTAGAGGGAGGAGGGAGGGGAGGGGAGGAAGGGGTCAAAGGTCACTCTCATTTTTTATCCATTACTGCTCAGGGTTACATTCTGGGGCACGGCTGTGTGTGTGTGTGTGTGTGTGTGTGTGTGTAACAGCAAGCATGTTTCTCGGTCTCCTCCATTCTTTCCTAAACTAAAAATAGTCCGAGGACCCTAAATTGTGTGTGTGTGTGTGTGTGTGTGTGTGTGTGTGTGTGTGTGTGTAGGGAAGGAGATTCAAGAACAAGAAAAAGAGAATGAAGCTGAAGAGCGGAAGAGTGAGAGAGAGAGAGACAGGCCGAGGAGGAAGAGGCGGAGGAGAGGCACTGTAACAAGATGGATGTGAGGAGGAGAAAGAGGAGGAAAGAAGTGGAGGAGAAGATGGAGTGAAGGGAAAGAGGAGAAGAGAAAGGGGCGAAGAAGAAGTGGGGAGAGGAGGAGTAGACAGCGAGAGGAGGCGTTTGTATTTGACCGTGGGTTGACCTCCTCCCCGTCACCCTCTCACCTCTCCTTCACCTCCCTCCCTCCATCCTTCATCCTGGACAGAGGAGGCCCCGCACGCACGCACACACACACACAGCGTGCCTTGTCCTGGCAGTGACCTCTGCTCTGCTCAGCAGGAATGTTGAAGGAGAGGATGAGTGAAAGACTGGGCTACACACACAAACACAAAGGAGACATACCATACACAGAGAGAGACAAAGACACACATTCGGCGGAATCAGTTGTGAGACACGGCATTTTTAAATAGAAGAAGAGTAAAGGAGAGAGGCTCAGATATTCCAGTCATCCCCCTCTGTGGGTGTATGAGGTTATAGATGAGGAGCACGGAAAGCCTTAAGTGTCTTTTTCACTTGCTAAAGGAAGAGAAACACACACACATACACACACACCCACCCACAGAATGATATATGGGGAGTAATCCACAGTGAGACTAGTGTGTATACACACACACACACAATCAAAGGCCAGAGACAGACACACACACACATGTCAGGGTGTTTATGCGGTGCAGATGTTGGACAGGAAACGAGCTGTGTTCAGGGACACAAACACATCTGACACATGAAACAAACGCTCGACTCAGTAGAGTTCAGTAGAGTCTACAGTAGAAATCAATAGACACCTATGGACGTACGGACGTACGGACACCAAGCTGTGCAGAGATAAGAGTCATGAGGGAGTCAGGGCTCAGAAATCAACCTCAGGTCAGTCTGCGGTCTGCTGTCATACACAGGGCCAAAGGTCAGCAGGGGGTCACATTCTGCAGGAGAGCTAAGTAGCTGAGACATGTCAAAGAATTATCAATTATCAATCATAACAACAAAACACTACAGTTTGATTTCAAACAGTCGAGCTTGGCACAAAATTAGATCATGCCAGACTCAAAATAAACAAAAAAGTAAAAATAATAATGTTGCAGCAATTTTAATATTATGTGAAAATGCTAAATTCACAGCACTGTCATGAAAAAAATTAAGCTGTCACATATGAAATAAAACTGTATGGGTTTTGTATCAGTAAGTGTGAACTGCTCCAGTATTCATTCAGTCCTTTGACCACAGGGCCTATGCCATTTGACCACTGTAGTGTTCCTAACAAAACAAGAAAACAAACAAACAAAAAAAGATAAAAATATAAGTTAATTTGCTTTCAGTAACATGTTGTACATGTTATAATTATAATATAAACCATTAATCATAAGAAAATTGTTTAGAAGACTAAACTAACAATAAACAATATATGACATTGTAAAATATTAACAAAATGTACAAATTAACTTTCTTATTGAACTAGAGATGCATTGATTTTGAAATTCTGTGCCGTTACTGATACCAGTGTTTAAAATAACAATTTCACCAATAGCCGATACAGATGTTTTTATATTGGTGTTTCTTTTCTTTTTTGTTGTTATTTATTCCTCTTTCGTTCCAGGGAAACACAGAAATCTACACTATAAAAAGTAAATGAACAGTTTTAAAGTCAGTTAGACCTTCATTACACTACCTTTTAATGAGTACAAATTCAGTAATACATATAACTGAAACAACCTTTAACAAAACCTCCTTTAGCATTAAATACATCTTTAAAAAATAAGCAAAAAGCCTTTTTACTATATATGATACATCATAATTCCCTTTCTAATATCTATTTCATCGTGTTGTGAAAACAAACAAATTTCAACACATCTCCTTGGGACAGCCTAAGTTTCTCACCAAAAGCTATATTTTGCAAGATTCATTGAACACATCATGAGAACCTTAGAATTTACCTGTACTGCCTATGCCACAGGCTGCCACTGATTAGAGTCTGTTTAGACCTGGTATGAACACGTGTTGTGGTGATCCAAATGAAACTGGACGGTCAAACACATCTCTATTCACACCTGTACCAATCATGCATCTCCATCCTTCTTTCTTTCTGCTAGCTGCTCTGTAGCAGGCTTACTAGTCACATTATTAGTTGTGTAGGTAAAGCTGGAGATATCACTGTCAGCAGAGTTCAGCTTCATTCTTTATTTCTTGAATTCATTCAGGTCTCCTTCCATAGGGCAAAACGAGGAGCAGTCACGCAACACATCATCCAGCTCAACATAAAATGGCAAAGTTATAGAGCTTTAAGCGTACTGTCACTAAAACTACCATGTCGTGCATTAATGATGCAGACCTTGCTGGGGACACATGAGGACATATTAGCATTTATGCTACAAAAGATATGAGGTCAAACACATCCCAGACCACCGCAACAAGTGGTTCAAATGACCGGATCACAATGCGTCTTGGTGGTCATTTAGACTTGAATTTACACTGTCCACTTGAGATCAGATCACCCAAAACATATGTTAATACCAGGTCTTAAAAGGTTTTCTGTCATACCCTTGGTGTTTCATTACAATATACATATGACGCACAGTTGAAACACACTGTAATGTGGTTAATGTTGTGAAACTGTCACAGTTAGTTTTAGGCAACATAATTACCTGGTTATGTGAAGAACAAAGACCATGGTTTAGAATAAAACAAGTGGTCAACAAATGGTGGTGTCCTAGGTGAACGTCCGGTTTTGTTTCACCCATCCACCTCCCCGTCCTCATGCCCTACGCAGACTTTTTGTTGTTCTTTATACTATGTCAATTCTCCCTGAGCATCAAGTATTGCCACAAATGGGTTTATATTAAAGTTAATTGAAAGTCTGGTGCATCTCATAAAGAATGCATGTCCACAGTCTGCAGCTTGTCTCTGAAAATATAATATTTGGCCTGCCACACGTTACCGGTTATTCAAGCAAGTTCACCTTGCATTTTTTCCATTCACTTCACAATGGCAAGATGATCATACTCTTTGTAGACATGCACAAAGTAGAACTACGCCAGTGGAACTAATGTGTTTTCATAAACAGACCGTTAACAAGAACATGAATAGTTCCCCAACA
>JAPZEB010000009.1:26891969-26907646 GCA_029783705.1 Chaetodon striatus
CCTGATGCAGCACACCTGGGCAGATCTACAAGGGAGGGAAAAGGCACAGCAGAACAGAACACATACAGCCGTAACATAGTGTCACCCAGCCAATTGCACTGTACAGAAGTGAAGCATGGAGCCCACTCAGTCATCAAAGCTATACCTGTTGGGACAAAAATCCAACAAATTCTTCACATGAAGAAATCTGCAGATACATTTTATACATACACAGAAAAACAACAAATGCATGTAGAGCAGAATTATGCAGATACCCACTGGTAATTAACATTCAAAACAGAGCACTCAGATTTTTTAATCACCTTAAATCCAGCCCCTGAGACAGCCTCAATGGGGCTGACTCTTTTCTGGGGCTCTTTTCTAAACCCAGAAAGAGTCCCCGATGTCAGTTGGTGCCGAGGCTTACTGCCCAATCTCAGAAACACTCTGACTAGTCTCACAACAACACTGCTCTCCAAACACCAATCAAAGTAAACCAAATTATACCACAATGTAAAGTAACCTATTTAGAACATTGGGAAGAATTAGTAATTAGTAGAACATTTCTCTATTTGGTCAGAGATAGAAAGTAGAGAGAGAGAACTTAACCAAGTACAGGCCAAGTGAACAAAAGCTGCCGTAGGAAATGAAGCACACAAAATAATCATGGCAGTCAAAAGAGAGTAGAATATGTGGTCACTGTTCGACAGGTCAGGTTGAGATTGAGATGCACTGCTCCTACAATGTAAGAGCAGATAGATAGATAGATAGATAGATAGATAGATAGATAGATAGATAGATCCTTGAAGCTTTGGCAATATTGTTTACCTGACATTCATGCAATAAAGCATATTGAAATTTAAATATATATATATATATATATATATGTGTGTGTGTGTGTGTGTGTATATATATCTATATATAGTGTGTAGGTGCTGCTTTTGCAAAACTGTTATCTGAAGTTATCTGAGAGCTGAGACCAAGTCTGAACTCCTATTGCAGGACACAGACAGCAGCAAACAGACCTACACATCTTTTTCCAACAGCTATATCATGACAGGGAGCCAAACAGTGTGTCGCACAAAAATAATAATAAATTGCTCTAGACTTCCATTGTCCATGTGCCGGAGAAGAGGAAAACTCTAAAAATAATGCTACTCAAAATACAATTTTTCTTGATATACAGTAGATGTCAGGGATGGCTGCAATGATATGTTGCTTTAAGAGAGTGTTGCATGGTCATGATGATGTCTGCTAAGTTATTGCTCGTGCAGGCCATTGCTTTGTCACACCCCATGCATGGGATATCTATGCCAATGGCACCCTTTTGGCATTTAAAGAAGACTGGACTGCCTAGGGCAGGACGGAGGGGAGGTGGATAGGTCAAACAAAACTTTCACGCCGCAGTTGGCAGGCCAAGCTCGTGTTAAAGTTTGAGAGGAAAGAGTGCTGACAAATGTTAACAACTGGCCGATGTGTCAGATTTATCCAGAAGCTTCCAACTCTGGTTTTCTAGTGAAGTGTTTCTTTTCCAGTTTCCAGGGACTCTGCTTCTTGACAGACTGACCTTCATACCTCCTGAGGGGTCATGACCTCCTGGCTGCCTCAGCCTGGTTTCTGTCTTGTCTCAGGTAAGGAGTGGAATGTAAGAATCAGCTAAGACGTACACCTCAGCCTATCTGTTAGTGTTTCTGACTTCTGGTCTGCATATTTGGGCTTTCCATTCAGGACGTCTCACAGTCCAGGATCAGGGTTAATTAAGAAATGGAGTGATTGTTAAGTCACACATTCCTTCAGAGAACTAGAGCAGTCTCATTTGACAAATACGTTTTCTGTCCTGCTTTCTCTGTCTGTCTGTCTCCTGTAACAGTCCTATCAGACAGGTCAAATGACTCCAGAACCAGGAAGTTATGCACCAGTATTCCTGGAAAAGAGTGGCGATGATGTGTGTTTGTGTGTGAGATATGAATGGCTTTTTGAAAATCATGAAAGATGATACAGGACAGAGAGTGAAAGGGAGGCATGTCTGAGTGGAAGAAAGAGAGGAGTTGTGCATCCAGACTGCTGACGTTGTTGCATTAACTGTGAAACCTGAACCACTGATGCAGACACATAACAACATTTATTAACCATATTAATAACATTAACACACACAGACACACACACACACACACACACACACACACACACACACACACACACACACCTCAGTTGATGGAGAAAGAGATAGAAAGTACCAGCACATTGGAGACTCAACTTTTTTAAAATTTTTCCTTCATGGTGTTTTGACTGTTTTAAATTTGATAAATCTGATAAGTACATTAAACTGAATCCTGCCACACTGGCCAGCTCTATTTTAGTGTATTGTTTAGCTGTAAAAGGAGAAAGATTTTGTCCCATGTTCAAAACAGTCAAACCAAAAACTGAGCAAAGCCCACCGGCCAGCAAAATGTTCTCATTTTACAGCTAAACAGTCACTAAAATATGCTTCTGAAAACATTTGAGGTGAGAAATGAACACTTCCTGTTCCCATTAGTCAGTACACCACTCGTGAATTTTGAAGCTTTTATAGGTCTTATAAAAAGCATTTGCAAACATGTGGCTGAATAAAACTACCAAACACCATCAGGCTGACCACAGTTTTACAGCCCTGTTGTGGTAGGAATGTTAAGTCATGCAACCATAGTTTATTTATAGCTCCACAATAGTTTTTCACTTCTGGCTATTGCATTTGGAGATCAAAAAACCATTAAGGTGGTGTTCATTTGTGAAAATGATCTTGCTGAACAAAATGTGTAAGTACTGAAAATGTTTGCTGTCCACAAAGCTTATTTTCTGCTTATTTTCTGTGGAAAATCCCATTGGCTTTTTGATAAGGGAACCAGGGCGAAGCTAATTTCCACATCGGCTCACAGAAAAATGTCATCCATGGAGCACTCCATTAGGAGCTCTATGAGAATGTAGAGTAGCATGATTGTTTTTACAGATTATCTGCCTCATACTGTCAGGATATAGTTACAGTTATATAAATATATAAAATAACTTCTCGGCATATTTGCTAAGAAAGTTACTTACAGTAGCTTAAAATGATAACCATCTGTAGCTGAATGATTACTGTCAGTCCTAAAACCAGCTTATAGGTGATTAATTGCCAACAACTGGACTGATGCTGAGCAGTAGATGATGAATTGTTGGATACATGTAGCTCTGGGTACTGGGAGAAGTGCAAATCAAGTATGGGTTAGGTGTGTAGGATTTAGGGGCACCTACTGGCAGAAATAGTAAAGAATATTCGTAACTATGTTTTCATTAGTTTATGAGTTTACGAATCGTGTTTTTGTTACCTTAAAATTAGCCTTTTTATATTATGACGTAAGTGGAGTCACTTCCAGTCACATCTCACTATGCTAAATTTGTGCTAAATCTAGGCTATGTTTAGGCTCTTATGTCTGTTTTACAAGTAATGGTGATGCTTTTTGTGTTTGGCTTTGGATGGTGGTGGCATGTGGCTGCAAGTCACTCTTCAGGAGTCACTCTTCATGCTGACTTATAGAGAGCTAGCTGTTAGTTAGCCAGGTCAGTGTTTTCAAATGTAAACATCACATCACTTAACACTGAGAAAAGATGGAGACGAGTGGGCAGCAGCAGAACTAACGTCCTGCTAGCCGTTGTACAATGGATAATAAACTCATCGAACACTGTGCCGCATCAATTTCCAACAGGATATCAGCAACTGTAATATCTTTAAATTCACCAAAACTTGATTAAATCCTGGTCAGCGCCATTCAGCCAGGAGGTTCCATGCTGATCTGACAGAGCAGAGGACTCTGACGAGAGAGGGAAAGGTGGCATATGCTTTACGGTATATTAGGAGTGGTGTGTCAGTAAGAATGGAAGATGCTGCCCCATTCCTGCTGTGTATCGCTGTCATGCGCCATACAGAGGGGATTGCAGAGTGGCGTCGCCGCCCTTGTTCAGCTGGAGCAACCAGCCGTTGAGGTTGTGATGTGTGGATGGTTAAATCACTCCATAACCAGAAACCATGGATTACCAGCACCATCCATAAACATAGACGATTATGTAGCAGCAGCCAACAATGTCAGAAGATGCAAAAAAGAAATAAATTATATTGCACAAGTTAGAAGAGCACATGGGATCACATTTCACTGGAGTTGTACCTTGTGTTATTCAATGTGATAAATGACTGATTGATTGACTTACTGATTATATCTTGATATGGAGCAGGTTCTCTTCCATGTAATCCGCCATGTTGTACTACAGTAGCCCAGAATGGACAAACCAAACACTGGCTCTAAATAGGGTTATTTACATTTTCACTTAGGCCAATGAAGTTTTCCTGCACACTTGGCACACCCACAAGGTTTTAGTTGTGCAGCCTCACCACTAGATGCCACTAAATTCTACACACTATACCTTTAAATTAGGCATTTTTTCAGTTAAGGGACATGCTTGCGTACTATCAGGAGGCATGTGAACAGACTCAGAGTCAATGCCATTGTCTACAAGAGAAATAACTTAAAGCACAAGGATTTATGCGTAGTAGGATATGGATGTTGAGAAGTGAATCCAGCACTTCCTCAAGCAGCTGCCAGTCCAAGTGCATGTTCAGACTAAAAGCAGTCATGTGTTTAAACAATGCCAGGGCTGCATTGGTGAAGGCATGTTGCTTTAGGTACCAGTGAAACAATGTAATCTGATTAGGAAGTCCAGTTGGAGTAAAAGATTACTGCAAATTATGCCTTATCACGTAAAAAACAAAAAAAGAAAGAAAGAAAGAAAAAAAAAAACAGTGCCCAGCAGTTTATAACACTCAGGGACATGATTTGAAGACTCACAGTAAAAATACAGAAATCTATTTCTACAAAAGAAATCTACCAGAAATGTGCACTCGCACATGTTTGAGTGGTCTTGCCTGATGATGTCGAATTATGCTCCAGTTGAGCCTGGTTTAAAGTTTTTTTGTTGTAGCTCTCCATGTCGGCACCCCTGATATTTCAGCAACAATTCTGGTAACTACAATGTTATCATAACTGATAGAAGCAATGGGAAAGCTTGGAATCGTGTGTTTCCACAAAACATGGATCCCTAACATTTGTATGTAATTTCATACCTGACACACTGATTTGATAGGTTTCAACGCTGTGGTTAATGTGTGGTTAGATTTACGCACAATAAACACTTGGTTATAGTTACTAAATTATTATATTTTGGCTGAAAATACTATAGTTTAGGAGTGCACACAGACAGTGAAGTAAGTTAAGGCAGTGGAAGACCAGTGCGTATATTTTGAAATAGACTGTATGCAAACTCTAAGTGTTGTATGAAAACAGAAGTATTTTGAAATCAGACAAGCATGTAATAGGCTGAAGTTGACATGGCGTCCCAGAACATCAAAAATCAGCGCACCCAAAGTGCCTTTCATGTCATATGTCGCTGTGGAAAGTTCATGACTAAACATCGATATGTGACAAGGTTGGAGTGAGAATGTGTTTTACATCCACACCACAATGACAGGATTAGCTCATCCATCACTTTAGAAACAGGGATATAATACATATGAAATAAGCAGATGTAACAAATCTGTGGTTTTCAAGCTGTGGTCCTCAGGGAAGTTTGGAGGTGAAAAATGAGAGGAAGCCTTACCAAAACTAGCCTTCATGTTTCCCACTAAAAGTTGAATATAATAAAATATGAAATGATCACAAGTCATGAAACTTCTCATGAGGGCATAGATAACTTTGTGACTTTAGTAAAGTTGAGTGAAATGAAACTCAAAAACAAAGGAACCAACTGGAAGACTTATTTGTCCACCTATTGAGTTTTCTTGAAGGCAGCATCTAGTGGCCATTGGAAGAACTGCAGTTCCAGACACTTGGGCATTGGCATCATCATGCAATTGTTGCAGTCACTGCTTGTAAGACATAAAAGTTCAAACAGAGGTCAAGAGGTAGAGGTCACAGCAGGTATATAATATTCATACACAGAATGATAATATGAGAGAACAGTGGAGAGCAGAGAACAGAATTCAGAGCTGGAGGGGATTTTCCAGCTTGCTCGCTGCTATCAGCCGTCTGATAAGACGCTGTCAGCTCGGCGGCTCTTATCTACACAGCACATTTACACCCAGGCTATGGCAGAGGAGAAGGGCCACAAAGGACAACAACTGCCCCCAGCCAATAGCCCTTCATGTTTGTGCATGAAACTGCATGAATTTCATGATAAATGTATAATGCTGTGAGAACTGGAGTTAGATATTCAGGGTTTCTGTAAAGCAGTAAAAATTTCCCTGACCAAGAATTTGTGTCTGGCGCATATTTTTCTTAATTTTAAATTATCCCATGGAAAGACCCAAACCACTGTCTACTTACAAGGATTGTGTGTGTATCAAAGCCTAGAAAGTCTTCTTCCTCTGTGCCACAGACCTCCATTGTTGTCCAAAATCTATTAAAAACAAATTAATGAGCCACACTGTTGCACCGGGTGACATGTTTCCTCATTATCATGATCACACACACTAGTTTATTTCCGGTCAATCCCAAATAAACCTTAGAACTGCCTAAAATACTCACTAGAGCACCAAATGTGGATAAATCCACCTCTGAAAATAGTCCCCAATAAGTTCAGACCTGTTTGAGTAAAATTTTCTAAGGACTGCAGTGACCAGCTGATTTCAGAAGCTACTCAGCCTTAAAAAAAGTAAAACAAACAAAAAAAAGACATAAAAGTTTCTATTCTTAACTTATTTTTAAAGATTTACATCTTAAATAGGAAACAATGGGAATGGAGCAATGAGCTACAGACAGAGTAGGGAAGTCAAAAAGTATTGGCATATGGACAAACACATTGTTGGTTTTATTTCTTTTTTTTTTCCATAGGATTTCATGAAAATAGGAAAAATATAGAGGAACTCCAACTTTTTGTACCTACTGCCTTTCAGTCGAATGTCATCAACTAGTTTCATTCAATCCTGGAAAAGAGAACTTCTGTAAACACCTTGATCAGAATAATAAATAAAAAAATAATTCTGGACAGTACTAATGGATTTTTTTTTTTTTTTTTACTTGTGAGGTGGGCACTGATGCTATACCATTTTCTTGAAAAAATGTAACACTTTGTGTTTGTAGTTCAAAGTTTTTCCCATTCATTTCAACGCTTGTAGAGTTTTCTTTGAGCTGACATGGAGTGGTGTGTATGAAGAACTGCAGCTTAGGGCACACTAGCAAGTTTCAGCCAGAATGGCTGTTGCTTACAGTAATTGAAAACCAATGGGTACAATGACAGAACTACTGTCTAAGTACTGTTGGTAGTACTGAAAACGTCAGCAATTAGCTGATATTTACCTTTGACTGCCTACAGCTGAAATAGCAGTATCAGCTATCAGTCCATCAATAAATCATCTGATAGCAAAAAAATCCCAAATGTCACTTGGTTCCAGCTGCTCATATTTGAATATTTGCTGTTTTTTCCTAGCCTTTGAATATCTTGGGGTTATGGACAAGCAATTTAAAAAAAATGTTAACATGGGCTCTTGGAATTTGTCATGGCCTTTTTTCTATTACTTTTCTTATATTTTAAAGACAAAATGATTAAGTGATTAAGAGAGATACTGATAAGCAAATTAAAACTAATAATAATGAAATTATTCATTAGTTACATCCACTGACATTGTGCAATTTAATTAATGCCACATTTGTAGCTCATTGTGCCAGAAACACTGAACACTACACTGACCTCCAAACTCTTGTATTCAAATATTTTTAGCCTTGAAAACAAGTCTTTTTCTGTGCCAAATTCTTCAGTCAGTTAAAACACCACTGAAAAGATTTTGGCTTTTTATTTTCACCAATCTGGTGAGCAGTAAGCCCACAGTATGCTCATATTTTGTCCCTTCATCAATAAGTATAATATATGCTCTATAAAGCTTCACATACTTTATGTTCTCTCAGTGGTCCAACATATCTTACACGTGCAAGATGCTGACACCACATAAGCAAAAAAACATATGAACAAACAAACTTTTTACCACCCACTGCTTGAATGGATGTGTCAGACTCTGTTGTCGTTCCTTAAAGCCTAGTTCACATTATATAATTTTCACCCCAATTTTGACGTCGCAGAGGATCTTGAGAGCCATTAAGAGGTCCTTGGGTTCGAGGTGAGTCGGCAGATAGTCTGCCACAACGAGTCCTCATGTGCGAACAAGCTTACGAGCAAGTCACACCCTCGTCCGTGACTGGGACTGAATATCTGGCATGCTAGAAAACTAGAGAAGTAAGACATGAAGAGTCATATGACACAAAGAGCATCAGCCAATGGGAGGTGGGATACGGCGATGCGATGTACAGCTCTACCAGCCCCAGCTAGAAATCAAAGTCCTCCGCTGTCATCCGTAGCATTTCCTGAAAACCCGTTTGATCATTCAGCTATGAAAAGTACAATAATCTGGGTCAGAATACATGCATAGACTATATAGACAGTACAATGCAAGTTAATAGGCTAGCGGCACAGTGGCAACTGAGTTTCATTCATAGAACTCACCTCCAACTCTCTCTGCAGCATTGACAGAATTGAGTTTCTTCTCAGCGCAGAGCAGGGCGCAAACAACCTGCAGAGCTCCAAGCTGTCGGACATCCATGTTGACAGTTAGCGCCGGGGAACTTCATAATATCCTGTTTTATTCATGCATGACAATATGTAGTTTGGTGATGTCACAGCGTTATCTGGGGCTCTGTCGGCAAGGGCTCACTGTAGAAATCTTGTGGTGTGCACACACAGGTCCTAACGCAGTTGGCGAGACTCCCAATGACAGAAACACACGTCTTCAGGTATGAACACTCAAAAGATTATGATAGTCTACGCAACTCAAGACTGGTCGGCCAGTCGTGTAATGTGAACAAGGCTTTAGTTTGTCTGACAGTTTTGGCTTTGGCCTTTACTGACAGAAGTTCCAGACTCTCATCATCTCTCTACTAAGACATTTTTGTTGCTGCCTTTGTGTAAATGACCCTTTATTCTCACCCTCAGCTGTTTGTTTTTTTTGTTATTGTTTTTGTTTTTTATTTTTCTGGTTATACACAAGCTGCATGCTAGAAACCTCATCAATACGCCCCCTCGCTCACTGTTAATTCTCCAGACACTTACCTGCTCTATTCACAGCTCAGTTGGACATTACATGGATTTTGTACCAAGTAGCTGGCAGGGTGAAGCCTGTAATGTCCAATCCAATTGATCTGGACACTTGCGTTCTCATATACAGCTCCTCTGGGTAACATCTAGATAATTTCAGGATTGCTGTGCATGTGACAAAGGGGCTACAGTGTGGCAAAATTATGTCTTAAAAAAAGTAAAATATACTCACAATCCTCTCAACTTTCTGTCATATCTTCAAAGTGCCAGAGTTGAACTGGTGCCATCGTACACCAGGAATGGAGCCTTGTGAAGGATCAGTTTCATCACATTTGCGAAGTGATACAAGGTTTAAAAGATAGCTTCAGTGAAGACTTCCCCGCTCATTCCCTACCCACTACATGCTGAAAACAGAATGTCAGTGCTTGCTTCTGCTGTTCTAGTTGAAACCATTCAGCCCACTATCCCCAGGAATTCTTATTAATCATATTGGACGATTATGCACCTCATGATTTACAATCCTGTGCCAACAGTCAGTGCAAATCACAATGTAGAGTTTCCTTCATTGAGCAGACAGCAGGCTCTTGCCATGTGCTGCTCATACCTTTACCCACACAAAAAAGCACCACAATTTGTATATATATATCCCATGTAATCATGAGCCAGTAATTTGTCTACAACCCACCTAATCGAAAAAGGCCGCAATCACATAACCAATGTAGTAGTCTAGACTCTCTGACTTGCTGAGGACTTTTCCCTAGGAGACCAGTGTTCAGAGCCACGTGCAGTACACAACTTTACACTGAGTATTTTACATCATTGATGCGATAGTAAGCTATCATATGAACCATGTATAAGGATATTTTGCAGACTCTACCAGTCTACCAGTGGCTGGAAGAATAGAGAGAGGGTGTGGTAGATTGGTATGTGGCATGTCTGTTTTTATGCACAATACCTTGAAGTAATGTTTGTCTTTTTATTAACTTCACCACAATCTTTTTCTAAGTTTTTAAGGGGTCACTTTTGTACCCGTAGTTCAGTTTATTTGGATTGAGCCACTGAGAAAAATAAGTGGAGGAACCATGAGGTCACATGGACTGACATGTAACTCATTGACTGGACAGTTTTTGTGATGTCAGGCTTAAATAAAAACATGGCTGCTGGTTAGCAGTCTGAGCAGACCACTCAGCAGTCTATTTAGTGGCTGTTAATTGGTGCAGTTGGATTGACTGACAATTGTCTGTGTTGGTCCCTTGGTAAATACAGTAAATCCTGTGGAATGGCTCTTTATTGACCTATGAGAGAGAGACTGTAGGGGGGATGCACCAACACACACATACACTGAGTGATTTGTGTTTGGTGTGTATCCTCGAAGGCTCCTATCTGACAACTCAATATACAGTTGTGTTTGTGTGTGTGTGTGTGTGTGTGTGTGTGTGGGGACAACCATTTAGCCCTCTCTCTCTCACAAACACCTAAGCTGTGAATTGATGGGGCCCTTAGAGGCTAAAGCATTGATCATCTGCCTCTGACTCACCTAAAGAACGGATGGTAACTTCACTTAGTGGATGTGAATAAACACACCATTCACACACATAGAATAAAAAGAGAGGTATGAAAATGATTGCCTCTCTGTGCATTTGTATGTGACAGACACACACACCGTGTACACGTGTGAACTGTGGTTGACTGTTATTTCAGCCATGACCCTGCCCTGATCATCATTATCCTCTCTTTAAACCTGATCCCTCTCACACTGGGCGGCCATTTTGGCTCAGAGGAAAGCACAGGGGGTGGGTGGAGGCACCTTGACAAATTGTTTAGGCCACAAAACACCTGAAACAAGTTACACTTGCAGATGATAAAACACATTAATTTACCCAATGTTGTTATTTTGGGAGGTTTACAGTGAGTCCTATAGATAGTACTTTTCACAGTATCACAAGCAAACAGTAACTTGGTGGTCAAAGGTCAGGTGTTCCTGTGATCTTTGAATAATTGCATATGGGGGTTGAGTGGTCACACAAGACAAACGGGAATGGAATCTCAGCAAGGAATCTCTGTATGTATGTGTGTCTGTCACATATCTTGAGAACCGCTCATCTGAGCTACTTAATACTTGGTTTGTCGCTGGGGATTCCCAGGCTGTTTTCATTTCCAAGGCGTCAAATATCTGTATTTTGTCACAGCCCTCAGCATGGGATATCGACGCAAAAGGCACCTTTTAATGTCTTTAAGAGATGCACTGGACTTTCAGGTGACTCCAATGTAAATCTGTCTGTTGCAATAGTTGACACTCAGACCACATCCAGGAGACCACATGACACCAAAAGTCACTGCTGTTTTGATATAAAGCCATGTAATTTACGTATGAGTGTCACACACTGACACATAAGCATGTGTAATATAACCCATAACATGATCATGAAGTAGTTTTGTTTCCTAAACCTAACCGCAGCTGTTTCACAACATAAGCCACGTGTTATAATGTGTTTCAGATGGGCATCATGTAGATGCACTAAAGGTGCCGCTACTATCAGACACTGAGGGGTGGGACAGTGTCTTGGTTTTTGATGCCATATCATATGATATAACGGTGGTTATGTCAAGGCCAGCAACTAATTTGTAAATGTATTTTGCTGGTGTTTCTGACCATGAGAAGCCATGATTTGGATTTTTTTTTCAGAGGCCAATTATTTGTTTTGTTGGAAAAGTTTTCCAATGAAAGTCACAGAAAGTAGTCATCCTTGAAACCTTCTCTTGTAAAAGTGAAACATGAAATACTTTAAAGGTCCAGTGAGTATGATTTGGGGGGCTGTATTGGCAGAAACAGAATAAAATAAAATAAGTTTTTCTTTTTCTCTACTGTATAATCACATCAGAATAGGAATTGTTGTGTTTTTGTTACCTTAGAATGAGCCATTTATATCTACATAGGGAGCAGGTCTTCATTTTTGGAGACCGCCATGTTTCAAGAGCAGTCAAGAACAGACAAATTAAACAGTGTCTCCTGATGGGGGCTTTTACATGTTCATATTTTTTCATCAGCCACTGTAGTTTGAAACCTATCTGTAACACGCAGCATAAGAATAAATAAATTGATTCAAAACACACACACACATTTGTAACTTTAAACTGCTTTATTCAGTGCTTTTAATAGTTTTAATCACCTGCTCTGTTTACTTTGAAGAGGAAGAGACCTCTGTGGATAATTTGCCTCCCCATAAAACCTCCTGAACCATGAACACTGAGGGAATTCTAACCAGAAGAAGTTTCAGCTGGTTGCAGTCTACATTTCTCACCACTAGATGCCACTAAATCCTCCTATATCTTATACACTAGACCTTTAAATTCAAATCCCACGTTTAAAGTAATGTTACCGACACTCCACTGTTAGGCATTTTGAATTGGCCAGAACGATTTCCTCTGGCAGTTAGCATTTTTCAGTCTTTTTGAGCTCCTCCTGGAGACATTCAGTGATAGTCGGAGCCAGTATTACTCCTGTGTTCTTCTCATTCGAAAACAATTTATGTTGTGAATATGTAAATATCTGTCCTTGAATATAATATGACTCCAAATATATTGTCTAATATGCAGGCCAATAGTAACACCTGGTCATGTTGGACATGAATTTCATCGCATTTTCATGATATTTACATAAATTGACTATATTTTACACAATATATGATGAAATCCAAAATTCTGGAATGCTGATGGGTTCAAATCTGTATAAGCACGATGCCCTTGCTGAAGGACCTGGAACAACAGCAGTGACAGCAGCCTTTGTGCAGCTAAAATGTACATAAAACCATACGTTTAGGTACTCAACTGTCACTGAATTTCACTTGAATTTTAAAACGGCACCCTGCTTTGTTTTGGGATGAGCAGTGATTTGCAAGCCACATCACTGCAACACAAGACAGAAGAGAGGAACAGGACACAGTGCTAATTTCCAGCCACAAGTCAAAGTGGTTCAGCTTGGGATGTCAAATCTGGACACCAAGAAAGTTATTATTAATTTTTTTTAAAGGATGCCTGTTAACATTTTGCCTTAAAAATGTGCAATACATCTCAGGTACAAATGTCTG
This sequence comes from Chaetodon striatus, assembly GCA_029783705.1. Classification (NCBI taxonomy): domain Eukaryota; kingdom Metazoa; phylum Chordata; class Actinopteri; order Chaetodontiformes; family Chaetodontidae; genus Chaetodon; species Chaetodon striatus. The sequence goes on from JAPZEB010000009.1 coordinate 26,905,184, forward strand.
CATGTAAAGTTAAGGGTTCAGGTTGCTTGAAAAAAACTGTCACAATCAGAGGTGAGCTATAAAGCCTGTAGCTATAGACTCCTTTGACTACATCACACTGCCTCCACAGTGTCTCTCCATGAACTCTGCATCTTTTGTGTTTCTGTGGTCTCTCTTGATGCAATGAATCGTTGAAATAGGGATAAAAGCAAACACTTTCAGACAGTCTCTCCTCTAAGGCATTGGTGTTTTCTGTCACAGAAAAGGTGATAAATAAGAGAACTGGAGAGAGAAGTTCTAATCCTGGCACATGGCCACCACTCAACTGCTGCTTGAAAGTTACAAAAAATGTTGGGCTGTATCAGAAAGAGGGTTTCAAATTGTCTTAGATTACAACAAGCACTTTATTTCAGAGACAGAACTGTGTCATAATTAATTAGACACCCTTTATAAAACGTTCATAAGTTATTATAGTTGTTATACTAATACTAATTATGTCAGCTAATAAGTATTTTAAGGCCACTTTATATAAAAATGCTCAACTTCAAATAATAATGTGTCTGATTTCAAGTCAATTAGTTCAATGAGCTCAAAAAATATATATATTTACGCCTCCTTTTTCTTGAAAAATTTAGAGTCTATGAATGTGCAAACATTGTCTTTTTAAAGGTGCAGTGTGTAGGATTTAGTGACACCTAGCAGGGAAATTGCAAAACTTCTAACATGTGACAAGCATGTGGAAGAACAACACGTTCTCATTCCAAGTTGTCATATATCACAGCTTTGACAGTGGACTTTAATGTCTACATATTACACGTTAAGTACCCTCCAGTATCTGCTGTTGATGTTTGTTACGGAACGCTGCTACCAATGCTGAGACATCAACAAATGCATGCCCTTTAGGAAACAAACATTATGGTCTGGCTCTACATTCATATGGAAGGCTAACATTGGGCTCCAGGGTGAAAGTTTGTTGGACTTATCCACTACCCCTCCACCCACCCAAATGGGACTTTCCAGCTCCTTCTATGATGTCGTCACTAGCAGTGTTTCAAACTGCCATCCAGTGGCGTATTATACTGCCACAGAAGGTGGTCTTTAGTGTTAGTATCTGACACTTAAATAATTGCCAAAGCGGCAGTATTTGACAACTTTGGAATCAGAACGGGATGGGAGAATTATGGTGGCAGACACAAAAACATGAAAATACGAATGGCCCTATCTAGAGCCAGTGGTTGGTTTCGTAGTGGACTCTGTGGAAGAGGACTCGCTGTGTATGTAGATATAAATGGCTCATTCTAAGGTAATGAAAACACAGTTCTTATTTTAAAGTGAGAATAAACTAATGAAAACGTAGTTATGAATATTATTTACCATTTTTGCCAATAGATGCCCCTACACACTGGACCTTGAACAGCTGGACACAAAATGTCTCCTACTTCACTGAAAAGTCCATCCTAGCAGGAGTTTCCACATGACACAGTATTAAGTTGCATACTGGACCATGATTGGTTTCAAACTAATTATGACATCATAAATTCTGAAGGTACATCCAGGTATAAAAACTGAGATTTACAGTGAGCTCAGGAATACTTTCCTTCATCAGAAGATAAATTTGATGCAACAACAAACACTATTTTGATGGAGACTTTGATAATTCTGCTATGAACTTTTAGGTTTCCGGGTTGTAAAAAAAAAAACAACTGTCTATTTGAAGTAATGCAGTTATGAATATGGGTAATCCATAAAGATGCTGCTACTGTATTGTTGCAATCTTTATGGCACACACTGTTTATAGTCACATCTTAAAATAGCTAATATTAACAATAAGCTAGCTAACTAGTTAGCTAACATTTAGCTACATTAGGACGAGCTAGCCCAATGTCAGATCAACAACTTCAACATTAAAAAGATTTTGAGAAGGACAAATTGGTTGGTTGCTGACATATTTGTAAGATCATATGAATTATCATTTGCCAGAAAAGATCAAGGGTTATGTCCCTCTGTATATTGTGGTGTCCATGGGTATGCAAATGTAATGTTAAAATGGGGTTAAGGCATTGATCAAAAGTGTAGATATTTTTTTGGACCAAATACAATCTTTGAAGGATGTTCAAGCAACCTGTTCTCACTCCGTAGTCATTAAAAACAATCAGTGATCAGTGGTCAGTGATTTCTGGCATCAGACACCGACCAAAAAAGTAATCCTTTCACATGAGCATGATACATGGCTGGATGCCGTTATTGTTTAATGGCACACAGCAGTGTCAGGAGAAAATGAGGCGAGACAACAACAAATGTTCAGGTAGCGGAAGTCTGAATAGGGCGAGTGGGAGGGATGGTGGATGGGTCCAACAACTACCGACTTTCACCTGGGAGGCTGGTGTTTGATTCCTGTAAGATTGTTAAGCCAAACCCTGTTCTTTTTTCCTAACCCAATCATGGGCTTTCGTTGTTGAAAGAAAAAAAATGTCAATGTGCAGT
>JAPZEB010000009.1:26924989-26937028 GCA_029783705.1 Chaetodon striatus
GATCTATGTGAAAAGCATTTGTGTAAATCTGCACTTTTAAAAAAACAATCTGAGGGTTTATTTCCAGAACAGCAAAGAGTTAAGTGAGGTCAACCACACACAGCTTGTGTTCAAGTTTGAACCCTAGCTGTAACAGTCTGATGTGCATGTTGTCCCAAACTCCCCTCACTGACAATTCAGACAAATAAACCATGTTGTTTTAAAAATGTGTGATACACATCAGCTCACATTTCTGGGACATGCATTTTTGTTCAAATATATACCCTGTATCCACGTTAAAAGTCAAGATATGTGAGAACAAAACAAAACAATATAAAATGTGGACTTTTACGCATTGGTGTCCGCTAATGTAAGTGAACCCTTCCAAAGTGATAGACAGAGAGAGAGAGAGAGAGAGAGAGAGAGAGAGAGAGAGGGGAGGGCAATGACTTATCCAAACATAAATAAATAGTGTTCTCCACTCTTATTATTTACCCTGTGTCGATGATGTGCTAAAATAAGAACATTAAAAATTTCTCTTCCATGTCCTCTCCTGTTTGTTTAAAGATGTCAACAGCTGGCCGAACCTGGCTGTGAATGTGTGTCAACGGAAGGAAGCTAGCTTAGCATTGCTGTGTGTGTGTGTGTGTGTGTATGGAGTTGTGATTAACTAGCGTAGCTTAGCACAGATGTGTGTCTATGGGAGCTAGTTTAGCCTTTGAGCTCATAGCTTCTTAAACCCTGTTAGATTGATGGGAAGGGTGGTGAGTGCATGTGTAGTGATGGATGTGTGCGTGTGGGGGGGGCGGTCTGTGGCGGATTGTGGGAAATTTTTGCCTTCTTCAGAAGCCATGTGCTGCTGCCACAGACAGGAGACGGTGGGTTAGTAGTGATTCAGTCTGGACGGACAGAGATGGGTACAGCAGGAGGCAAAAAGGGACAGCAAAGGGAGGACCATCCAGTGGTTTTTATGTGCTTTGTCGAATGAGGGGAACGGAGGAAGACGAGTGCTGCCAGCTTCAGCCATATATTTCTGTTCTCTCTCTCTGGCTGATGGAGAGGCAGAGCCCTCCACATAGCTCAGCTCGGCTGACAACAACATGTGTTGCCTAGAGGGGGAGAGAGCTCAGCGTCATAAATCTAACCACCTCGTTAACTGCCCATTAAAATCTCAACTATTTCATTTACCAGGCGGGAGAGCTGTTTGTATATGTGCGTGTCTTAGGGGGGAGATTTTATTATCAAAGTACAATTTTAAACCACATACTACCTCTAACAACATGCTAGCTGAGCTACTGCTGCAATTTGCTCCACCCACACAAAAACTGTTTTGCAGTTGTTTTTGCTGAGTAACTTAAATATAATACATTATACTAAGGGCATAGGGTACGTTTCAGCATGAGGCGGGGGGGACATAGGTCTATGAAACAGGGGGTGTGGGAGTCCTCCGCCATTTCAATTCACCAATTTGTACCTTCTCTGCATCAATTTATGGTTAAAGGTCCTGATTTTTGTCCAAATAAAAGGCCTCTGCAACCTTTATGTTTTTCTTGCTGATGCAAATATTCTAAATACTGAGGGAGGTGTGACCCCTCCGTCCCCCTGAATTCGACACCTATGCATCATACAGAGAGAATTTTATGTCCTTTTAGATTTTTTATTTTGTTTTTGAGAAATATATATTTGATACAAAACTGACATCTGCTTTTTTTGAGTACAGTATCTCAGTTTTCTGATTGACTGTGCAGTAGATTATCCGTCTAATGAAACAATGGTGCTCACCATAGATCCTCTTATGCCATACAGCTGCCGATATGTCTCTGCACCAGTGCCACGAGACGAGCTTCCTGACATTTATTGTCCCCAGGGGGACGTGGTAGACAATTGACTGTACACGTCTTCTCCCACGCCTACAATATGCTTCACTGAGTGTAAATTGCTCTCAAAAGGTTCAGGACAAATGTGAAACCAAGTACCAAGTACGAGTACTAAAATAAACAATAAATCACTGATAACATACTCTAAAACATTAAGCAGTTTTGAATATGTAAGTTAAATTTAAAAACTGATAATGCACTGTTAAATGCTTTAAAATTTGTTTTCCCTCATGTAAGTGTTCGTAGCAGACAGTAAGTCTGGTCGAGACAAAAAAATTCTTGGACATATTTTGGTAACTACCATTAATGTCAGTGCTTTTACACTGCAGATATGTGCCTCTTATTGACTTTTTGGCAACACAAATGATTTCTGTGCATCACTGCTACTTGATAATGGCCATAACTTTTCTCTTTTTAAACTTAAATGAACTGCACTTTAAAGGTAACTGTGAAAGCTCTAGTCCTAATCAGAAGGCAGTGAAAACAGGGTAGGGCTGGACAACACCAAATACTGATCATTCCCCATTGTGGCTGTGGAGCACAGGACAAATCACCGGATGGCTCCTGTCTGTCCCCTTTTGTGTCTCCTGCCGCCCCGTTGCAGCAGTAGAGTCCCCACATGTTAGTTAGTCTGTTAGTGAGTCACGTCGTGTTACATGTTCTGTGTTGTCTTCACTATTTCCTACGTTGTTATTTTGTTCCAAACCTGCTACAGGTGAGTGAGCTTGGGTGCTTCCTGGATTCTGCCCTGAGTCGAGGTGTGGTGCGCCGACAGCTCGGTGTACGTCGGGTGTGTGGGCGGGTCACAGGGACCCGGAGGACCCCCTCCACCCACGTGGTGCTGGTTGGCTGCCGACATAGGCCCTGCGCCATTGTAGTCCATGGTTTGGTGGTGGGGCGGCGTGGGGCCGAGGTGGTTTAGCCCGTACATGGAGGGCCCCGAGCCGGGCATGGGTTCCACATAGCTGCCACCCCCCACATAGACTGGACTAGCCTGCATGTTGGTGGGAGTCCCGTAGCCAGCATTGTTGGCCTGCACAAGGCCATGGTGAGGATGGGGGTCGCCATAGTCCGGGTCTGGGGCACCATACTTTTGTTGGGGGGGGCAGCCCTTCATGGGGACATTGGAGTAGGCAGTGGACATGGAGTAAGACACTCCCTGGTGGGGCTTGCCGAAGGATGGCGGAGATGGGACATCATAGCCTGCCCCTCCACCCCCGCCTCCCCCTCCCATGGGGTGCATTGAGTTAAGGAAACTGGCGGAGGACTGCATGGTGAGGGGTGGGGAGCCAGTCGGTGAGGGCCCTCCAGAACTGGAGCTCAGGCCCTTGGACTTCTGGTCCTTCTTGTACTTCATGCGCCGGTTCTGGAACCAGATCTTGATCTGGCGCTCAGACAGGTTGAGCAGGTTGGCCATCTCCACGCGCCGCGGCCGACACAGGTACCGGTTGAAGTGGAACTCTTTCTCCAGCTCAACCAGCTGGGCGCTGGTGTACGCCGTACGAGCCCGCTTTGATGATGCTGACGACCCACCGGTAGGGCTCTTCTCCCCACTGCTGCCACTCTCAGCTCCTCCTGATGCTGAGGAGAGAAAAGAAAAGATTACACAGTGTGCAAGTGAGAAAAATAGAGAAAATGAAGGGGATAGGATAGAAGTAAAAAAAAAAACAAAAAAAAAAAAACAGGGCCATGAAAAACCCTACAAAATGAAAAGAGTGGAAGTGGAAAAAAGATACAAAAAAGGATAAGGTAATGGAAAAAAGACAGATATAGTAAGAAATAGGTAAAAGGATGATGAAATTGAAAGAGCCTGTGAGGAAGAGAGAATAAAACACACTCAGGCTGCTTGCTGGAGGAAATTGAAAGCATTCAGGTTCTTAATAAAGCAGAGGGGGGTCCGAGCATGCTGGTTGAATTATCCCTTGATATTAGTTGTCAACACTTCATAACAGTGGCAGTTATTAAGAGACGGAGGGCCCGGTGCTGGCCGAGGGCAGCTAAATTGCATCTTGGCTGGAAAGACAAACCCCCCACAGCAACAGCAGCTGCAGCAGCACAAGGACTACGAGCAGGAACTGCCTGCACTCACTTCAATCAGAGTGCCAAGAAAAGTCAAGCTTCTCACCACATTTATGTGATAGTTATACTAACTCCTAACAGATCTGAATGGCATTCAGAGACTTGTTCAGACACTTCAACTGTTACCACTGTTGTTTATGTTGAATGAATTACATGAGCCTTGGGCTACTGGTGTATTGTTAGTCACTCTTAGTGTCTTATGTTTTCAAAATGAGTATGTTACTCTCAGCAGGAAGCTAATCAATTTGTCTGAAGGCCATAAACATCAAATCAACCAGCTGCTGTCACTATTTTAGAAGAGTGAATAAACCTCTAGATGATGGCTGGTTATCTGACACAAAAGGGGTCAAGTAGTCTAACACACTAGCCACAATTAATTAGCATACAGTTGATGATTATCCAGCATCCTTTCCATCAAATCTGCGATCAAGCGATCTGCCTAAAAATTGTTAAGAAGAATGTTTAGAGGATGCTACACATCACTTGTTTGCAAGCCATAAAAGTTAGTAAAGGTAAAATCAGTTAGAGGTTTAGAAAAATAAACAGATGATAAGTGGGTTCAAAGTATTTTTCACACATGCCCTCTTACTAGAACAATAAAAAAAGCAATGATGGTTTTCAAAATTCCGATTTTAGGCAGGGTGTATGTTACTGTAATTCTTCAGCAGCGCTTCCACCGTAGTAAGAAGGTTCTTAGCTCTGGCTTTTAGTCATATTGGTTATGATAGCACTGTGGTCACCAACCATGATCTAATTACACAGCAACATCAGTAAAAATAGCTCCAACAGGAGAACAAATGTCATGTGATCAGACAGTTTGTAAACAAGCTCACAGTTAAGCCAGATTGTCTTTACTGAGGGAGGTTGTTCATATGCACTCTAAGTATGTACATCTAATGCAGAGAACTCATATATAACCCATGTAATTAGGCGGGCTGCCATCACGTGACTAATGCACCATAGGTAGTGAACAAGGAAGTAGTGTAAAGAACAAAGATCTGTACAAGGAGCCAGGTTTGGGTGGTGGATGGGTCAAACAACACAGGACTTCCCCCTGGAAATCAGGGTTTGTGTCCCATGTGAAACCAAGTGAACTTTTAGGTCATTTTTAGGTAAATTTTCACCATGTTTTTTCCCTAGATCTAATCTACGAAACATTTTGTTAAGTATGTAACTTTACATTAAGTACGTAATGTGACAATGCCCAACCATGTTTCTTTTCCGAAACCTGTCTTACATAACGTATGCAACGTTACTTGTAACTTTACGTTAAGTGTGTAACTTTAAATTAAGTAAGTAACGTGACTTTCCCAAAACCTAACCTATGTAACCTTACTTGCCTTAACCTAATTTATGTAACTTAACGTAAGACAGGTAACGTGACAACAGCATTCATTAGATATCATACGAACCATGGTATGAGTATACGTAGACCGAGTTGCCATTTTATTAGATAAATTGTGGGTCAAATGCTTGAGTTACATTTTCAAGCTGCGTAACTTAAAGAATGTTGTCTCTGGCAGGTAATATTACATCCAATCCCCCTCACGTTTTATTTGAAGAATATCAGCTTTTTCCATCACAGGGAAGTTTTACAGTCTCACAGGCTTGTTTGAACAGGTTGAGGAACTCTTTTGTTCCTCAGTGTGTCAACCTAATGAATCAGAGCATGGCTTCTATATAGTCTCAGTGTGCCTGGCTGGAACACTGAATGTAATAGGAATGACTAATTTCTTGCATTGCAACACTTATCGAGATGTCTGATGTGATTTTAAATAGCTGCAGTATGGGTTTGTTGTTGGATTAAATGCTGTCTTGCATTTTTCTTTTGATGTGAAAAAGCTGACGTCCTGAGACACCCAAATTTAAGAATTTTTCTGATTATAAAGTGAAATCAAATCAAATTCAACTAATGTGGTGCAATGCAACAGTCCTCCACAAAGGTTCCGTTTTTGTTGAAACTGTTTAAATGAGGTGTTTATTCAACTTCATGGCTATTTTAGAGGCTGCAGTTTTGTACTGTTATATTATGTTACAGCACACTGAGGGGTCTTTCTAATATTATACCCCTATCCATTTATATCAATGAGGCTAAATAATAGAAATATCTGTCAGATTAGTGTAATACAGTTAAACAGAACCACAAACCACATCCTCCAAAATTCCTCTCTGAAACAGTTGCATTCACAAAATTAGTATGTAGAAGTTTTAGCTAGGTGTACCTAATAAACTGGCAAGTGAGAGTGAATTTGTAAGTAAAACCAAGTCACTTGTGTGACAATCCGTCAAGTACTGAGGGTGAAGGTGAAGTAGAAAGTCGGTCTCTAAACTTGAATGGCTGTTTCACTGAGGTTATAATTTTCTTGTTAACCTTTATTTTCTTGTCCAATTAAATTGGACTAGCCTGGAGTTTGTTTACAACCTGTCTGTCTCTAGCTCTAGTGTTGTTTCCATCTTGGTGCTCATTCCACACTATATAGTAGTGCTCTTCCACCTCTCTCTGTGAGTGTATGTCATATGCCAATATATGTCTCTGTTATGAAAATGTTAGTACGTTCCAATGTGCATGCTTTCAGTGTATTCATACTAATAACTGCTGATGCAGTAGAGTTCAAAGCAAGCACCAAGATCCTATCTCTCTGTAACCCTTTCTTTCTCTCAACAGTATAAACACTTTACTGGGGTGTTTATTTCTATAAACACACACAGAAATCTGAGAGAGGTAACCATCTCATCATCTGTCGCACAGAGCAGTGACATTCCCAATATGATTGTTTCAAATTCTCATCAATAAACAGTCTAATCTCTTCTTAACTCTCTGCCCAGTCAACTGAAAGCTTTTTGAATGCGTATATGAGACTCATATTCATTATGGCAGAACATATTTTTTCTCATCGATAACTACCAATTCTAATAACGTATCTGTCTCCCTCAATGACTGTTTTCTTTGCCTGTTATCAGACATGCAGATGATATTCAAATTTATCATCCTGTTCTATTTTTTTCCCATTTGCTAATATCTTGCATTTCTAATGTCTGCATGTCATTCTCCCTCTCTCTGAAAATCTATTCATCTGTTATCGTACATGACATTTAAATTCATCCTGTTAATATCTTCCTTCTTGCTGGAGCTTTCCAAGAAGGTGCCAAAAGGAGAGGAGGAGGAGAGAGAGGAGGCAAGAGGGGAGCAATCAGAAGGCATGTGATTACAAGAGGGTGGAGAGCAAGGAAAGAAGGAGGTGATAGAAGTAAATGAATAAGATAAAGGTGTACAGTCTACTGGCTGCAGGTTTGTGCCAGCTGGTTAACCAGGCTGTCTTATAACTGACTATGCTGTTACTGTAATGAATCCCTGACTGCTCAGTTGTTCTTTATCGAGCTGAGTTTCTTTTAGGTTCTATTACTGAAAATGTGACTGAATACTTACTCAATATCAGATCTCTCTCTCTCTTCGTTCTACCTCTGGTGGCATTGAAACAATCCTGTTTATCTTTCTCTCCTTATGCTTGCACCCATAATTTCAGGTGATTTTAGGGGAAATTATGTGTTGGAACAATTTCTTTATGAACACCACAGAGTCCATCCACCCAGTATCCAGTGCAGCATCTCCAAGTAAAGCTCCCATTGCCAGATACTTTCTGTGATCATAGGTTTTAGTAAAGATCTCTGTACAGGCCTGACACAACCACACCTCGCAACCTCATTGTGATGACAAGCCTCCAGGAAGGCATTGCACCTTGCTGGTGTTTTCCAAGAGCTCTTTCCTGCATGTAACTTCTATAAAACCACAAAGGGTTGCTTTTACATTGGATACTAATTAAACAAAAAAGATACAACATGTTGATTCAGTGAATCCTCATACAGCATTTTGTATGATATCTAATGAATTACTGCCCTGCGAACTAAATTCAAATATACATACTTAACGTAAAGTTACATATGTAACATGAAGGCAAGTAAGATTACGTAGGTTAAGTTCAGGAAAAGAAACACGATTGGGCATCATCACATTATGTACTTAATATAAAGTTATGTATTTAATGCAAAGTTACGTAGGTTAGGTTTAAGAAAAAAAACATGGTGACAATGTATCTAAAAATAGCTTAAAATTAATTTGATTGCACATGGGACACAAACACCAGTATCGTGGGAGAGAGTCCTGTGTTTGTTTGACCCATCCTCCACCCCAACCTATGTCCTTAAATAGACATTTGCTTTTTACACTACTTCCTACTTCAGTGCATGGCGGGATTGCACCCTTCACAATTACATGGTTTATAAACAAATTACTGGCTTATGATTACATAGGTCACATACAAATTCTGGTGCATTATGTTTTGTATACATAAGTACGAACAGTGCATAAGAACGGCCTGATTAAATAAGCTAGTGTTTTTGAGCTTTAGAAGTATTTCTTGGTGTATTGCTTTCTTAAGTAAAATAATGATAATAGGTTTTATGATTTACTTCAGGCAGAACCAGGCTAACTGTATTGACATGCTTCCAGTCTTTATGCTAAGCTAATCGCCTCCTGACTCTAGCTCTGCACTTAACATACCTACTATAGTGGTATTCCTCTAAATCTTTAAAAGAAAGCACAGGGTGTGTTTAGCTCTTGATTCGTTGAATCCAGACATCCAGACTGAAGTAGTTCACATCATACAAACAACTAACTTCCCTTTCCCTGAAAAAAGAATGGATATCTTTCTTTGCCATCAAAAATATACTTCCTGCCCTTATTTACTTGAGCACTCCTCTCGGTTTTATGGGGATATCTGTCAGACTCCTGTGCCTCTGACCTTTGACTTTCACTGTTCACTGCTTGCTCACATTTACAGATTTGAAAGTCACTCTACTGATAGGCTTAATCATACAAAAGACTCACTTAGATAACGCAAAGCTTTTACCATTCAGCTTCCATGCTAACATGTTTTCTCACGGAGATGTACAAATGCTTTAGTGAATCCAGCTAACCAGCCACTTTAATTAAACACAGTATTAGATGGCTATAATTACCTTGGACCACAGCAAACTGACTTCACCAGCTACAGATTACCAGTTTGACTAGTTGACTGTCTGAACAAGTGCCGGTAGAAACGTGTTTTGCCATAATAGACTGAGAAACCTTTTAAATCCTCTGGGGATTTTCTGCTTGAAAGAGGATGTTGATAAGAGAGGTGAGGAAAGAGGTGATGGGAATGATGTGGTGATGGGAAGGAGAAGGCAGGATAATAGGAAAAAAGATGCTAATGAGGAAAGAAAATGAAGGAAGAAAGAGACAGAGGGAGAACGGAAGGAACTGAAGAAAGTAAATGAGGGAGAGAAAGAGAGAGACCTGGGTACTCTCCCAGCCATGTTGTTTTTGTGGTTCTAAGAGGGGAGGGATCAAAGCAAAGACAGACAGAGAGACAGAGACAGGTGTAGCCTAACACACCATTTCCAGAGTTGTTGCTGGGCGAACAGTTTTTCTGCTTGGTCGTCTGTCGACACTCTTTCATCCAGGGAAAGATCTGCTTGGCCATAGTTGGGTTGGGGGGTAGTGAGGAGGAGGACGATGTGGAGGACGATGTAGAGGAGGAAGAATTAGACGACTTATTGGGGCCTGATTTAGAGACTGAGGAGGCCCCAGCACTGCCCCCCGGCTGCTGAGCCCCAGAATTGCCATTGCTGGGGTTGGGGGGTAGTGGAGGAGACACCTGGGAGCCGGGGTGGTGCTCAGGCGGCAGACTGGGCCGCATACAGCTGCCATTCAGCTCCTTGGTCTTGGCTAGCTGCTGCTGCTGGTGGCCACTGTTACTGCCCAGTGACTGTAAAGAGCAGGCCGAGCGCTGGTACGAATCCACATCCAGATGGGTTGCAGACTGGAAGGCCGGCTGGTGGTGGGACACTGGGACCGGTGCATCGTAGCCCCCAAAGCCGTTGGCGGCTGCTGCTGCCGCCGCTGCCGCCCCCTGCACCTGGTAGGACGAGTAGCCACCGAAAAGCGCAGAGGAGTTGTCGTAGTATGTTGTCTTCTGCATTTCTGAGAGAAGTGGCGGCGTCTTCTTGTGCTCCGGTCCTTGTTGAGAGCCACTGCCGGAAGACCATTTGGTACCGGGGGTCACGTGACGGTGTCTCTCCAACGGTCTCCTGCAATCTGACCTAAAAGGTTAGGAGAGGCAGAATGAAGAAATAAGAGAGATAAATCCATCTTCCTCCCATGAAAGGCAGCATGACATGAATAGAAACCACTGCTTTTCTTTCCTCACCCCCCCTCCCTTCTGAGCCCAGTGCACAGCCTGCAGATGCTCTAGTGGAGGAGGCACGAGGAGGGCAAACTGTGTACTATGTACACACACACACACACACACACACACACGCACACACACACACACATACACACGCACACGTGAAAACATGCATGATCTTATTGTTACATTTCCATACAAATGTAACCTTTATTCACGTAACAGTAATTGAAACACATTATTATTTATCATATTATGGTTAAGTAGTAACATCGGAGGCCATCCACTCATAATATCACTAGTGGTAATGGTAATGGTTATAGAATTAGTCTATGTAATTAGCCTTTTATTAGCACATTCTCTAATTATTTTCATTTTTCAGCAGTCAATCCACAATGCACCATTGATTTTTATAATAAAATGAAACAAAATCTCTTTGTTTTAAACATTACTATATTTCGTTATTTCCTACTTATTCGATATGCAAATTTCATTTAGAATGATGTTTTGTAATAAAGCACTACCCCACCGTGTCTGGTGTTATTCCTGCTGAACGTGACATTTTGTTGTGTAATGGCGGCAGTGAGTGTGGCCTGTATATACTGTATGTTCCTTTGTGACTGATGTAGGTAGCCTATTTCTGTCAACCTCTGCCTTCCACATATGATTTACTATATTCCGTCTGCTCGGCTGTTACCTCACTCATAGGAGTCTATCTCCGGAAGCGATCACTGCTGCTGAATAACAGGCTACTCTTGCATCACGGTAGAATTTTTTTTAACAGGTCAGGAGACAAACATGGGAGATTTATTTTATTGTTTTTCTAAACGTTGTAACAAAGAAATGCGTATTAATGGCGTTCCGTGCCATCAAACTGGCAAAGGTTGAGATGTATACATCAATTCTCTCTAGTGAAGAAGGTGATCTCGGGAATATTTCTCGAAACATTCATTTTATTATTATTTTTGGTCAGGGGAAATCTGGGTTAGATTTAAGTAAATAATATTTTAGTGTGTTTTGCTATACGTTTGAAGAAAGGCAGTGCAAATAAATAAATAAACAAAACACTTGGACTTGGTTTTAGACAAAAGAGGCCAACAATACAAAAATATGGGAAAAAGAAACCCCGGAAGAAGCTTCACGAGTCAGTGATTCATTAGGGCCCCGGGAAAAAGAGAGGAGAAAAAAAAAACCAGCAGTGTGAGCCCCCATAGACTCCCTATCTCGCGCTCGCCGCTGGGGTGGGCCTGTGGCCGCGAGAGGCCGGCTTGTCAGGCGCGAGAGAGCACCTGGCATTCATTTCTCCTCAGGAGATAAAATGTTTAACGGGGAGAAACAGAGGTGAAGCGGCTCTGCTGGCTCTGCCATCTGACACAGACTGAGCCTCGGTGCTACAGCTAACTACTGAGGCTCAACAGCTAAATGTTACCAATAATTAATTCCCTGGGTTATTATCGCAGCACCAGCCCACGGTGGCATTAGCAGCCATCAAGTCTATTTCTAATGGTGTTATAAAATTGAAAATATGAGTGTGTCATTGTGGAATTAAAAAAAAAATAGCTTGAGCGCGTGCGAAGATAATATGACACCCTTCTGTCGTTAGATGTCAGGCCTATGCTACACATGCTACGAAAAGAAGCTGAAAAGAGACATCTGGAATTTTTTTGTTTATTTGTATTTGTATGCCTACGCGATTTTTGTAATTCATCTATATGTGTTAAAATTATTTTTTTCAAATGTTAGCATCAAACCAGACCTATACCTAAAACAACAAATATAAATAGCAAAACAAGAAATACAAGCAAAATACAAGCCAAAACAACAGGGAAGTGAAGTAAGTTATATTTCGGATGTGAATGTTTTCATAATGTTGTATA
>JAPZEB010000009.1:27020438-27030736 GCA_029783705.1 Chaetodon striatus
TGTGTGTTTATACACACTCACAGAGACACACTCTCTCTCTCACACACACACATACACACACACACACACACAGGCTGTCAGTCAGCTGAAACCTGGAAGCTGTTCCACTGAGATCTGGAAGTGAAACAATTAAAAAAACGCACACAGCGAGAGAACAAAAGACAATTCAGAAACACAGTGAGATAGAGGGGCCACAATTAACCTGCTGAAGACGTGACATAAGAAACAACCGGTAAGATGCACAACAAGCTCTCTTTTCTTTCAAAATAAAATACGTGATTTCAAATAATGATTTGACAAATCCAGTACACCTGCCCTCACATGAAAGCCAGCCTCACACCTCTCTCTACATACATATATCTACCCCTTCCCGTCGTTCACAGTGAACGGCTTGGGGCAAAAAGATGTGAGCTAATCTTCCGGATCACAAACAGCCGAGTTTTAACCGATGGATGGCTCTTCCGCAGCTAATCCCACCACTTAGAGAGACAATTCATCTGGATAGTTAATCATGGAGCCTAATCTAGCCAGGAAACGCTTTAATCTGAGATGGAAAAGTAACACCTCATTTGTAAGGTTAATGTGTAAACCAGAAGCAGCAGAATCACGCAAAGCACTGCACTTTGACTTGTTTTGCTCCTTTAACAATGCGCATGCAGCAGCGCGCAGGGGCTGCCGGAGGAGGAACGTGCATGAATGGCTCTTACCGTTTGTTGATAATCCGTCACGAGAGCCCCACACACCTGCAGATCACTTCGGCGTCCCGCGTGCAGGCAGCCAGGCACCCCGGAATGGCACGAGGCAGCCCTACCGTGTGTAGACCGGATGGATGGATGATAATTGGATGGAGGGGTGGAGGCGCGAGGAGGTGAGGATGAGGAGGACGAGGAACTGGAGGAGGGGGGTGCGTTCCCCGTTGTCATCCAGTCGTCAAAACACCGCCGTCATCTTCATCACCGCCCCTATCATCGCTATCATCATCCTCGCGGTGACAAGTCAGAAATTAAATAACATGTGAAATTAAAATTAGAAACAAAAATAACGGGGTCATCTCCGGGTTGGTTTTCCCCGGTTGGGATCGCGGCTCGCCCCCTCTTCGCCTCATCACAGCGGAACTGTCCCCATCTCGGTCCGCCGATTTAGCGTAGACAGCACGAGACCAGACGGAGCGCGGAGCCATAGCGAAGGAGGAAGAGCAGGAGAAGGAGGGGGGAGGGGGCGGGTTGTTGTCAACGTGCCGGTTTCCTCAGTCACAACTAGTATTCTCATTAACTAGTCCGTTTAATTATAGCCGGGCGTTAATTTCCTCGCGGTTGCCCGGCTCCGCGCGGCGCCTCGCGAGTCCCGGGAAGAGCAAGGGAGGAGAGGCGGCTGTTCGGGCCGGAGCGGAGTGCAGCAGCAATATAGCCACTTGGGAAATCATAAAAAGTTCATGTTCACGTTAAGCGCGTCCACATGACCAGCCCGTCGGCCAATCCCTGCGCGCGGCCACTCATAAACTTGTATCACAAAGTTGTAAATTTTCATAAAACAACAAGGAATTTATTGCATTTCTTCATGGAGTGCTGTTAGAGGGGAGCTGCTCCTTCTCTTTCTACCATTCTCTCCGCCGCCATTTTCTTCTTCTTCTGCCCCTCTTAAGAACAACAAGCAAGCAGCTCTCACAGCACTGAGAAGAAACTGAGAATGTTGTTCTATTTTCTTGCCTTTATCCCTTTAAAAACTATGTGTTTGTTCTGTGCTGGTTTGTGTGCCATACACTACTTTATTATCTACTGATGCTGGACATGTAAATGAGCCACATCAGAGATTTGTTCAGGCTGTTAAATTGTTTTTAAATACATTTTTATCAACAGTAAAATCCAAAGGTTAAACAAATAACTCAAATGATTTAAAGGACAGATAGTCAGATAGAACACTATAGTACAAGGTGTCACAGTTTCGCAGGGCTAATGGAGAATACACATTGTGTCCACTATTGTTTAATCACTTTCATGTAACATTTCGGTGTGAGAGTGATTAAACATCAGCAGTGTCTCATCAGACGGCCAAGCCAACAGATAGATGCAGCAAAATGAGAAGCAGCTCCGAGGTGAAGCCTGGCTGTCTGGGTGGCTCCACCATAACGCACGAAAACAACGGCGATCACTGCCGTGTTGGCAAAATATAATTTTTATGGAAACGTGAGATTCTCATTAACCACCTAGGTTTATATGAAGACTTATTATTTTAATATATTATTGGTAAGCTCCAGAGGGAAGGGGCTAAATTTATGGCGGGGGCGCCCATGCTCCCTGTTTGTATCTACCAAGCTGCAGGGGGTGAAGCTGTGCACCGTTGTAAGTGGGCTAGGTGTATTTTGGCCCCATGGCGATTTGCAGGCTCAACAACAGCACCACCTGAGTGGTGGTGTGGGCCTGAAAAGCCGTGCGTAAAAGCGGTTTCGCAATGCGGCAACGCGTCACCGTTTTAACGGCCTGCAGGCCCGGAGCCGCAGGATGCTCAGAGACGAAAACACACCGCAGTGATTTTTTTGCCCCAAATCTTGCTTTACAACAGTGAAAAGCAGCCGGATGCGGTCAGAGGACGCTTTTGCTTCAAAGGAGAGATGAGAAGACACATATGAATAGCCGGAAGCTACATTTTTGGATTAATATTTGAAGGGGGATTGGTTTCCTCTGCTCGACTCATGAGTGAAATATTTGAATACATATTCTTGATTTTGTTAATTACATCTCCCACCCATTGCTAACAAGCCTCGGTTAATAGGCGACTGAAGACACTTTTTCAATACTCTTCGTACAGTCTGCATAACCAACATGCATCTTGGTTAATCTCACCTGCAAAACTCACTCAAACCATCAAAACAATTTACACAATTTGTAGTTTTTACGCAGGAAGCAGACACTGTCAATTATAACACACTCAACCAAAAAATACCAACTGGGAGCTATACAGAAATGACTAACTTTCATCTTTAGAGTTTGAATGATTTTTACATATAGCGGTGTTTAGAAATGGCACGTTTTCACTTTATGAACTGCACTAAGTATATTTAACAAGAGCGAATCAGAAACGCAGCAATTTGCTACAATATTTATAAGTCTGTCTATATATTTGCATAGTGAAAAATAAAAAGAGTTGAGACAAAAATCAAAATCCTGACATTCCAGGGCTGCACTAATACTCGCATAAAAACCCATCGACAACATGTAGCCAATAATATAATCACTCATACGGTGCAGTATTGCGAGGGTTGATGTCCTCCCTCTCTCCTGCATTTGGCCACAGTTTCTCATCTAAATCACATCGTATGCCTCCACTTGCGATGTATCGTCTGAAATGATTATTGTTTCATTTTTTTGAATATTCTGTTTAGATTTTTATATATGTCAGCACGGATACTGCAACGCACGACATCTGCCATCGTTTTGTTTTGAATGTGTTTGTAACAGTATTAAAAGCAGTGTGAGAGAATTTGAAAAATCTACTGAAAATATTTGTTGTTATGAGTCATAAATTGGTTTTTTGGAAAATGTGATCATTAAATGCATTTTGTGTAAAGGCAATAAAAGAATGATTCACAATGTGGTTCACATAAACTTGTTCATGAGTTTTTTCACTGTGAATTCAGTTTTGACCAAGCCATGTTAGCACTCGTTAAAAAACTGTGTTATTGTCCTTCCACAGGAACTTGAGGCCAAACGCCTCCTGAATCTTAAAGAAGCTATAGATACCACCGCCCTCTTGCAGCACTGTGACACAAACAATTCGTGTTTCTGCTTCAGTAGGAGAGCACGGTATATATGTATTTTTTCCAAAGATTTCAAAGCTTTTTTTTCTCAGAAACGCTGGGATGCCAAATCCAGCGCATTAGACAAGTTAAAATGCTGTAGAAGATCCAAGTTCGGTACCGAAAAGACCCACATACTACTGCAATGCACCGGGTCAGCTGGTTCTTCTGTCTGTCTTCTTCTCTCACTAAAGCATGCTATGTACAGTTACAGATTTAAAATTACTGAAATTATCTATCCAGACTGCAAACAACAGTACTGGAGAAAAGACACTGGCAAACTCATGACTTAACTAACGCAATGCAGTCATATAAAATCACTTTTCAGCACAGACAGCGTTCACATTCAGAACTTAGCGTAATTAAACCCAGAAAACTTGATGAAACCTTCAGTGACCCACATGTGACCTTTCCGGACTGCACGTTGTCTGGTTCGCAGGAGACGCGGATCCATCGTTTCCTATATTTAAATGTCGCGGGTTAAAAATTAACAGAAAATGAAGCAGCAACACAGGAGGCGCAAACAGGCCGCTCGGTCCACTTTCTGTTAGTTTCTTTGTGTGTCTGTTGCTTTTATTGGGGTTTCCGGCCTTTTCATGGACGTAATAAAGACATCAGGACCTGCTATAACATCCCCCCACACACCACCGCCTTCCACCAGTTTATGTGGTCTTTTTGGTTTCTACAGACAGCCGAGGACTTTCAGAGGCAACCCTTAGACATTTCGTTTGGATTTGTTGAGAGCTTTTGCAGAGCGAATGGAGCAGACCTGGATCTTTTAGCGCGCAGAGCTTACTCAGGTAAAAAGCGGAGAAACTGCCCGCAGCTCGGGAGTTTACAATGAGCTGGGAGGTGTAAAGGTGTCTGTCGGGCCGGAGGGAGTACAGTATAAGAATCCATCTCCTGTTCTTGTTTTAAATCACACAGGAAAAAAGAAATCTTCAAAGATAATGAATGAATGAATGAATTGTTAAAAATTCCCTTCAAAAGAAGTCAGGTCAACTTTTTTATTTACCCTTTTCCACAGGAAAATTCATGAAATGAGACTTCGTTCTCTGACAAAAATCAGTTCCTCTGTCCTGCCTGATCTCCGTCAGGTTGGCCAGGAGAACATTTTCAGGCTATATTAATTTATATTTTTCTGTATCGATTATGAAATTGGTGATAGCGAGCAAAATGTAATGTGTTGGTTAAGGTCAGAGCGGTGAAGTAATATGTCAGTGCTTTCACTTTTAAATATTGACATTATCTCCATTTTGTGTAACCTTTTCAGACACTTGAGTCAAAATACAGCATTTTATGAATGTATTCATTCTTGGTCACAACATGTCAAGCCTTCGATTATTTCACGACTCGCTATCTGACTAAAAAGCCGAAAATTGTATGAACAAGAGTTTCCGTTTCAAAAATAATAACTTGATATGTTATTACTCCAACAAAAAAATGTTTTGGTACCTTAAACCCGCATCTTACTGTCGTCATCAGCAGATAGATCTTTTTTTATGTTATAAGTATCCATGTTCTTTATGATTCGAATATCAGATAAAATGATTAAAACACATCAATTTTCATTTTTTAGTGTTAAAGATTTAACCACTCACCCATGTGATGTACATGTTAAACAGTCTGAAGGTGCAGCTGGAATATTTAATCCAAAACTCACAGATGAGATCTTGTTTATAATTCATAGATTATATATTTAGTTTTTATTTCTTTATTTTAAGGTGAGGACTGGAGCCCGGGCTTTGAGTGCATTACTGCTAAATAAGGCTCCAAGTGTAAATACTGAAACTTTGAATGTTATCTTGCCATTATCTGTAACAGTGGGGGGTAAAAGCCTGTTAATATATTCAAACCTGTAAACAAGGTGAGGATGTTTCAGGAGCACATTGGTACTCATTACTGTGGTTTATAATCTGTGAACGTCATGATTACACTCTCAAGTCAAAGTGAGGATGGTTAGAACTTAATAATGCTCCTGCTGCAGTCTATGTGTGTGCAAAAGTCTCTTTTCTGATGGGAGAGCACTTCTGCAGAATCCAACATATGAATTGTTATGAAGTGCCAAACATATGAGAAAGGTCCACATGTGGACATTTCAATTTTAGCTGCATACCATTTACATTGGGTTTTTTTTTCTCCAGCATGTGCAACACACACTTTTTTTTTTTTTTTTTTTGTATAGCACACAATGTGTTTGGTTGTGGCTTCTATCAGGTATTTTTACATGTAAAATCAAACATTTGTCACAAATTTAATTCACATTTGTATTTGTACATGTGATTTATTTGTATGGCTCTATAAATGTCCTCTGGTTAGAGAGGGCTGATCCAAACTGTTCTTACACTGAATTGTATTTGGAAACTGACCACATGAGCAATCCTATGCTCTGAATAAACTGTATGCCACATCTGTCTTAGGAACTTGACAATAATCCAAACCTGAACTTGCTGTTTTGACTTCTATTGTAGCCATTCATTCCAACACTGGCTGAAAGATGGAAACTTTATCAGAAGTGAAGCATTATTGGATGAGCTAAATGCTGTCATTTAATGATGACTTGTCCTTAACTGTCTATATTATTCTTAAAAGTGGTTGTAGTCATGTTTTATCTTCCAACAGAACCACAAATCTATAAAGATCTTAAAAGCTGCTTCCTAAAAATATGAGATGACAAGGATAGTAACAGACAAAACACATTGCAGTTAAAGTTTTTTTATTATTATTATTCACATGTGCATTATAATGTGAACATGTACTGTGTGTCTAAGGCAATGTGAAATCACAGAAGCAAATAAAGAAACTAAAGACAAATAGCATTTATTTAAGCATATAATTATTCCAAGAGATGGCTAGAATCCAAAAGCTAGACCTCATGTATAAACAAACACACAACAAACAAGAAGTCATTGGCTGACTGTTGTCAACCATTCCCCTAAACTCAGTGTACTCTCTTGCACACCCTGTGTAGCTTTGGGTTAGCAGCGTTATGATTTAATACAAACAAACAGAGACATGATCAAACCCATATTCTCACTTAAAACACCGAAACAACTTGGTGACAGTCAGAGCTGTAGCGACTATTGAGCACACAAAGGTCATATTTCCGGGATGATTGAGATATTTGTGTGATTTGGAACACTTTTAGGAATAAAATTAAATGAATGAAGAGGGATTCCTCACAAGATTTATACACCACAACATTTGAAAACCCATCCGGCAATACTTACAGAAAGTATAATAGAATTACTCAATTAATGATTAAAAAAAAAGATGACAATGTGTGATTGCTTTGGATACTTAGAAAATTGCATTGAGTTTGGCTGGTGGGTGTGCTTCTGTCCCTGGCTGCAGCTCTGCACTGACAGTCCTGTGTGGAGCACAGTGGTGATATTCTAATAGGCATTACACTAATAATCGAATGATTCCGCACTGCCACATTGTAGGCATGACTAACATTGGTGTTCAGCTTTGTACCCACAGGAACCATAAGTGCTGCTGTTTCATTCATAGACAACTATTCTGTCCCCCTCTGCTGCAGATCAGATGCGTGCGGTGTTACCACGTCATAATGGATACTACTGTGTGAGAATCTCCAGCCTCAGAGAGGTAGGGCTAGAGAGGAAGGGTTATGCGGTGCGTTAGAGCGGGGCCTTTAAGAAGAACCTCACACTTCATATCAGAATCAATGTATTTCAGGTACTTGGATTTTAGTTATGGAGTGTTAGAAATTGATTTTAAGCAAAACCCTAACTTCTCTCCCTACTGTTCTGATGGCTGTAAGAGACTAAGGAGCTGAACACTAGCTTTATGATCAGCTCTTAGATCTGTTGTTTACACGGTGGAAGTTGGTGGTTTAACCACCTTGAGTTATTTTCCTTTTTGTTAGCTAAATATATCTAATTGTAAACTCTACAGTAAAACAATTAAATCGGTGTAAGTATAGATTGCACAAAAAACGCCTGTAATTTAAAATGTTTCTTTGCTTATTCTTTGCAGGGTGACGATGTGACTGCAAGGCAAAAATCACTTTTTTTTTTTACTTTCTGTTATCTCTACATCACTATAATGAAAATGTAATTCGAGAATTAAGAGTTGAAAAAGCAGCTGTAAGCTTTGAGTGTCCATTACAATCATCACTCCTCATCCTCCTCCTCTTCTTCTTCATATTCAGCCGTCGGTAAAGCTGGTGTTGGAGAGCCGCTCTCCCTGTTCTCCTTCTTCCACTTCATCCTCCGGTTCTGGAACCAGATCTTGATCTGCCGCTCCGTCAGGCAGAGCGCGTGCGCGACCTCTATCCTCCGCCGCCGCGTGAGGTACCGGTTGTAGTGGAACTCCTTTTCCAGCTCGAGTGTCTGGTGACGCGTGTACGTCTGCCGCCCGCGCCTCCTGTCTGCACCTGCACAGGCAAGAACACATGTGTCTCCCTGCTCAGAGAAAGTCATATGTTATACAATCATCATGAATGTTGTGACTAGAATTTTCGTTTTGGTGAAATAAAGAAATTCACACAAACATCTAAGCTTTGGCGTATTTATGCTTCAAGTTTTTTTCCTCCTTTTTTTCTCTAGCATCCAATATTATGGAAGTCCATTATTACCAAAAAAAAAAAAAAAAAAACATTACGACTGAGAAAAATAAAAGCCTCAACAGTAAGTCGTATTTTCAAGTTAAAACTCATAATTATGAAATTTTAAGTGCTTCTTTTGACTGAGGTTATATTTTTGATTTATCATGTCATAATTCTGACTTGCTAGGGCTTTAGCTTGGATTATGTTCAGTATTTTGGTTCAAGATTCCTCTTTCCTTTTTGTTCTGTTGAAAATAAAAGAAATGATAGGAATGACAAAAATGCCTTTGGTAAGCTTTATTGTAAGTCAAATTTCCGATATAATAAGTTTAAAGATGTAGCTCACGGAGTGAAAATTATGAGACAATAAAATGCAGTCTTCACTGTGCGTCTCTGTGCAGCAGAAATCAGGTGTTCCCCAGCTGTAAGACAGAAAACGTGTGCAAGACAAAAAGGGACTGGAGCACAGTGATTAATTTAATTTGCACTATAAAAGGCTGCATCTCAAATAATGTGTCTTTTTTTCCTTGATGGTGAAATAACATTTTTACTTTTAACTTACAGGTTTAATATGTAAAAATTACAGCTATTTACAGGAAGATTTGCTGCCACTAATGGATTGTTTGACTAACAGGCTACAATTTGAAAAGTCCAACATTAAAGTTTTACTTTGACTCTGTTGTTAATGGCTAATATCAGTTCCATTACTTTAAAACACAAAAACACGCAAATGAAAAAAAGAATATCTTAGTTATATCACTGGCATAATAGAAACCTAGCATCATTTGCTCTGAATTAATCCGTTAGTAAACATTTTGAAATTATTTAAGAAGCTTCTATACTGTCTCTATCAATAACTTGAAAATTGAATTAAATTGAATTAATAAATAAAACCTTGTAACTTCTTAAACCCTGCTTGTATCTTTGTGTCCTAGTCCAATGTCTTAGGTTTTATCTCAACATTGGGGAGGACACATATGAAAGGTGGGGCTTTGGGGTTCTCTCCCTGGAAATTTTGAGCATCAGAGCCTTAACTTCCTGCATTGTGGTGACATCTTATGCAACATTATGGGCTTTTACTACATCAATTTACAGTGTAAAAATTAAAATTTAATTTCATTTAAGTAAAAGTCATCTGCTACACTTGTGTTTTTATTGGGAGGGGGCAATGTCCACCTTCTAAATATTTTGGGGGATGTGTCCACTGGTAGCCACTTGTTGCCACCTCTACTTCCTGACAAACACATTGGCTTGTGGCTCTGTAAACACCAAAGAGTAGTTACTCAATGATGTAGTTTAACTGTTGGTTCAGCTGCTGTCTGTCTGGGCCAGTGTTCAATATTTACTTCACAGTGTTAAGACTTAAAGGAGATGTTTGGCTCAACTATATAATTAAAGGGTGAATTTAAGGTGGAAAAGAGTGAAAAATCTGACTTGTGTTGTGCTCTGGAGGGACTTCCAGGAGTCGTTCCTCTGAGTGAATGCAGTTAGCAGAAATAGACCCATAACCTAGATAAGAACATGCTGAGAGTCAGGCTGCTACAGCAGGCTTGTCAGACCTTCACTAATCTGATTCAGAGGAAAAGAAATCCATGTAAAATGTGCATGAGTCAGTGCTGAGTAAGACCACAGAAACCATGTTGACCTTCTCTCTTCATGAGGTCATGCAGCGCCTGAAGGTTAAGGAGAAACTGGGTCACATTTTCCCAGCTCAGAGGTCGGCTGCCGGCCACACAAATGTCCAAACTCACTTCCTCCGTAGAGTCTCCTGAAAAGAAAGCCCCTCTGCTGAATCTCTGGGATTTAGATGAGTTAGTGCATAACGGTAGAGATGCCAGTGGGGATAAAGGTTTGAATTTTGGATACTACTGGTGAGCTGTTAAAGTTAAACATTTTTAAAATTGATTTTTTTTTTTTTTTTTTTTTTTTTTTTTG
>JAPZEB010000009.1:27137256-27152879 GCA_029783705.1 Chaetodon striatus
AACTGACTAGTGTGTAGGTGGTCCATGACAGAAATTAACTAAACCAAACTTCCAGGTGCTGCCAAAATGGATAGGATTTAAGCCAAATGTCCTCTATGCCATGAAGACCTGGAAAAGGGGCACAGGCACCAAAGGGGCAAAGCTCAAAGTTACCGCTAACCATGGCCCCGTTGCCAGAAAACAAATTTGGCATTTGTTTCTGAAAACCACAAATATGTAACATTTACATGTTTACATATCATGAGCATTTCTAAAGTGACATAGTCATCTGGAGATGGCAGCGATGGTGAGTGGTATGTCTCCAGCACCCTCTCATCCCAGCTCAAATACTGCAGCATTGTCCATGGACATACAGGTCAAAATATGACACAATAGGTATCCTCCTGCATCTGTTTTGGATGTTCAGGGAATGTGTGTCAATTTATGCTTGTTACATGCATTGCGCCTTTTCAAAACAGCAGGAAGGGTGACATTAACTTGTGACGCCTGGACTTCAAGGTCAGTGAATTTATATGTGATTATAATGGCATATTATTTCAGACAGGACTGGTGACTGCTGTGTCACATTCTCCAAACTAGACCAGAACACAAAAGTCACACCAGACCAAACACTGCAGACCTGTTGACAAAAATTTCCTTTGGGGAAATAATTTGCAGTTCAAAAAAAAGTAACAAATAGCAATATATAGCAATATATAGTGTCACTATAGTCAGCATATCACAATAATATCGCATTGTGTCCTAAATATCATAATGTTTCCCACCCCTACTATTTGATGACTTGGTTCATTGCCCACTGCCTCTGAAACTGACACGCCCAGTGCATATTATACCTCCATAAACTATCCAGTCTTATTCCGAAGTCATTGAATAACAGTGCTTGGGCAATGATTTCCGCAACAGACACCGACGAAAAAAGCTATCCTTTCATGTCAGCATGATAGTCAGCTGTCAGTGTGTTATGACACCCAGTGGCAAGTTTTGGCTAAATGTAATCACATGCCTTTGTTTTTGAAAGAAAAAACAGCTAATTGTGGTGTTGTACCAACATAGTACATTTATTTTAAAGAAGACTGTATGCAAACTGTACATTTCCTTTGAAAATGGAAGTGTATTTTGACACAGCATCCCAGATCGTTAACAACAGATGCACCCAGGCTACCTTGTGTATCATATGTCCACATGGAAAGTCCATGACCAAGCAGTGAAGTATGTGAAGTGGTCGCAGTGAAAATGTGCCGCAGCAAAAGTTGCCTCCAGCGTCTTTTAAAGCATGAAAATTGGTTGTTTTCTACCAAGACAATACTGTTTTTTTCTGCTGTGATTGTGAGCCCCAAACTTACTCATACTGATTCTAAAGTTAAAGAAGTATTTCAGTTCTGGAAAGAAAAACTAGGCTGTCTATGCAGTAGAAAGAATCGAATACCATTGCATTTGATGCTACATGACCAGAGAAAACAGAGAAAAAGAGCTGTGGCATTTGCATTTGCTTAAGAGGTAGAAAACCTGAAACTACCAGAATGCACTGAGCTGCACTGGACCAATAAATGCTCCTGTTGTTGGGTGACATAATGCAAGCTTGGCCATTTTGACACAGGAAACAGTATGGCAGCCAGCAGGTAACAAATGATCTCAGGTAAACGGTAAGCTAAAATATGTTTCTGAAAACATACAGTATTAGGCGAGAGGTAGGCAACACAATCTTCACACACTGGCTTCTGGAGCAAGCCAGTATGTGAAGTTCTCAAAAACCCTATGGCAAAATGCGTAACTTTACAGTAGAAATAAACATGTTTACAGCCTGTTACAAAAAACAGTTCAGGTCTCTATAGCTAATTTTCCTCTTAATTGGACAGAGAGTGACTTCTTATATAACTCTCCTGTTGGCATTTTATTAAGTGAGTGACTTTGAGTGATAGGCTGTCAGCCAATAGTGTCCAGCTTCTCAGTAAGATCCACCCCTCACTCCTCAACAGCACCAGCCTCTCGCCCAAATATGGTCACTTTTGGCTCCAAAAAATCCAAGATGGCGATGGCCGAAGTGCTGAACCCAAGGCTTCAGAAAAGGAGTCTGCAAACCAGTGGGTGACGTCAAGGTAGTTACATGCATTATTTTAACTGTCTATGTCCTCAACACACACAGAGCTACAGATTTACAAGAGGCAAAAGACTGCCTACTACTTTGTATCTGTCTTTGTGAACATATACAATGAATGTGCGAATGCAAATTTCTGTCTGAACATGGACTTTTTCCAATAAATTCAGCACCAAAAACACCATACCCTACATTTTCCACGATGCAACTTGATATAGTCTTTTGATAGAACCTCTCCAAATATCTACATCTTTTGCCCTCCACATGCTCACTAGAAAATAAAACGCTACAGCCAGAGCTAAACAGAGCAAACTACAGCCATGGTGGTGATGATATAATTATTTCCAACATGTTGTATATTGCTGCTGCGTGATAGTCTCACATTTTTGAGAGATAATGAGTTCTGCTGTCCCTGCGGTTGTTCTTAGCAGCAGCTGCTTTCACTGACTCTTAACACAAAGCCCAGAGATTTATTGAGCAAACAGAACATCACATCTGGGCAGCAGTTCATTCTGCAGCAGAGTCAGCTGAAACACATGAAAGATGAACAGCTGCTCAACTTCACTGATGTGTGCAGTGAGAAGGACACAGTGGTAAGCCTTGCTTATGCATTTACAGGGGCCTTTATGCATAGTTCACTGCAGTTTTCTTCAAAACGCCAGGGGGCACACAAACAAAACATTCTGTGAAGAAGCAAGAAGTCATCGAGTGTTACCGAAGAATGTCATAGACCAAACATGACTGCACACTCTGGTATACAGTTCCTCAATGCCAAGGAAGAAATGTAATAAATTGCAAACTCTATTTATGTATGTTGCCTTTATACGATCCCTATAAAGAAATGAGACAAATATTTGGAAAAACAAATGTATTCTAATGCAACTAAGGTCAAAATGATGAATATCTTGTACAAAAGAAAATATATGTATTCAAACCTAGATTTTTAAGATCTCCCATTTTTAAAGCATTTTAAACACAATTTAGCCATCTTTCCAAAGTCCTGCGACATATTAATACAAAACTAGAATTACCAACTCGCGGTTGTGTGCTTCCGTCTACCAGTCAAGTTGCAGTTGTAGTTTACATCCATGTTTGTCCAGGTTCATTTGTAGCCATGACAATAGACAACGCTTTAAATATGGATGTGCAGCAAAGATGCTATAAATTCATGACAAACACAGTTTGTGAGTTCACAGTGACCTTGACCTTTGACCATCAAATATCTAGTCAGTTAATCCTCCTGTCCAAGTGGATGTTTATGTAAATTCAAGGAAATTCCCTCAAGGCTTTCTTGAGATCTTGCGTTTAGGAGACTGAGACAGACAAGGTCACAGTGACCTTGGCCTTTGACCTGCAAAATTGATCAGTTTATTGTTGAGTAAGAGTGGACATTTGTGCCAAATTTAAAGGCATTACCTCAAGGTGTTATTGAAATATTGTGTTCACAAGAATGAGACAAACAGACAGCCTGAAAACATAATGCCTTCAGCCATGGCAATAAGTCACTCTTCTTCTTGAATTTGATAAAGTGTAGAGATCTGGCCCATTGCTGAAATGTAAGCCAATTGCATCAGTACTGAACAAACTAGATGGTATGTTTTCACTGAATGAAGAACAAACATAGTTTGCCAGGGCAAACCAGGCAAATGTTTGGAGCCCCCTTAAAAAAATTTGGAAAAAGGGGCCACTGAAGGCCAATCCAACCCAATTTCATTCCCAGGTCATGAGATGATGACATTTTGTCAGGTCCCTCAGCGTCTCATAACAACACATAGCTGAAACACATTGTAACACATGGTTAATGTTTTTGGTTAAAATAAGTTTGTTACGTCATGTTAGTGACGTCAGTGCACAATGATCATATGTAAATTACATAACATTAACTTAGAGCATTTGCTTTTGGTTTTACATTAACACAAATTGCGGTATTCCAGCCTGTTCTCATTCCGAAGTTGTCAAATACCACTGCTTTCTCAGTTATTTAAGTATCAGACACTATTGCCAAAAGCCACTGGGCGGCGTCAGCCGGATGGAACCTTTCGCAGTGTTGTGATATGCCACCAGTCAGCCAGACAGCACCTGTCATGGCAGTATAATATGTGCACAGATGGTGTCAGTTCACAACGTGGCTTAACAACATCTATCGTGGAGGCAAGATATGCCACAGGACTACGTCAGTTTGAAACACTGACGGTAATGACGTATAATATAAGGAGCTGGAAAATCCCTACAGGACAGGTGGGAAGGGTGGTGGATGCATCCAACAAACCCCTTACCTTCACTGGGAGCCTGGTGTTCGCTTCCCATAAGAATGTAGAGTCAAACGATGACGTTTTTTTCTAAACCTAATCACGTGCTTTTGTTGCCTAAACCTAACTATGTGCTTTTGTTGATGTCCTGGTGTTGGTTGCAGCACCCTGGAACATTAACAGCAGACACAGCAGTATACCTAGCTCATAATATGTAGACATGAAAGTCCACTGACAAAGTGCAATATGTGATGACTTCGGTTGAGAACGTGTTAGGTATCCTGGATGACAGTCCAGTTTTGTTTGACACATCCCCCTTTGTGGCCTTTCTTGCTCTTCATAATATGCCAGTTGCTATCAGGGTCGAAAATTGCTGCAGATAGGTTTACATCGCTGTTAGTTGAAAACCTGATGCGTAAAGACGCTTGACAGCCTGGGAATAAGAATGGGCTGGCCACTAATACTGGCACAATTTGCAATGACAACTATAACCCCCCTAAACCTCTTATAAAGGCACTATACAATGCAACGCATCTGCCCCCAAAACCAAAAAGTCGTGCCTCTTTGTAGGTATTGTGGACACTTAGCTAGCTACATGTAACCGTCATAGATAAAAACATTAGAAGCACTACCATCAAGGTCTTGATAGGCTTCTTTGTCTGGGCTCCCGTCAGAGTCTAGTATCACCTATGATCATGTTGTCATTGTGAAAATCCCCTTAAAGTTACAATTCACAGTATGCAACAAGTTGGAGGTCATGAAAGAACAATGAAAGAACACTAAAGGCAAAACTGCATGAACAAAATCATGAAGAAAATCTGGGTTGCTCACTCAAGTGTGATCACTTCAGGGCAGAATCAGTACAAGTATGGAGGGCAAAATACCAGAGTGTGGTGATAAAGCAGATTCAACAGCCATGTGTTTTACAGATACAACAGTATACTTTGATCATTTGATCAAAACTGCCAATCCTTTGGGATAACAGGGTTTGGCAGAGTGAGAAAGCAAACAATGGAAAGCATTACCTCTCAAAAAAGTCCTGGTGCTGAGGCCAGTAATAAATAAGCCAAAAAGAAAATCTCATTGTATGCACAGTCACAAATAGAGCTATTTCTTAATTTAAGAGAAGTATTTGCTCGATAGATGTCTGCATGAGAGGTTATTTCTTTTTCTGTGTGACATGTGTTTTTTATAAGGTCTCCATCACTGGGAGTGATCTGCTCCTCTGAGACACATTTGCAACAAAGTACTTGCCACTGTTGTCAGTTAATTACAGACCATCATAACTTCTATCGATTTTGGGGCGAGGTGCTAGCTTATGGCTGCTGAAACAAAACAGCTGGTTGGGATCTGATCTGGTTGAAATCTGGATGATCAAAGTCAGTAAGAAACAATGTTGTCCACAGCTGCAACAAGCAACTTTATACCTACTATTTTAAACCCTGTCAGGCCATTTCACCTGGGAGATCTTTAAATTCAGGTCAGGTAATGGTCATTTGTTAGAATGCCTAAAAGCACCTTTGTTTACTTATACCTGAGCAAGACCTTTCATGGCTCATGTCTGTCAGAAACAATGGTGTAGGTAGCTGGACAGTGTTTTAACATGAGGAGGACCTCAAGGCTCAGACAGTCCAAACTGACATCAAAGAACTCGTGGGGAAGTGGGCCAACCGGTGTGTTACCATACATTGATTGTGTCTCAGCTTAAAAGCTGCACTTGAACACGCTGCAAAGGCTGCAGCCAATGGTCAAAAAGAGCATAGTAGCACATCTTTAACATGCTGAATCTGAGGAAAAACAACTGACAAACGCCAACAGGGGCAGACTAGTGCTCAGTGCGTGGGACACACACACACACCTCAAAAATTGGGGCAACAGAAGCTCATCGTTCCTGACATTCACCATCAACTTGTTGTGTCAAGGCCCATAGGGAGTAGGTTTGGGTGAATGATTGGGTCAAAAAAGCATGTGGTTCTGGGGAGCTTGTCAGTGATGATAAAGCAGGAGCTTCATGGATTTATTCAACTTCTCCTACATTTTGTTGAACTTTGTTGTTGTCTGTTCAGTGCACAGAGATTCCAATGATTGCCCTGGTTTTGTTTTAATCATGTAAGTCTGAATGAAAAGTATTTAAAATTTTAGGTTGTGGGAAGCACCAGGTTACAGATTGTTAAGTTCCCATTGTTTAAATATGCTATAAGTCTTGTCACCTAACCTTAATCATACTCGTTTTGCTAAACTTTGTCATGAATCACAACATCAATCACATCAACATTCTGTAGCGGTGGCCTGATGAGGCCATTGAAAATCTTGGAGTAGCACAGGAGGCCCCCAGGAAGTGTGCCAAACTTGAAGGCCAATTTGACATTGTAGCCAAACTGTGTAACGACAGCTACTGGGTCCTTAACATGATGCCATCGGGCCCAAAAAGACTTTTTCCTATATACTCACATTGGGTAATTCACACATTACATTTTTTAGTATTACAAACTCCGTGAAATGACTCGTTCTACTATCAGGACTTGATCTATTCAGTTTGATAACATTGCTAAACTCTATAAGTCTAAGGACCCAATGATGTGGATCCGAGTAACTTTATACCTGGGAAGTCAAACGTTTTGGTTTCATGGTCTACTGCACAAATTTCAGAGAAATAAAAAGGGTCCCACCTCCGACACTGTTTCTAGTTCTCTTTATACATCCATGGAGAAAAGGAATGACATACTGATATTATTTGGTTGCTTATTTTACAGTTAAAAATGCTAAATATCTGATGTGCATAGACTAACACCAGTACAGTTAACATTTTGAGTTCCAAAACAATCCTGTTTTAATGTGTTATGTATCTGTATATACATGTGTTGGGTGATTAATTGTTCTTCAAATAGGTTCTTCAAAACGTTGTCCTTTTCCTGAAAAAGATAAGTATAAAGCTTTATTTAAAGGAGTACATTGATTGTAAGGAACAAACATTCGCTGGAAACAAGAGACTCATGGGTACCCATCGAACCCATTTTCATTCAGATATCTTGAGGTAAGAGTTCAAGGGACTCCTTTGAAAATGGCAATGCCAGTTGTTCCATCACCAAAATTTTGCCTAACTTTGGAGCGTTAGTTAGCTCCTTTGCACCATGGTACCAATGTATGCTTTGGATTGTCTAGTTTCACAAGATTCTACTTTCGATCCAGCTCAAACAACTAGAGTGCAACAGACACTCAAGACGGTAGTGTGAGCCTCCAATTGTTTTTTGCTAGGGGGGGCCAGTGATAGGTCCAGCAATTGTATCAGGGTGGCCATCTCTCCCTTTTGGGGGCGCTACTGCAATCAATTAATCAATCAGTTTTATTTATGCAGTAAAGCCTAATATCACAAATCACAATTTGCCTCAGAGGGCTTTACAGCATATGACATCCCTCTGTCCTTTTGACCCTCACAGAGGATAAGGAAAAACTCCCCCCAAAAAACTGCAGTGATCTCAGAACTATCCCAAGACTTAAAGGCATAGTAGTTTAGGAAAAAGATAGTTGGTTGTTAAGTCTCATGTTTTGGGTTGGTGGTTTGATTTGACTACCAATCCAATGTCGACAGTATTAGACAACCTGGGAATGAGACTCAGAAATCACTTCTCTTTCTCCTGAATTGGAGAAAAGGGCATTGCCAGAGTTTTAAATCAATATTTTTGTCAGGATAAAGGCTGCTGGGAACCAGAAAGATAAATGAAAAGCTAATTAATAACACCCCCCCTCAAAACACTGACAATTGAGCTCTGATGTATGGACAAGCTATTAACATGGTGTATACAATTAGGTCAGCTGGGGTGTCTCCAAATACATGAAACAAACCTTCAACAGACCCTGAAAATAAAATGTCACATAGGACTGTTACCCATCATCTTGAAGAAATACAGGGCTGATGAGGCTCTAAATCACCACTGTCACTGAAGGATGCCAGTTATCAGTCATGACTGGTATGAGAACTTCAGAATTTTAGATTAAGACATTA
This sequence comes from Chaetodon striatus, assembly GCA_029783705.1. Lineage (NCBI taxonomy): Eukaryota > Metazoa > Chordata > Actinopteri > Chaetodontiformes > Chaetodontidae > Chaetodon > Chaetodon striatus. Next base: position 27,145,604 of record JAPZEB010000009.1, read on the forward strand.
GCATGTGTTGCACACATCCTGCTAGGTTGTTTCTTTTTTAACACATACAGTATGTGGGTGTACATGGGGACAACACACATATTTTACTTAAGCTCTCAAAACATTATAACAACATGTGCAGTTTCATGTGTTTAGCACATGTAGTATTGAGAAGTAATGCAACATGTGCATTGCTCCTCAAATATGGATATGGTGGGAAAAGGCAGGGTATGAGTGTTTGATCTCTCACACAGAAAAGGACACTTCATCGATCTAAATGACAGCCTCCAAATCTTTATTCCTGTGACCTCAAACTGAGGTCACAGAATTTCTCTAACCACCACAATTCAAAACACATGAAAGCCATTTTCACACTCCAGTTTTTACCTCAAAGACAGAGGACAACAACTTAAGATTTATCAAAAGGACAGAAAGTGAGCTACTGTGGGTGAAGACACAGTGAACCAGTGGCTGAGAAGATTAAAACCTGACACGGTGAGTTGCTGTTGAAGAACAAGACTCTGACCCCTACATGATCCAGAAACATCCTTCCAGCTGGCAGTGTTTATTTCCTGTTTTGTAGCTTCATGGTTGTTAAAGTCAACATATTCCACACTGTATGTCAGTATCAAATATGTTCTGTATCAGCTGTTTTCACTTTTTCATTGAAGCTATATGACGTCAGTGAAATATTAAGTCGCTATGGCTGCAGCACTTCATCAAATGCAAATATTCCAGATGTCTTGTCCATCATTTCATACACGTCTCCTCATAATTCAGCCTGCCACATTTGGCATCTTTGGAAGTTTTTTGATCTCTATTAGAATTTAAAATACATTTTTGTGGGTTTGAGCAAAGTTTGGCTGCATGCACACACAAGGGAAATGTTGGCATTGTACCTTTCTGCAAGCCAAGGATATGTTACGTTTGTAAATTTTATACATATCATATTGATGTGTCTAAAGTGATACAGTATATGAGCTGACTGTCATCCTGAGATATGGTGGATGGTGTGTTTCTTGGTGTGAAATGCCTGCCAAGCTGCAGACCACTGTTTGAGACCAACAAACAACAAAACTGGTTGTTTTTTAGCAACCTGCTGCTACCATGAAACGCAAGTGTTTCCAGTAAGGATTGTGCCTCCAAAAGTGGGCATTTTAAGGCAAAATAGTTTATTTTCCCAACTATAACCAAGTGTTTTTTGTGCCTAAACCTAATCAAGCATTTACTACAGTGTTGTTGAAACATAAAGAAACATAGTTTCATCATTATGGTTATTAGGTTTTAATTTTTCTATTAGTATAAGGTGTATAAGTTACTCCGTACCTATCTGATTTTTTTTCCTTTCTGCCTGTTTTTTTTATTTCTTCCTTTTTTTTGTTTTCTTGTTGTTTTCTTGTTGAGGCGGTTGGTGTTGTTGAAAAAAGTAAAAACGTAATAAACTTAAGACATAAAGAAAAAGAAATGTAGTTTCAACATTTCTGCTACAAAATTATGTACAAATGTAACATACGTGTGAATTGCAGAAATATACAATTTCAACATTTAACCTGCCGACTGAGTTGGATGCAACCAGGTTTAACAAACTGTGAGACTGTCCTTCCAAGAAGAATGACAGCATCAGTAGTTATCTCCCAAAACAACATATTTTTACATTCATTTGACAAAAATCTGCAGCTGTACAAAGTTTGACTCTTGTCTAATGGGAACAAAAGAGGGAGTAGTGTAGCACTATACATCCCTACATACTGTAAGGAGGTCGATTTGGGTGAATGCCATTTATTTCCTGTTTTCAACCATTTTTTTCTTTCTTTCAGCCATGAACAGGATTGTTCCATAACCTTAACAATGTGGTTTATATTGTAGCCATGATGACAGCTTGAAAAAATGCATGTCTATGAAAAATGACCAAAACAAAAATAAAAGATCAAGGTAAAAATTGGGACATTCAACTTCTTGATGAAATATTTACCATCATCCCTTTCCTCAAACTGTGGTTGGAAAGCTTTAGCATCCTGTCCTGTCAGAGAGATGGTTTACCACTTCGGTCCAGACTTAAACTTCTGAACAACCAGTAGATGGACTGCTAATGAAAGTTCGTACATACCTAATGGAGGATGAATTCTACCGACTTTGGTGAGATGCAGACTTTTCCTCTTGTGCCACTGTGAAGTTGATATTTGTGGTTCATAGTGAACAGGCTGTTCTCATGCACTGTTTGTACATTTTCCTACAAGAACTGGTGCACCAAACTTAACACATATTTCATACAATGATAAGCCAATAATTTGTACATAACCCACACATTTTGGAATCATGTGACCAATGTACTGATAGGAGTAAAAGGAAGCAGCCCTAAGCGGTCCACTAAGGAGGACGGATGGAATGGTGGATGGCTCAGACATGTGAACTTTGAGTGAACTTTAAGTAATTTTAAGATATGTCCTTACCATGTTTCTGATCCTAAACTTAACCTCTGTAACTTTACATTAATTATGTAACTTTATGTTGAGGACTTTAGGTCATTCATAAGGCAGTAATTCAGGGGATATCATATGAACTGTTGTGTTTGCCGTTTTCGTAGGATATCATATGAACCGTTGTATGAGGTTACATTGTAGTGAAAAGCCTCAACAACTATCAGATGGGCTGACCTGAAATTTACAACAGATATTTAAGATGCCCAGAGGATACACTCTGATGACTTTGGTGATCCTATATCATTTTCTCTTGTGCCACCATGAAGTTGATTATTTAGTTCATCAACTATTGGATGGTTTGGGGCACACATTCATGGTCCTCAGAGGATGAACTGTAATTACTTTGATTTCCTGACCTGTCATAAAATTATATCATCTGTTCAAAATTGTTTATTCTTTAATTTTTTACCTCAACCTTTAGCTGTACTGTGGAGCAAATTAGCTTATGTTAACATGCTAACACACTAAACAACACAATATACATAAAACATTATACCTGTTTAACCTGCACATGCTGCTTATTATTGTAAGCATGTTAGCAGGCTGATGTGAGCATTAAGCTCAAGTGGAGCGTGACCAAGCCAATAGCTGTAGTCTTGTTAATCTGTCTCTTGTTATTCCCCCAACTTTATGGAAGTGCAATAATTAATTACTGGAGTACCCCTTTAAGACGTCAACAGCAGGATTTCATTCTTTCCTCAGCTGTAAAAAACTGGTTAAATACAATGTAGTTTTATCTACTGTATTTTTGTGATTGGTGCTGACAGGACTTACAACACACAATACTCCCACCAAATCCCAAACAAGTCTATCTGGATTTTTGTTATCAATGTTTTATAAAAGTTTGTTCATTCCAGGTCTAACAGTTAAACCATCACTTTGGGTTCACATCACAGGCTGTAGCCCATGGATTTAATGTTGTGGGAGACTAAACCTGCCAGGGGGCCCTCCCACAACCAAATTTCCCCCCACCCCACTTTTTAAAACAGTTGAAAGTGTAGAAATAGAGACACAGTACAGTGTTTAACATTGATTATATTTTGTCACCTTCAAATGGGCAGCCCTCTTGTGTTTAAGAGGGGGATTAGCACTTTGTTTAAGTTAATATAATAAGTTAATAAATTAAAAAGGAAAGAAGAAATAAAAATCATGATTGTCATTTTTACACATGCAGCAGTGATGGCTGTACTCCAAACAGTGAGGAAGTAATGCAGTGACTCTGAATGGGACTCTTCTTTAGTACCTGCGTGTTTTTTATAATGATAAATTTCCTGCATGTTACTGGTGACTCCACCCTACCTGGCGTCTGTCTGTCTCTGTCCTCCACCTGTCCTCTTTATCATCATCTGGCCGCTGGATTAACAATCAACGCAGATTATAGCCATAATAAACTCCAAAACACAGGTTCAAGGGTCAGTTTCTGCACTGGAGGCGAGGCTATACACTTAAAGGATCGCGTTTTGATTGACGCCGCACTGCTATTACAATACATAAAGCTCAATTAATCCGCCCCTTGTTGTCATAACTGATTATTATATCAACGCTTGATCAAGACAAACAATATTTCTTGAAATCACCTGGAGAAAAAAAGTTTGGTTGTTTTATTAGAAATATTCTAAAATTTTTATTCTATTATTATTATTATTATTTTTTTTAATTTACTTAAATTATGTCCCTGACAATTTTAGAATGGGTACGGTACTTTGTTATAGCCTTTACCTTCAAGAATGAAAATTAAATATCTTCAGATTAATCTGCTTCAGTTAAACCTGAAAACATATGAAACCACAATATTCGTATTAAATAGCATTTTTAATTCAAATTAAAGACCATTTTATTGAAAANNNNACCATTTTATTGAAAAATCTGATAGCCCATAACACTGAAAATAGATTAATTAAAAAAAAAAAAAATTCGTAGCGGCTATAATACAGACAGCTATGGTCATGACTTAATTTTCATCAGAAATTCCTCTCCATCGTGCTCCATCTCGGCCAATTTGGAACCATTAGGCCTGTAATGATTTACTTCCAAACCCGCAAACATCAAACGGCGGAGAACAATAAGAGTCTGGTTGCTGTCTCTGCCTGCGCGTATTTAATTCTCCATAACAAAAGTACAAAGGCCGAGACGGAGACCAAAGGCTTTATCCCTAAACACCTTTAACACCTCTCCGGGCCGCGGCGCCGCGCCGGGCCGACGCGCACACAACGGCCCGTCTGGAGCGCCTGTGATAGGGACAGAGGAGGAGAAGAGAGGAGAGCAGCCCAGGGGAACACAGACAGTAAAGGAGGAGGAGGAGAGGGGGGAGGATGAGGGGTGTGTTGGGACAAAACACCTCATCTTTTGCCTGAGTGTCTGAACAGACCTGGATGAGGTGTGTAGGAGAGTCTCAGGGAGATAAGTTTTGTTTGTCAGACTGCAGTCAGCATCTCCACCGGCCTGTCTGAAGCGGAGCGGAGCAGCCTGAGGAGAGGAATATTCAACCTTAAGATCTGTCGAGAAAACACACACACACAGGAAGGATTTCTTCATCCACACACGTCTAACGCAGAAACAGCCTGATGTGTAAGTACATGGAAAAGTTGCTTTTGAGAAAACTTTGTTCACCACTGCTTACCTGTTTGTCAAGTGCTTCTAAAAAGTTTCAACGAGCAACAGAAATAACTGAGATTACTGTTATATTATTTACAGACACATTTACAAAGATTGTCTTTATTCCAAAATTAAAAACAGATAAAAATGTCCTAAACATAAATTGTCCATACCAATAACCCTTCGATTTTGTTTACATTATTTGGAGCCCCACAGACCTCACTGCTATGTGTCAGAATTATCCGCAAAATCAAACAATTTTCTTTTGAATACTTTTTGTCTTTTCTTCTGACTCTATTTAAAACTCCATGTATAAAGCATTGAACTCTTCTTTTAGTTTCCTCAAAAGCCATTAACAAAGAAATACAGTATGTTGTTGACGTTACTCGTGTTTAGGTCCATTCAACTCAGAGAAATCGAACTCCCTGTGAGAGTTATGAACAAACTGTTATTAAAGTCTTAATAAACTTATTTGGGATTTAGGAGGACTGGAAGCCTACTGTGTAGAAAGTATCCTACTGTTAACACTTCACATATATAGAGCAGTATGAAAATGTATTGTATTTAACCATGTTTTACAGCTGGGGTCTCTGACACCCAAATCAGAAGTAATGTGGAACTTCAAAATAAAGTTACAAGCAATATTTATAATATTAGACAAGGTTTTTAAGTAACATGCCAATGACGTGTGTAAAAGGAAAACTGCAGCCATTTTAGAAGTCACACATGTTATTGGTTATTAAAGGTCACCGGCTGAGGACAGTCACAAAATATTAGTAATCATCACGTCTCTTTCCCAAATCCAAAAACTGGGGTGCTAAAACTCAAATGTATGATGTTATCTAGTATAAAGTCTGGAGTCTCACAGTGACTTGGGAGAGATGTTCTAGATGACACTGAGAGCAACCGGGGGAATGTTTTGAGTATGTGGGTACATTTTCTGTTTCACAGTTGTAGATGTAATACCCTATACTGATGCAGGCACTGCACATGTGGTGCATACAGTTTCACCGGAATGCAGAAATTTGAGTGTTTGATTGTAAAAAAAGTTGGTAGGACACCCAGTCCCCCCATTTATAAGTCCCCTGACCCCCCACCCCCCACCCCACGGAACCTACGCCTATCCGTAGGCTGGTTTTTCCTGCTCCCACACATTTGGTCTGCATCAATAAAGGCGCAATTACTGTTAGATCCTTACATCACTGCCGCGTAAAGCCCGTGCTTCTATTTGTCATTTCAGTGGCGGAGGGCAGACAGACGCCGGTGGCGGCCGCCGCCGTTGTGCACGGTCCCGGCGGAGAGGAGCGCACGGAGCCGTGCCCGCGCAGCGCCTTACTCGACCAAAGCCGGCGGCACCGAACAGCGTTTACGCGAGAGCAACTGTCCCGGCTGGAGCAGGAGTATGGCAAGGAGAGCTATGTGTCCAGACCCCGGCGCTGCGAACTGGCCACAGCTCTCAACTTACCGGAGACAACAATAAAGGTACTGTGGTTATTCAGCGCTGCAGTCTGTGAGAATGGACCGGTAACATTTTATATAAGTTACTTCACAGATTCATCAAAATGACACCAAAATCAGGGAAATCCAGTTAGCAGCGTTTCAGACCCCACTGAGCAGCTCCTCTGGGAGCACACAGCACCAACTTCACATACATTTTTTTTTTTTAATTATGCAGCACATGGAGATGTTTGCGTTTGTTAGCTTCGACCACACACTAACCACACACAAAAACCTGGGGTCTATTTAACATTCCAGTACAGTAAGGGTGTAAAGGTGTACAGAGAGTGGGAGGAACTGAGATTTCAAGCAGCCCATTCCCCCATGCAGGTCAGTCAGGCTTGGACTAAGTAATTGTTGAACTTGACCTTGACCTAAAGGGGGATTCATACTTGTGTGGCACACCCTATGCCATAGCCTACACACATCACCCACGCCATTGTGAGCATTTATACTGTCTGTGTCACTCTGCAGTTACACCTCCAAAATACAAGTCAGTGGCGGGGTTTCTGTAGAGTGCTGCAAAGTTTAGTTGATTCAGAACACACCCAAAACACACCGTTAACATGGCTTGATAGAAACCATTTCAGAGACAAGTACACAAACTGGCTTCACTATAACCCGCAGCATTTACAGACAAGCAATTGTCCCTGCTGGACACATTTCCCCCACAAATACAACATGCTAATGTTATTAGCACAAGCCTATGGCATTTTACATTGTAT
>JAPZEB010000009.1:27152979-27166486 GCA_029783705.1 Chaetodon striatus
ACCAGGGACAACAGCAACATTTAAAAAAAAGTAATGTTACAAAATTCAACTCCATTCAACACGGTTCACCGACAAAACCACTGTCTGATACTAAACATGTTTTCCAAACAAATATAACATGCTAACGTTATTAGCACAAGCCTAAGGCATTTTACATTGTGTAAATTACCTAGTTGCCAGGAAATTTGTTGCCAGGGACAACATTAACATTTAACAAAAGTAAGGTTACAAAATTCTGCTCCATTCAAAAAGGTTCACTGACAAAGCAACTATCTTACACTTAAATATATCATGCTAATGTTATTAGCACAAGCCTATGGCATTTTACATTTTATAAATTAGCCTAGCGACTAGCAGAGATTTTCTCTATTCATACTAAGCCAGGAAAAATCTCACACAAGACTTGAAATGCTATTTTGGTGGAGGCTTTATTGTCTTCACAGTTTGTTGTTTCTTATCTGTCAAAATAAAGTAAATAAAAGCTTTGTTTCCACTGAGGGAAATGGTTTCAGCTTACACAAATAGACAGGAGGTCTGCATGGCTGCAACGTGTAGTTACATTTCTGGGGAGGTGCACGTCAGGCTACATCGTAGGCTTGTCATTGACGCAGAGCTTACGCTGTAGGTATGACATCGATTCAGCGCAGAAGTATAGAGTCGGCCTAAGTCTCAATACATCCACCTTGCTATGGACAAAGTTACAGTTCAAAAACAGCTGCATTTTTTATGTGGTATTCTATATTCAAGACTACATTCCTCATTCTGCACAGAGGTGCTTTCATGGCTGCTGCTTGGCGACATTGATTTTCTCTGTTTTGGGTTGCTGGCAGGGTGCAGCTCTACCACCATAGCTCCCAGATACCTCAGATGCTACCAGCCAGGCCTCTGTTAGGCACCTGGCATAATCACATCACACAGCCCTAAGAGAAGGCTGTACTTTAAAATCAAGGAAATAGTTGGCAATAAGTCATCACTGACATAACAGAGTCAGCTAACTACTAAACCTTGTTTGCTGCAGACAAAGGTGGTATAGAGCTAAAAACATAGAGAAATAGGGAGAGAGAGTATTATTATTCTCTCAAGAGTTATACGAGAAGATCAGTATTCATCAGATGTTGGAGTTAGAGTCTCAATTCAACCTGTAAAATTGCAAACTGTCCTTTTCCCACTTGACGTTTTGTACACCCTAAACAAATACGATATAACACGTTCATTAGTGAGCTTTAGCAGGCTGTTCATATCTCCATATCATCAATTACCAACATTTTGTCACATATCTGGGTGTGTGATTTCCAAAGGCACCTTTTCGCATCAAGGCGAAATGAGGTGCACCAGGCCTTCATCTTACTCCAGCGTAAACCCATCTGTGGCAACACTTGATGCTGAGAGCAACTGATGTTGTGTAAAGAACAAGAACATCTGCATAGGGCGGAACATAGGGGAGCTGGATGGATCAGACAAAACAAGACTTTCACCCAGGAGACCACAGTTCTTTTCCCATGTGAAACTAAAAGTCACTGTTGTTTAAACGTCACATTATGTAATTCATGTATGATCGTCACGCACTGACGTCACTCACATGCTGTATTTAAGTCACATTACATTACGTAACAAACATACTTATTTTAATCCAAAACATGATCTTTTTTAAGCCCAGTCAAGTAGGTTTTTTTGTCTAAACTTCACTGAAAATGTTTCACAACATTAACCACATTACAGTGTGTTTCAGCTGTACCCCGCTCTGTTTCGGGTTGTTCACAGTATATCTAAAAAGCAATCGGAATAGAGTACACCCACCTCCTCCTGGTAATCTACCCATCTACCCAGTAGTACACCCACCTCATCGACTACCACTACACCACTGATGGAGAATGGATTTTGCTTATTTTGGACAGTAGCAGGACAACTGTTCCCCCTGTTTACAGTCACTGTGCTAAGCTAAGCAAACCAGCTGTTGGCTCTAACTCTCGGCAAGAAACGCAATAAAGCGTTTTTGTTTTGTTTTTTAATGTGGAACTATTCCTTTACCATGTTGTATCTGAATTGTCAAATGTGAATACAAACATTTAAGAAAAAACAGCAGTTTGTGGTTTTTGGGGACATGTTGTGCTAGAATAATTACTCGACAAACATTATGTCCATATGTATGTACAAATGATCCTGGCAAATTCAAAATTGCGTTTCTTGCCGAGAGAATAATCACCTGTTCTGTACTTACCAAACTGACGGTGGGCTTTCACAACAGCCTTTGCTCAATAATACACCTCCTTCACTGATTTTGAGGCTTAATGAAATGATACTGTCTTTGTTCAGAGTATATGCTTATAGACACAGCCAAAAAGCAGGTCAAAACAGGAAGCAAAAACTCCAAAAGTTACTGAGCCAAACAGCAATACCCCTTCAACATTCTCTATGAATGTGAGGTTTCTCTTACATGTCATTTCAATCAGCATGGCAGATTGAGTACTGACAGGTTTAGCAGCGTCTAACATGTGACGCAGAGGCCGACTGGCCCAGTGCGGCAGCTTTAATGCACAGTAAATGCACCCACCTCTCTGCCAACCATTGGAAGGTTTTTTATGAAAGAGCAGGAATGCGAGGCGAGGCCTTGTAAACGCTGCCACCTGACGTTTTAGAAGCACAGCCTTCCGTGGAGATTGTATGAGCTGCAAAAATAGTTGAGGACTGGACAGACGGACACAGACAGAAAGCTCAGTCTTGGCTTTAAAGCTTTAAAGGGATAGTTTGGATCTTTTGAAGTGGGGTTGTATGAGGTGGTTGTCCATAGTAGGTGTATAACTTGCAGTAGATGTCAGTCGGCACACTCCCACTTTGGAGGACCTGGAAGGATTACCACTACGGAAGCCAAGTAATATACAGCTGTGGATGGAGACATCAACAAAACAACCTAAAAGACCTAAAAGCTACCTAAAAGAAAAGTCACACCTAAAAAAAAACTCTATATAAGTTTTAAGTGTGTGCTGTACTTAGAATATTTTTATTTCTTCACCGTACCATCAGCCAATGATTTCTTGCGGAAAACTGAAGTTGCTATATTGTTCTCTTCAAAGCCAGTTTTGCTGCAGCCCCCATGCATATCAGTACATTGCTCGGCTTCCATGTTTCTCTGAACTGAGGGCAGCTGACCATAGACTAAAAATAATGGACATAGCTATTGAGACATCACTCAGTGGTTTGTGGATTTCTGTTTTGAAGCCTCAAATTTGGCTGTTGCCATCTTGGATTTTTGGAGCCAGAAGTGACTATATTTGGGCGGGTTAGCTGTGCTTTGTAATCAATGTGAATTACTGGATGTTAACATGCTATTGAGTGTAAGCATGTAAACATACTCCTGATACTGAAGATTAAGATAAGTAGTTTTAAGCTGTTTGAAGAATTACTTCCGATGCTAACATTTATGGCATAAACCTTAGTTCATATTGTGCTGTCCTAAAAAACAGAGCTGTACCTGAAGCAGTTCATCCAAAGTGGCTGTGTGAGGTCTTGTATGCTCAGGTGCCCTCTCTCCAAGGTGAAGGCCTGTGACTGTGACTCTGCTTTTAATCTTGTTTTTATTTTTTCTTCTTCTCATGTCTTTTTCTCCTGCATCTTTTTACCTTTAACTCACTCTCTCTTATTTTTTAACTGTTCTAATCTCAACAAATACTGTCTCATCGCACCTTCCCTTCTTGCTCTTCATGTCTTTTCCTGTTCCTTCTTACTGTCTCCATATGTCTTTCCTCCTGCCATCCTTTCCTCTCTGCAGGTGTGGTTCCAGAACAGGAGGATGAAGGACAAACGGCAGAGACACTCCCTGCCATGGCCTCACCCTCTCGTTGATCCTCTGGGGGCTCTCCTGATGGGCCGTGCCTCTCCTTCGTCTACCTTGCCATATCCCTTCATCCCACCCCACTTGCCACACCTCCCCCTCCCCCACCACTACCCTCTGGCTCTCTCCTCACCAGCATCCTCAGCCCACAGCCGCTACAGCGCACCTATGAGGACCCTGGATGCACTCCGCCTCTCCCAGTACCACAACAGACCAGGGGGGCTGCCCCCCACCACAGCAGCCCTCTACCCCTCCACCAGCATCATGCACCATCCCGCCTCATGTCCCTGCCCCCTCTGTCTGCACTTGGGACCAGAACAACTGCTGAAAGCCAGAGGGGAGGTACTGGGACTGAGTCAGCCCCACAGTCCTAAGGCCAACATACAGCCTGCCAGTCTGGAGCGGAGAGAAGAGATGGTGTAAAACCATCAAACAAAATCTGATATGCCACGCTCTCCAAGGCTGTCACACTGCTGTCACATAAGCTGCTGCAAGCAAATAGCAGTATGCTCACTGTGAATTCAATTAATGCTATTAAATATGGACATGGTGGAGCTTGCCAAGTTGCAATACACTAAAGAGTTTCACCAACTAGGAACAGGAAATTTATAAGTCTTATCTAAAAGAATGCCACTCACATGACCCTGCTGATTAACTGGAGCCAAGTGTTTATTAGGTGACACAAAATTGCTGTTCAATTATTTCAACGCATTTAGTTGGTCTCCCTGAGAACAAACCTTTCCAGTGGCATGCCCAGCAGGCCAAATTCAATTTTATTTTGAGTATACTTCCAGCCTGAAGATGCATTCAGATTCAACACAGAGCAAATACTTGTCCTGCTTAATTTTCATTACTTTGACCACTACACTCTAGATAGTCTATGTTAACTGGCCCAAACAATCAGTCTACCAACAGTGCAAATATTAGCATCTCCGATTTCTTTGTGCATTCATAAAAAGGCGTCATACAGCCTAGGTTTCAAGAGCAATGTTTTCGCTCCAGTTGAAATATTTTCTTCCACACGGATGCCACTATGACTCGTGTGTAACACCCTTTCCATGACTATTCAGCTAAAAAAAGCTTTTCTTTCAGTCTGACCATTCCCTAACAACCTTAAAGAGTAAAGAGTCTGCACACTTCCAGCTAATGTTAAAGGAATACTTCATCCCTCAGATGACTATTTTATTATCAATTACTTACCCCATGGTATGGGAATTTGTGAAGAAAACTTTTTCTGCATGCCTTCAGTGAACAAAGACTCCAAAAACAGAAAATTCTTGATGCATTTAAGTAATAGGGAACCACTTTGAAAAACATTTATATACAAACTCTCACACAACATGTGCAGTATAATCCAAGCCACTTCCCAAACAGACAGCCCTTTTTGACAGGAAACTGAATGAAAAGGGAAACTTGTCCTTTCTCTCTTTAAAGTCAGACTTCATTAACCAAAAAGGTAATTATGCCTTTCTGAAGACGGAAGCTGCTGGTCTATTTCTGCTTCAATTGATAGTTTGTGTTATTGTGCAACTTTGGTGAATCAGAACTTACCCTTCAAAACAAATCACACAAACAAACTGACTGATAGAGGTGGTAGTAGTAGACCAGCAGTTCCTGTGTTCAGGGATGCAGTATTATTACCTTTGTCAATGGTGTCTGGCTTCAAAGAGAGCATAGATTAAGCTTCACTTTCCACTCAATTCCCCGCTGGAAAGTGCCGTTTGTTTACAAAGTACTGCGCATACCACTGGATAAACATGACTTGGATCATATAAGCTGCGTGACAGTTTGTAAATGAATGCTTCAATATAGTTTTGCTGTCATTAAACTGGGACCCCTATGACTTTAATTCCTCAAGAATTTTCTCCTTTTTTTGAAGGGCTTCTTTGTTCACCAAAGGCGTGAAAAAAAACATTTTCTTCATAAATTCAACATAACATATAGTAACTAACTGATATCTTAATGGCCATTTGGGTGTTGAAGTATTGCTTTAAGTTACCCTTTAGGCCCACAGTATACTAACTGCAAAGCTCAATATCATCAGGGCTGTAAAAAAAGCATTGCTAGCGTACGCTCGGGTTAATAGTTTTTCCACCATTTAACGTTATTAGTCTTTAAAAATCATTAAAAGTTTTCTCTAAAAAATTGATTTTTATATGTCAGCCATAGAGGATTATTTGATCCTCAGTTTTTTGGCTTATCTTCTCACCACTTATTTTCCCATGTGGAGAAGTTCGTTTTGCTTCAGTAAATTTGATATTCTTCGTGCATGCAAACATTGCTGCAGTTGTTATCTAAAAAAAGAGGAGTTATGTTAGCAGCAGATGCCAGAAAAATACAAGAAATTTAAAATTTATGCAAATTGTCACCATTTAGTGGTGTTGCCTTCGAGGACAACTGTTTCTGTTTCATCTTCTGACTCACTGCCTTTCCATACTAACATCCTGGTGGTCAGCTCTTCAGAATAATTTGTTGCTAGAGCATTTCTGCACTTTACTGTACACCAAACACCTTTTAAATACTCTGATTTGTCACTTTTTACAGCAGGCATTTTTGTTTTTCTGATATTTTTTGACCCTTAATTGTAACCAGTGATGTTTTCTGCCATAATGAAGTGTGAAGACACAAACAATGCCTAGCCTAGATGAGTGCACACATATTAGGCTGTGTCAGTGTGTTTGTTTGACATGATCCCGATTCAGATGAGCGAAGAGGAGAGAAGGTGAAGAAGAAAAAACACAACAAGACAATTTGAAGTCAGTGTCTGTAAAAGCACAACTGCACCAAATGAAGACAAAATATACATGTCATGGAGTTGGGTTTCATAGTTTCCTCTGCTGTAACATTAATGACTACTGCTTTTATTTATTTGTACAACTCTAAACTTTTAAGTAGCATTCACTGACATGTTGGCTCCTTCAAGGCAGGGATAGGAGAGTAAAGAGCACAATTCCTATTGCACAGTGTGTTTAAATACATCACATACAATCCTGTGGAAATGTGTAACTAAGTGCCTGACTGCAACTGTATCCTGGTCGATGCAGTCATTTGCTTTCTTGTGAGTGAGATGAGAAGATCAGTATAAATCACGTGTGTATGCATTTCACATCTGCGACTGCAATGGTATCTATCTCTCAATACTGTACCAATGTCAAAAATTGTTGTCTCCGTAAGTCCCCATTTGACACAAAAACATGGGAAAATAGGGTCCAGGCTAAAAAATGTCGAAGTTTTCCTTTAACACAAAGAAATGACACTGGTCCTCTCAACTCACACCAAATGAAAGTGGATAAGCATTTTTTCCTGAATGTCTCACTATACAATCTCTAGTATCTAAATGGAGATAATGAAATGGAAGATGTTCTGTGTCACAGGGAAATATCCCAAATGTCTCCTGTCCCTGTGTCATCACTTACTGTAAAATTATCCTGATATGTGACTGAACATTTAAGAACAATTACTTGAAGGTTTAAAACAATGTGTCTTTATTTTTATTTATTTTTTATTTTTTTCAATTTACTGCTGATCTTTGCTCTGACATCAAACTGGTCTTTAAGGGATCCCCTGTTAAGTTCACACAGCCATAAAACTCTGCAGAACAGAGACAAGCTTTGTCTTACTGCTAACACCACACCCAGAGCCACAGATACAAACACACAACTTTTTTATGTTTGGCCAGGTTGCAGGACGGAGACAATGCAACCAAAAAAGATCACATTTTGTTGAAGGGATACATGGCTCCCATACATATCTGTCTAATCGATGTCTATATATATAAAAGGGTCCATTCCAGAATTTTTTTCATAATAATTTTCTTCTACTATTTATTTTAGAGCTGCATTTAACTGCCTTGAATCTATAAAGCAGCAGTTCATATGTTAAAAAAAAATAATAATAATGTGGAGGACACTGCAGACTACAATGGCCAATTTGATGCAATTCTGTGGCTCTGGCTGTACATTAATGGTGTAAGGGGTTCATGTTGCTGTAGAGAGCATAATTGCGACACATTTGTTCAACTTTTGTCCACTTTGTCTTGTGACAGAACGTGAACTAACACTATTTGCATTCACTGTAACGGAAGGATGAACATGATGTTTTAGTGTGACAGGGCATGTGAAGGAATGAATTGTACATAGATCACTTTTAATTATTAAACTAATTACTAAAGAGCCAAAACAAATCTGTCTGCATTATCTAATATATATCATAAAAACATATGAATGAATTAGTATTGTGATTAACTGCTGAATTTCAATAGCTAATCATCCGTATTCTCCTTTTTAATTGCATATATAAGCAATTCTTACCAGAGTGTATTGACTGAGAATTAAATGAATGCAAAGAAATTTACTTTATGGTCTTGACTGTTATATATATTTATTTCAAATCAGTGCTGCAGTGCTACAACAGCGTGATCAACGAGACAAAAGAGCAGCACATTTTTAACCCTCTGAGACCCACGAAGCAGGTCAACAGTATATGCTACATAGCAGTGGTATAAATAACCTGAAAGCTGGAAATCTGAAGATTACTTTGAGATGCTGCTCATCATTGCATGTCAAGTTTTTCTGGTAATAAATCTTTAATAAACATTGCATGCAAAAAAGTGCATAGTTTGTGCCCAAAACTGTATGAGACTAACATGAAGTGGACATGTCTGCAAAGGGGAGACCCATGGGTACCCACAGAACCTATTTTATCCAGATATCTTGAGCTGAGAAGTCAAAGGACTTCTGTGAAAATGGCCATGCGTTTTTTTCCCTAAAATTTAGCCGAACTTTGGAGCAGTATTCAGTCAAAATTAAGCAAGGGGTAGTAAAATTCAGCAATCTGTACTTTCTGAAAGAAAGGACGCAGCAAAAGTAGCAACACTGAATTAACATGATTTTTAAAAAATTAAGACGTTTATTCCCAGCTTTTTACGCTAACAGCCCTAAAATGAATTTATAATCAAGTGCAAATAAAGGAACAATATCCATATGTATGACACACATAAACTTTGAGCTTATCTAACACTAGATCTCTGCAACTCCTCCTGGCTCTGTTTTCAGACTTGAGAAAATCCAGTCCTTGGCCAGTCATGGGTCATTCTTGAGAGAGGGCAGTTTATTGGCTGTTCTACAAATGCAGATGTACATGCATGTCCCTTGGGTGAAAGCCTGATTGAGTGGTGTAGAGTCTTGTAGAAAAAGTTGCTATTCCAGCATTAGCAACAACAGCCTACACTGGAAAGCAATCCTAAAAAGGACGGTGGACTTATAAAAAAGAAAGTCTAAAAAGGAGTCTGACAATAAATCAAATAAAGCACATGTCAGTGAAGCTTATCAGAGATGGAGAGAAAATGTTAATAGTTTAGTCTTTTGCTAACAGGAGCCAAAGGCTCACGGCTGCAGTTTCAAGTTCACATTTACGTAGCTGACATAAGCTAGAGCTTCGAATCAAAGTGTGTCCTCCACCTTACTCCCTGTCGCTACAGAGCAGGGAGCAGCTCTGGAAACAGACCCTCAGTTAACAGCTGCAGCTTCTCAAATCCAGGCAGTGCAAACACCAGCTCTGGGGAAATGGGCTGCACCAACTCCCTGCTGGATCAAACTTTCTGTTGCTGCCCGTACATAGGTTCGATCTGGCACTGTCATTGGTCACTAGCCCTCTGTGACACCCGGTGCTGCAGGGGTTTGCACTGACCAAATTTGAGTTTTTACAGCCGCAGACCAAAGATCTGTCTTTGGAGCTGCTGCCTGCTCTCCTCCCACTAGCAGTAATCATTTTCACATGTGCAGATCAACAGTTTATGGTCACAGGCAAAACTAAAATGAGCAGCAGAAAAAAATAAAATACATTCTCATTATTGGGCCTATAAATATGGCTAGTGTGGCTCTATGCGTTATGCTAACTTTGCACTCTCCACCTTCACTTTAGAGAAATAAGGACTTAGGCAAAACAGCGTATATCTGGGTGAGCTCTTCAACTCTTGTCTGTCTCTTGTCCGAGTTTGAAAGTTAACACAGAAAGTGGACACCTGGAACAGACATCACAGTCACTGTGTTGACATCTATGCCCAGAGCATACATCCGCACACACACCAGTTTGTTGTGAGGATGATTTTCACTTCTCAATTGGTATCTAAACATTTTAACTTAATGTTGGTTTCCACAGAGAATAAAGCATTGCAGCTCTATTGGGTTAAAATTTCTTGTGTTGACTCACTTAAATGTATGGTAACATACTGTTATAATGTACATCAATTGAAATCTTGTTACAGATACAGAGAGAAACCTTTAAATGTCATTTTTATGACAAATATGCCATGTTCTTTCAGTCGAATAAAATATCCCCTCTGAGCTGATTCATGTTGGTGTGGTACCAGTGATTAACTGTAATAGTTCTCTGTGGTGTGGTCAGGAGAAGTTTTACAATCAAAACACAAACCCTCCACTGAAGCAATAAACTGATTAAAAGATTAAAATTGATGTGTGTGTGTGTGGGTGTGTGCGTGGGTGTGGGTTTGTGTGTGTGAGAGAGAGATTGAGATGGAGTGAGAAATTCTGCTGAATCAGGATGATTACATACGAATATACACAGATCAACCACAACATTAAAACCACTGACAGTTGGAGTAAACATAGATGATCTCATAATAATGCAATGCTTTGCTTGGAAACCTTCAATCCAGCATTTATGTGGATATCACTTGACACACACCATGCATCCAAAAACTTTTTATGGACAATGTACAGCATGTTTATTCATGTTAGAACTGCATATTTATAAAAAAAAGTGAGTATAATCCATCAACCTTACAATTATAGTATGATGCTGAAATAACTCAAAACATAATGGCTGAAACAGCTATGCTATATTGTATATACTGTATTTGTTAACCTAAATTTTTATAGCATCTTTTGTATTATTTTAATTACATATTTATGTTCTTGACTGTTGCAGTACTTTGCCTCAAATGTCATTCCCTATAACATGTTTACTGTATGTTTTTTGTATGCAAACACTAAGACAAACTTATTGTAAATGAATACCTTTCTTCAAACTGCTACAACCTTGTGGTGAATAACTAGCACTTAGTCTGTTAGCTTGATGCTAAAACAAAATGGGGATATTATTGACACTCTATCGGAAATTAGCGTCATGATAGTGATAATATTATTTTAACAAATTATCCATTTTATTTCACATGCTTAAGATAAAACGACATGTGTGCTCGTACTTAAAGGCATATATTTCCTATGCTCTGTGGAAACAATCTAAAAGCTGCTGGATCCACATTGCTAGCTCAAAATTGTTAATGTCCCTCCCGCCCCACTGCTCCTGTTAACAGTTTTCCTTGTCTTTCCTAGTGACATGATGAACAGTGAAACTGATTCCAATTTCAATTGCTTTGACTCCATCCTGCATGAATCCCACAGGATTCCCATGACCCACAGGATCCCTGAAACAACATCAGCCTGCAATTTAGAGGCCAGGTCCATGTCTTGAACTGTTGTCACATTATTCAGGCCATTCCTGAGCAAATTTTGCGGTGTGGCAGGGTGCATTGTCCTGCTTGGGGGCGGGCACTGCCATCAGGAGTGCCATTGCCATAAGGAGGTGTACGTGGTCTGCAAGTGTTTGGGTGGGTGGTGTGTGTCAAGTAGCATCCATCTGAATGCCAGGACCCCAGGTCCCCCCCAGCAGAACATTACATTGTAACAAGATGATCAATGTTATTCACTTCACCTGTCAGTGGTTTTAATGTTGTGTCTGTTGGGTGTATGTCTGGTGTGTTAAACTGTTTGCATGCATCCATGAATTTGTTTTCAATGTTTGCTCATGCCTTGTAGTTGTTATTTGGTTTAACAGCCCTCACAGAGTGTAGCAGTCCTCATCTTGTTAATACTGCTGAGGCTGTAAAAGGTTTTGGACAGAAAAGTCAATCAATGTGTGGGCTTGTGATTCCTATAAAAGACACAAGCTGTTTGCACGCTGCCGCTTGAGATGTACCACTGAGTGTTTTCCCTGTTTTTATCCAGATCTGATGCTCTAAATCTGATCTGCAGCTGAATGATGAACATCCTTTATGAGCAGACTATTGCTGGCACTTCCTAATGTACATTTGACGAGAAAGAACACAATGGGCAACTGGTGGCGAAACAGCAAGGGCCTAAATTTGTGTTTGACCCAAGTAGGTCAGAACAGTGTGGTCATAGTAGTGATTAGAAAGTGACTAAAACTGAGTTCAAGGAGATGAAAGACTCAAGTTGCCAAAAGGGCCACAGCTAGATTAGACATCCTTTATGTGATGAACTTAAACAGTCCTTAGTAAATATATAGCCAAAATTACCACCACACAGTTTATATGCCTCCATCAACCAGTCAAGTTACAGTTAGAGTTTACATCAGTGTGCAAGTCATATGTAGCCATGATAGTTGACAGTGCCACAAAATGAGAATTGCCACAAAGTACATATTCTAAAAAACACAAACATCTTCAACCCGGCAGCATAGAGGATCCATACAATTAGCACAGTTTCAAGGTGGACACCCAAGATTAGCATCCTCAATTCTGTACCTGGGGTGGCACAGTGGTATAGTGGTTAGCACTGTCGCCTCACAGCAAGAGGGTTCCTGAGACTGAACCAGGAGCCCTCTTGCTGTGAGGCGAGGGTTTTCTCCGGGTACTCCGGCTTCCTCCCACAGACCAAAGACATGCAGGTTGGGGATAAATTGGCCATAGGTGTGAATGTAAGCATGAATGGTTGTCTGTCTCTAGTAGTCTACCCTGCCTCTCGCCCAATGTCAGCCAGGATAGGCTCCAGCCTCGACCCTCAAGATGATAAGCAATTACAAAAATGGATGGATGGAATTCTGAACTTGACCCCATCTGTTAATGCATGTATAGGTCCTGTTTATGTGTGTGCGTATTTTGGGCTTGTGTGTATGTGATAATAGAATAAAAAAAACTGAATTTCCCTACAGGATTTAATAAATTATAACTTATCATTTAATAAAGTCTTCCTCTTCTGAATTATGGGTTTTAATACTGGCCAGTAAACATTATTATGTCAAAGTAAAGCTGACCTATGACATTTTGGATAAATTAGGAATTTGTTTATAATTTTTTCATAATCAGTGTATACATTCTTGAGTTATGGCCAAAACATATTTGTTGGGGTCACAGTGAGATTTGACCAAAATCTAATCAGTTCATCACTGAATCCAGGTGGAGGTTTGTGTCAGATTTGAAGAAATTCCCTCAAGCTGTTCTTTGGATATGGCAGTCACAAGAATGAGACAGACGTGAGGTCACAGTAACCTTTGATCTTTGAGCAACAAAAGCTAATCATTTCGCTCATCATTTAGTCCATGTGGACATTTGTGCCAAATTTGAGAAAATTCCCTCAAGGCATAAAACTGCATAGTAAAAAATTAACCTAAAGCACAAAGGCCTGTAGTGAAAGACAGCCTTACACTGAAATAAAACTGCATTTTTATCCACGCTATTAACATCTAAGGATCCACCGTCTGTCTGTCAGGTGCTTGGTTGGTCCACCACTTTGGTGTGGACTGAAAAATCTTTACTTTGCTTCAGACATTCATGCTCCCTTCGAGATGAATTCTGATAACTTTTGTGATCCTCTGACTTTTCATCAGTTCAACATTTAATTTTGTTCAATACTTAGG
>JAPZEB010000009.1:27193236-27205925 GCA_029783705.1 Chaetodon striatus
TTACATATACACCTATACATGCATCAAATGGAGAGATGTCAGAGTGAGGGGGCTGCCCATGGACAGGCACCCTGAGCGGTTGGGGGGTTCGGTGCCTTGCTCAAGAGCACCTCAGCAGTGCCCAGGAGATGAACGGACACCTCTCCAGCTAGCAGTCCACGCTCCATAGTTTTAGTCCGGTGGGGTAGTAAAATGCAATGTTTCATGCTCCTGAGGTTGTGCTGAAAAGCACTGTGTTAAAGGAACTACAAAAAAAACATAAGGGTAATAATTTAAGATCAAATTGTTGCAAAAAATGGAGTAAGGGCACCAAAAGTATCCTTGTAGATGATAGAGCTTGATAAAGTGCCTGGAGGGTGCCCCTCCAGTGGAGACTATGTGATGAATTGTCTCTAGGATTGCCTAAAAATTGAGAAAACATGATGCAGTGCCATATGGGCTGCCTTACGTGCTAGGAAGCTTTCTATGTGCTGCTGCCCCATCGCATGAAGCTGGTGCTCTTTTTATTTTTCTATGCCCCTGCCCCTCAGATAGCCTGACTCTGCCACTGTCGAAAGGGGCCAGCTGTCGTGGTTTGGGCATTTGATCAGGATGCCTTCTGGACATCTTCCTTCAGAGGTTTCCCAGACATGTCCAACTGGCTAGAGAGTTTATATATCTCACCTAGCCTGGGAACGCCTCTGGATTGAGGAAGAGCGGGAAAATGCTGCTGGGGAGAGGGACCTCTGGATTACATTGCTTAACCGGCTGCAACCGCAATTCGGCCCTGGATAAGGGACTGTTCACTACTTATGAGAAAGACTGGGGGAGAACAAAATGGGGAGACATCTCGAATAATTTTTTTAGCAATGAGGAGGGGTTTAGGGTTGGTTTTTTTTTTATGTTGGCTTAGGAAAGGGGAATACAGATTCCAATGATTTAATTTTGCATTAGTTTTACCACTGTATTTTAAAGAAAACATGCCTTCCAAACTCCCACAGGTAGGGGCACGTTTCCTTTGAAAAACATAAAAATTAGCTTGAAACTGTAAAAATAGATGGTCCATAGACACATCATGTGTGATGAACGCTTCCAAAAGAAAAAAAAAAAAAAAATCTGAGCTTAAAATAGTGACATTTCATGAAATGCTACATCTCATTTAAAATTTGGCCCAAAATAAGATGTCTGCACAAGCCAACCAGCATGCATGACTAGAGTGGAAAACCAAGGACTTCTTCAACTCCAGGATTTTGTCTTCAGCTTTGAACTTAGTCATGGTGGAGGGAGGGTTGTGCATTTTCCGCAAGCCACTCAGGGAGGCTCAAGGTAAAATATTTGTGGTCTTGGGGACTGTCAAAATTGGAAAAAAAAAAAAAAAGATAAGTAAAGGATAGTCCCTAAGTGGAACGAAATGGAAAGATGGATATGAGTGGACTTTAACAGAATATTTTTACACCATAGCATTTTACCAAGGTGAGGGATTTGAATTCCTTCACCACTGCTCTTAGTCTTGCAAACAAATTAATGAATGAAGGAATCAATGAATGAATAATGTTGTTTTAATTACCTCCCCCAGTCACTCATGTCAGTTTAAAACTGGAGCTAATAAACTTGTGAGAGAAGGAAGGCCAGAGGAAAGGAACCTGGGTGGTTGTTCTGATGAAAATGATGTAGAATAATATTTCTGTTATGGGATTTGAAATTCTTCATCTCAACCCTGATCCCAAATTGTAGTTATAGTGACATGTTATTCATTCTTCATGCTCGGCTTTATTATAAATAATAGTACTATTTATTATTTTATCAAAAAATAATAAACTAATAAGACAAGAAAATGGGTTGTGTTTATTATTACAGTAATTAAGCACAAATAATTCAGACTACAACTGAGTGGTGCTCTATATTTAATTAGTTTCGTAGATTTGACATATAATTTAAATCAATTTAGAAAAGCTCAGACTAGGGAAATGTTCAAGACAAGTGTTGTTATTTATGTTGAAACATTTTTAAACACATTTTAAAGGATATACTGTATAGTCTACATTCACAATGTGTGTCTTGATGTGTCACATCAGAAAGAAAAAGATTGCTCTCACTCCAGTAATGGAGTCCTGATCAAACTGGGAGACAGTTTTAATCTTCGACAGGTTAACTCCTTTCTGTGCTTAAACTTAACTAAATCTGCACTTTTCAACATGTTCAACTGATATTCCAAATGTACTCAACATTTCCGCATAAATTGGCACTCTATCTTCATTTGGTGCTTAAACTGAAACTTCTATCTGAAACTACTTTGAGTATTTCCACACTGTATTCAGAATTCCATCTATTTCAAAGGTTTGAATGCCAAAATGTCAGTAGTGAATACATGTAAAAATTGAGCCTGTTCTAATCTTAACAAGTCTTAATATTATAGGAAGAGCGAGCTTAATATTTTCTGCTCTGAGTAGGAAAATCCTTAATACCACAGAAAAGAAGATTTTTATTTTATCAACTTGAAAATGGCTTCTGTCAGGCTGTATGGGTTAATAATTAAGACTTTTATTTATTTGAAACACTGTGGTAATGTGTTACATAACTGTGTATAATGTTTAATGGAAAATAGTTTCACACTTCATGGATATCCTCTGTTATCCTGTCACAAATTATGGAGTGAAAAACTCTGTATATGTAACATCTTCCAAAATAACAGTATTGCCTATGGTCGTCAGACAAAGTGGGGAGCTGTGCTATGAACGCTGAATTTTTTAAAAAGGCGGGACTTCCTATAGACTAACCAATAGGTACATAGGACACTGGATGTGCTTTGAAAGGTCGCTCCTAGTAAACTCGTCATTCCCGGCAACACTGTCCAATAAAATTAATGAAAGTTCCTTTAGTCCCGCCCTTACAAACCTCCGAGCCAGTAAAAACATTGTAGTTCAATAAAGTTCTATCCGATAGGCCAGAACAATGGGTGTCACATGGTGATGAGCCAATTATGAATGAAGGAGGGTTCTCTCTGGCCAATGGGCGTTTAGGACGTAGACGCTGAGCTTATAAATGACAAGGTGACAATTCGTCCCTTCCTACATTCATTGACTGCCGCTGTGCGCGAGAGCAGCTAATCCCGGGCCCTCCGAAAGCCGTAACAAACCGGTAATATTTGCATTTCAGACCTCCTACACTTCATATGCATTCTCTTAAGTCCTCGTTTTAAATGCATGTGCCTCTCACAGTTTAACTTCACCGTTGAAGTCGTCAGAAAACGCTTGTAAAGCTAGCTGTCATTGCTAATATTCGTTAGCTATCAAGCTAGGTCGGCCATTCAATGACTTGGTTAATAGGAATGACTACAGAGCCGATTAGTATGTGTGCTCTTGGTTTATCTATATGGTAATGGAGCAGTCGTAACACGGTGTGTGTTTCGGCCGGAGCTGTGATTGTAGGCTACGCTGGTGCATGCAGCGGGTCGTACGCCGAACACAGCGCGGCCAAGCAGGTCTGACAGACACTTGAATGTAAAATGTCTGACACTCCGGGCCTACCGTGCTTTGAATCAGTCCGCCGTTACAAGGACATCCCTGTCGGAGACTTGTGGTGCCCTGTCGCTCCTTGTCATTGGACTACAGTACGGTTAAGGTTTACTGTAGCCGGGAGTGCACCGTGCCTGGTTCCCAGGCCCAATGTGACCGCCTATGGCTAATTTTTGACCTTCAAGTCTGCAGACTGGTTAGCTTAGCAACTTAGCTTAGCTCCAGCGCTTCCCTTCTTCTGCGAGGACAGTCAACTTAACCCACAGGTGTCACGATCATGCGAGCTGGCCTTCCCTTCAGCTTTGAGAGAATTAAAATCGGCTTTTCTCAAAATGCTGATTTAGCGAAGTTGCGACTCCACTTCAAACAGAAACGTCCTCGAGATTTCAGCTAATGGCGTCTCGAAGTGGGAGTGTTAAAGCCATTCATTCTGCAGCATGTGTGGATATTCAGCGGTTTATCTGGAGTTGATCCTCGCAGTAGTCGATGCAATTGGATTAGCCTTCTGGCTCAGCGTCAGGAGCAACAGACTAGCATTGATCTCCTCTGTCAACTTGTTGCTAGACTTGACCTTTGCATTCTCGAGGTATTCCTCTCTGTGATAGGATATTTAACCTGAAACTGATTTTATTTTACATAGTAGAGTTATATGCACAGGAAACTTGCATATGTGTGTACCGTACTTTGACCCTGAGCTGTCAACCTAAGGTAACTGTTCTCTTGAGTAAAGCTGTCAAAGCTGCAGGTCAGGAAAGAACAAACTGACAGAGCTGCAGCGTCCTTTTGAATACCCGGTTCTTATAGTCAGTTTTCTCAGTCACCTGGGTTTTAAACCAAAAATCGCTTCAGCATTGGAGAGTGGGTAGATTTATTGCCTGCATGTTGATATGAATGTGAAGCTCACCAAGACTTGTATATGAATTTCAGCATTTATGATGTTTATTGAACAAGTTGTCTGAACCTTCCTGACAGCTGTTGGTGGCAGAGTAATTGCACTGTCTACCTAAAAGGTTCCAGACTTGAGTCCTGACATTGCCTTTATCCAGTGAATCTGAACAACTGAATCTGCTACTTCATTAACCAGAAGTAACTGTGCACAAGAACACTGACCACACAAGTAAACAGTTTCTTCTCTCTGCAGCTTCCAGCCATGTATGCCTGCGCCAAGTTCGTCACTTCTCCAGCTGTGGTATGTTACTTATAATACTTATGGGAAATAACATTCTTAAGATGTGCAAGTACTAATATGAGCTTTTGGGATCCCTTTGTTGTGTTCAAGGACACAGTAGTTATGAATCACTGCCATGTTTTGTCCATGCTCTTTTTGACAGTTGCATAGTTAGTCGTATTTCCATGTCAGCTGGCCTTGCAGCATGTTGGGCATCTCAGTCATGGGGGTTGTTGTAGGGAGTTCCATATTTACATTGTACACCCTGTTCAGCAGGACAGGCAGAACATCAGATGTAGATGCATTGCCCTGCTGTACCTAGATCTAAAACTATCAGTGTGAAACTTGAGGTGGCCGCAGTGGGTATTTCATAATCATTTGAATTGTATTATTAATCACAATATTTATCAAGTATAATCATCATGTCAGACTTGATGACAGTTTGTTTCTACTCTGCTGTTCATCGTTTTGACATAATCCAGGGTGGTAGCTGATGTAGAGTTTGATTAAAGTTTCCACTTAAAATAACTTGGGTTTCACTAGATTTAGTTAATTAGGTAGATAGTAAATCTTAACTTCTATTCTTAGAAAAACAATTTTATCATAATGCACCTCCCTCATCTCAGTTGAAGTCTTGTACCATGATATACCTTAAATTCAGCTGATCTTAGTCCAAAAATTACACGATTTAAACCATTATTTCTGCCAACTTAGGTATGCCACAAAAGTGAAATGTTGATGGTTAGTTTTGGTATTTTGTTTTTTAACCTTTGCAATAGAAAAGGTGTTTAATGGTGACACTTTGCTGAAGTGTGCTAATATAGTTTTGTCTGTGTGCAGCTGCGTGGGGGGTCCAGAGTCCTCGCCCGGCCAGTC
This sequence comes from Chaetodon striatus, assembly GCA_029783705.1. Taxonomy (NCBI): domain Eukaryota; kingdom Metazoa; phylum Chordata; class Actinopteri; order Chaetodontiformes; family Chaetodontidae; genus Chaetodon; species Chaetodon striatus. The sequence continues at coordinate 27,198,775 of JAPZEB010000009.1, forward strand.
TCAGTCTCCCTCTTCAACAGACCTGAAGTCACAGTGGAGCAGCAGGTAAGTCATTTGACCTTCAACTGCCCTGCAACCAATTGTCTTTACATGGCTTTTACCCTTTAGCTGACCCACTTTACAAACACTGGGATGTGCCTAGGGATGGCCAATATTGGTCATGATTATCCCACTGTATCACCTATATCATTGTTGATATTAATTTACATCACCAAAGATGTAAGTGTTAAAGAGGAACTGCAGCCATTTTCAAAATTCTCACATTTTATTCCTGTGGTCTGAAACAGTCCAAGAATATAATGAACTTTGTCTTAAATCCAAAAACTAGAGTACTAAAACTCATATTTGCGATGTCATATGGTGTAAAGTCTGGAGGTGCTACAATGCCAATGAAATAGGGGGGATGTTCTTGATTAAACTGAGCACCCAGGAGAATGTTCTGAGTAAATTGGCACATTTTCTGTTTCACAACTGAGAACTGAGAAAACACACTCATTTTGTGGGTCCACAAAATCAGGCTTCCATGTATTTTCAAAGGAGCAGCTCCAGACTTTATATCCTATGACATCACAAGTTTGAGACTTCCTTCTCTGGTTGCTGGCTTTGAGAGAGTAGCTCATGTTCACAAATACTGATTGAACTCTCCCAGGCCATGTAAGCAACATATTGGAATTCTTAAATTAGGTGGTGTTCCCATTGTAATATACATCTGGATATAGAACTTTTTTTGGATGACTATAGGGGTAGCAACCTCCAGTATACTGTAAATAAGTAGGGGAAGAATTTCACCCCCATCATTCCAAGATAACTAGGCATGTACTACACCTAATGAACACAAAGAGTAAGGGTGTAACAATACATGTATTTGTATTGACCGGTTGGTATGAGGCTTTGGGTTTGGTACTTGGTAGAAACCGAACCATACATCAAACTATCCTATTAAACTCAAACAGTGTGTGATATAATGTTCTCAGTGCCACTGCGCTCAACAGGGCAACGTGCTATCTGTCCCTCCCACCACCAAACCAAAACATTGTACTCCAGTGAGACACGCTGGGAGGCATGCTATGCTAAGCTAGCTTGTAGCAAGATGATGGGTAGCAACACCATTATGGGACCAGAAATTGAAGATCCTCTGATAACCTACACCTACCCACCTACCTGTGTTTTAAGCCACTTTGGTTTCTCTGAATTATGAGAGCGATGGTGAGAGAGTGGTGGATAAAAACAGTCAAAGAACAAGCCACAGCCCAGCTCCAGACTCTCCTTAGTGGCTAATCCAGTAGCACAGTAATATGAACAAGCTACTGTGCAGCTATAGACTGTTGTTAGCAGCTAAGGCAGCGGCACACACATGGTTCCACAGCACCTGCCCCGAACCAGTGAATAAGAGCTGCTGTGTGGCTATAGCCTCTCTTTCAGAAGCTAACAGCAGCTAATGTTAGTACACAGCAGACTCCTACAGCAGTGAGTAGTAACTCCTGCTGGGCCGGGTAGGCGATTTGGCCAGAAAGACTGAGAGCTCAAAAGATGTAGTGAACTCGCCACTAATGCACAGCAGGCAATAGAAAAGACACTGATACTGTGCATTCTGTCAGTGGTAATGTGGTATTTGGGAAGGGATTATGTTAAGGATGGCTGCAGTGCATCATTGAGCATGCTTTTAGGCCCACTCAAAAACTCCTGGACACAGAAGTGATGGAAAAACCATTTTAACGGCCTAACTCCACAATTCAGTGGGCTTACACACACTTCCGGTCTTCTCATGTTTTAAACAAGTGTTTTGTTTTTTATGTAAAATGTGTTTAGAAGGAAATCACTGATTTTACTTTACACAGCCCATTTCAGCCAGACTAATTCCTGCTTTATTTTAAAAAAAGAGAGAAAAAAAAAAGCCCAAATGTTAGTCCTCATATTTAAATTTATTCATTTATTCATACTTGTATTTAAGGTTTCCACTAGTACATGCTTTATTGGTCAAAACACATCGAAAACATTATTTTCCTCCTACTGTCTGTGCTTGAACACCTGTGTTCACCCTCTGTCTAAGGTTCCATTTAGCAAATGCCTTTTGAAGCTGACCTCCAGAAAAGCCTGGTCTGCCTGATCAGTGTTTCCAGATCTTTTGAATCTCAGCCCCTGAATGTCGTCCAGCAGGAATATTATCCACAATGAGGGAAATATTTACGACATTGGCAGCCAAGATAACACATGTCCCTGTTGTTGGCATGTAGTTTCATGTTGGCTATGTAATGTAAACGCTTGCAGTAACGTGCCAGAAAAAGATGACCATATTAAGAAATCTGGCACACATGATGATATATCCTAACCAAGAAAAGTAGAAAGGAAAAAGTGTTTTTTTTTCTTCTTAAATCTGTTGGAAACAGTATTCACAATTTCGGTGTGTGCCCCCCCTCACATCCTGTGGTTAAACAATTCAGCCGGTCAAAATCCACTGTAAATATGTGTTGGACAAGGTACTATATAACAGACTTCCAGTGGATGCATTAAAATGAATTAAATGTATAAACAGCATTAGAGTCAGGTCAGCTGCAGTAATATCTCATTTCCCTCCTCTCCCAGGCCCTGTTGCCAGTCAGCCAGTCTGCAGTCCTGACCCGCTCCTTCCAGACCAGCGCTGTCTCCCGGGACGTCGACACTGCCGCTAAGTTCATTGGTGCTGGTGCTGCCACAGTGGGTGTGGCTGGATCAGGAGCTGGAATCGGAACAGTGTTCGGCAGCCTCATCATTGGCTATGCCAGGTGAAGTTTTTACCCATCAGCTTTTTGGATGATTTTATCCACAGCATCCTGCACTGTTGCTCAGTGTTAACAGCTGTGACAATCTCTGATATTACCATCATTTATATTTTAGAATGGTTATTTGAGAGACAGTTCCTGACAGATTGTTTTTTAATGAAATAGACAAAGATGTCAACATAAGTCTTTTCAAACTTAAATCTGAGATGCCACGTGTGTTCCCACAGCAGCTCTACAGTCACTAACACTCTCCATGGCCCCTTCTACCCATTCAGATTAGAAATTGATTTTTTTTAATCTGTCTGAAAATGCTGTCTAAAATTTCTTTCAGGGAGGAAAGGGAAATCTTACTTTGAAACACCAGAACTTCCTGACCTTGGAAACATTAATTTGCCAAAATCATTGTAGGCTGATATTAATTATGACTTGGACCTGGTGTTGCAGCCCAGAGCCGCCCGCTGAGCCACAGAAATTAAAAGTGTGGCCAACCCCACTACAAGGGAAAGTTAGGCAGAGCTCAACTGTATATACATTTATTCTTACACACTGCAAGTGCCAGTCAGGCTCATTATGATTTGCACAATTGTTTACTGCTCTACTCAGCTGTGATATGTAAATGCAGCATTACTAATATCAATACTGATCAGCTCTGGATGCCGCAAAAAGGTTCAGTATTGCATTGTGTATGTGGAAACTTGTCTGAGGCAACTGGGACAAATGGAATGAATGTAATAACCAAAAAGACATGGACCCCAGGTAGAGTAGCTGTCACCTTCAGGAACAACTAAAGAGGATCCAAAGAAACAAACAAATATTATTAAGGTATGGCTCGTATCACCTCAATACAAAAGTACAGGTACAACAAACCTGGAACTAACGCTGGAGCTGGAACAGCCACAACAACCTGTGATTTAAGTTCCTGCTGTTAGAATAACTTGACATATGTATGCATTGTTTAGAAGAATATTGACTTCTTTCATAGTTATTCTGTGTGAAGAGTTCTAGCAGGAAACTAAACTAGTTAGCTGGTGGAGCTTGAATGGCGGGGGATGTAACTTACAGATAAGGAGGCATTGTAAGGCCTTCTCCATGCATATACCGGTGTATTTTAAACGTAGCTTTCAATGTGTTTTGGTCTTTCGTCCCCTCACAAACTGCGTTTTAGGTCACTAAATTTTGCAAGACTGTCTTTTGTATGGCTGAAGATTTTCAGAAATTGTATGTATTTATTGTTGACATGTGGACAGGGAAAACAGTTTTTGGCTTGAGACGTCACAGCATGTGCCGTTATCTCCTGTCAGGCATTGCAAATAAGGCAACATTTAGGCAGCTAGCCTGGCTCTATCCAAAAGTAACAAAATCAACCGACCAACACCTGTAAAGCACTCATGTTGCGTTTACATGGAATCAAGGAGACTATAGACTGCAACTGGATATCATGTTAGTGGACGAGAACAGGGTGGTAAAATTAGAGGCTGATGGAGAATACCGGTAACAGTAGACAGCACTGCCATTCAAAGACAAGAAAATATTTTAACTCTTGCTGTTGCCCGCAGCAGAATTTACAACCAGATGTTGTGTAGTTCCTTCATACAAGGAGGAAGCAAAGGCAAAGCTGGACAATTGCTGAACATTAGAAAAATTGCAGAAAATAATGAACAAAATATACTTGTATTGGATTTAATTTCATTCTTTGTTTAAAAAAAAAAAAAGGCAGTACCACCTTCACAATATCATGTATGTTTCATTTTACAGTCCTGCTATTCTATCGGAATATTTGTTTTTCTTGTGCCATCCAGATGGTGTTTTCTGCTGCTGTCTGCATGATTCCATGTGAACGCAGCATAACATGTTCTATCTTGTTTGTAATAATCTGAACATAAACAAAATGATGCTTCTGTTTAATAGTGAGGGTTATGTGTAGGACCTTTCTTGATCAGGACCAGTAACTTCTTGGAGTCTTGAGTAGGCTTGAGAGGCATCTTTTTTTTTTTCATGCCTTAGTACACTTTTGGAATTGCACCAGGATATACGGTATGATAGTATTTTTGTGTGGCACTAACCAACCCCAACTCCTGCCAACCGGCCACTTTGCTATGTTCCGTGAGCTCTCTTGGCATTTTTAGTCTAACACATAAAAAAAACTCTCAAAATGGTAAGGTCATATTCTTACACCCGTGTTTCTTATTAAACAGGGAAATATGACTGTAAGCTTTCTGAATTCTTGTTTCTCTCTTACAGAACCAAAACTAGCATAATTGCCTTATTAATTCGTCGTAAAACAGGCTTATTTCTAACTCGACAAACAAAATAAATCCAACACTTCTTTGCTAGGTGTGTCAGTCGTTTAGTCAGTCCACTTCCAACAATCGCCAGTCCTGGTTTGGTCAAAATAAACCCTTAATTCACCAAGTAAGTTGTGTTTTTGACTGTATTGAACATCATAGCATCGGGATTTCTAAACACCCCGGTATACTGTAATACTGTTACCACCCAAGCCTAGTCCCAGTGGATTTTATTACCTTTGGACCAAGCCAGGCTAGCTGATCTTGGTGTTTATGTTAGCTAAATCAACAGGCTGCTTGCTTTAGTTACATATTCACTGCACAGATGGAGGTTATCACACTTTTAAGAAGGCAACTATGCACATTTCCCAAAATGCTTGACAATTTCCTTATTTAGCAAAATATTTTCAAGTGAATGCATTTTGGGGAGCTTCAGGCCACATTGTTTACAAGCAAACACATGTTTATTTCAATCAGTATAAAGGTCTTTTTGGACCTGATCCAAAAGCAGACTCATGGAAAAACCACGTTTAAATAATCAAAAGATGTGGCCCAAAAGGGACCCAAGGACACTCAGAACTGGCCCCAATCCAAAATGCAGTGGACCTTAGCAGACCCAAATGGAGAGAGCACAAACACTAATGTCGCCACTATTAATGAGCAGCTAGCAGATAATTTTACGATGGCAAAATTTTGAACACGTGATTTGTGGAAGAACGGAAGCTTTGTTCACCCTGCAAGACAGTTTGGAAGATGGCAGTTTTTGTTTGGTTGCAGTGAAATTAACATTTAATTATCTGTACAACTTACTGTGTTCCTGTGTTCTCCTCCACAGGAACCCCTCTCTGAAGCAGCAGCTCTTCTCCTACGCCATCCTTGGTTTTGCTCTGTCTGAGGCTATGGGTCTCTTCTGTCTGATGGTGGCGTTCCTTATCCTCTTCGCCATGTAAACCCGAAGACACACCTCACAGCTCCGCCCCCTTCACTTACCCCTTCTACCCTGTCTCATTTCCTTCCTTGCTCCCTTCTCCCTCCCTCCCTTCCATCCGGAAGGGGGTTTCCAGAATGGGAACTCTGAATGAGCTGATAGGCCATTCCAATCAGAAAAATATACATGGAAAAATATTTACATCTGAGGTTAACAAACCTCCAATCCTACATTTTTATGTTCCTACGCTTATTTTTGTTTTTCAGAAGTTTTATGTAAGACCTCACTTCGGTTGAAATAATCTGTCCAAAATAAATGGTTGGGATAACTAAAAAACAGTCTGCAGTGTTTTAATCTTTTTAATTGCTAAGAAAATAAACTACCGCATATGTACTGAGAAACACAGCTGGTAAATGTTCCAAATGTCTTTGGTGTGTTTTGCCCTTCTTATAAACTACACAAGGTGGCATCAAAGTGTTAGGAACTAAGGTTCCCCTTTGACTTCCTATAAAATATTTGCAACATGGATGTATAATGATCAACTGTGGTAATTATGGCAGCTTATAAACTGACAGCTGAAGAGAGCCAAAATGTCCTGCTACACTAGATGTACTGTTTACTCATGAAATAATGAGGGTATCACAAGCGCTTGTATTTTGTCTTTCATGTGGTCATTCTTAACAGGCTTTAAGGGACCCTACTTGTAGTTTGAATGCTTAGTCTGATCACTAAAAATAATGGTTGGGTTAAACATTTCCAACTTTCCACAGGCAGCCTCTGGTTTCCGCTCCTCTAGTATGCTATAAAAACATTTGTAGAGTAATGAAATGATGACTGGCACTTAATTTGGTCTTTAACTATTAACGGACAAATGAAATTAAATAAAAGTATTGTGGCTATATCATATTCTGTCCCATCAATTAGTCATAATATTGGACTTAATGTTTTGCAGGTCTTCAGTGACTGAAAAAGTTTGGATGCCATAACACAAGATAAATTTTGGTACTCATCACTGCGTTGACTCTTCAGAGCCCCCATTTAAAAGAAAAAAAATTCTTAGGGTACCTGCCATCGACAGACTTAACCACACAGTGCACTAACTCAGGCATGGACTTGATGATGGTGCAACTGTTCTGTGGTGTGTTTTGTAAAACCTGTTAAATTCATTGTAATAATGGG
>JAPZEB010000009.1:27206025-27223745 GCA_029783705.1 Chaetodon striatus
CGACCTTCACAAAATTACTAACAATCCTCCCCTGAATACAATTATAAAACAAAATACCATGACAGTCATAGCACCACATACTGGAAAACAACAAACTTACTATCACACACTTCTCTTTGAATTGACCTGATATTTCAATGATGTGGTCTATTTTTGATGAACACACCGTCCCTTATGTCAACAGTGGAGTCACATACCAAAACTACAAATACACAGTTGAAGCTAGAAGCCAGCAAAGCAAGGGGCAAGGGCCAATGGGCAAGGCGCTAAAGGAGAGGGGCAAGGGGAGAGGGGCAAGAACCAACAGGCTAGAGCCCAGGTGCAAGGGCCGACGCTCAAGGCCCGACGAGCACAGGTGCGAGGTCCCGACCAATGCTGCTCGCAGCTTTAATTCACTATGGAGTCTGGAGGCTTTAACCAAAGCATGGACGGGGCCCTGTTGGAATGGACTGATGGAAAGGTAACGCAGTGGAAATACTCTCAGTATAGCGGTAAACACAAACTGAATTGTTTTTTTTTAGGCTACAAGATGTTTTGTTGCTGACCAGTGCACAGCAGCACATTGCTTTGCTTCTGTGTCGGACTCCAGCTCGCTTCTCCAAACTGGGTGTGTGCCGACTGACATCTACTGTATATAATACACTGGCTATGGATAAGTCCCCCTGACACCCTACTTCAAAAAATCAGAACTAACCCTTTAATATCCATGACGCTGTCAGGCAACAGTACGTCCGTGGCTTGGATTTTATGATATAAAAAGACTATAATTTGATTTATATTCATCACAGATTTTTTCATAAATACTTTGTTTTAATAATTAAACACTTAAGTTTTCACCGTGCCACTTTAGTTCAACTTATTACAACACGCAAAGTCGTAAAGGAATTTTACTTTGAAGTTCCCACCGGATGTCCCGTGTCAGTGGAAGTAAACTGGTGAGCTAAATCAGATCCTGAAGTTGCGTCTCGTTAATAGAGTAGTGCGGATGTAGTGGGTTCAAAACCCAAATATTCCGACACCGTATTCCTTTAAAACGATAACAAACGGACAGCGAGCTGCTTCATAAGCCTCAGCAAAGTGGACGGGCTAATTTTGCTGACGACTTCATACTTTTCTGGAGGCCTGGGGAAAACACAACGTTAAGCTAACGATAAGTATCCACCATGTCGTGGGAAGAAATGCCTTGTTTTCTGGCCTCGCCTCTGTGCTCGCCTCTGCCCCTTTCGCCTGCTCTCTGATCTTACCGGACAACAAAACAAGCAGAGGTGGTTAACTTAGCACTCAGCTGTCAATGCGGCTAACAGTTAGCATTATAAATTAGCCCACACCGACGGTTTTACTCTAGCTTGTTAGCTTGCGAGCCATGGCGGACAGCTTTGGAGAGCAGTCCAGCGGCGGTGCCCTTGGCTTAGGCGTCACCGGACAGGGCAGCGGGGCTTCGCTGCTGCCGACTTTGGCCAACTCTCTGCCGGGGGGACACTCAACAGCCAGCGGTGCTCAGTCCAGCTCTAACCCGGCCTCCCCTCCTCCCGCCGCGGCCGCGCAGATTGGCCTAACCGCTCTGGTGGCCCCTATGTCCGCTGTCACTGCTACCCCGGCCGGTTTTGGGAACACATTCACCCCCGGCTCCTCGCCACCAGTCGTGGCCGTGTCTCCGACCGTACACGCCTCCTCGCCTCTCCCCGTTGGGCTCGGGGTCGGCGGGGTGGCAGGAGCGGGCCTTCTGTCTCAAATCCACGCCACTTCTTGGGACCCGACTCTCAGTACCGACTGGGACAACGAGAAGGCTTCCCAGCAGTGCATCTTGAGGATAAAGAGGTAATGAAAACATTTGTTTTCACAGTATTTTTAGATAAGACCCAAAATCTCGACGAGGTGAGTAAAAAATCGAAAGTGAAAGTTTTTTCCGGAAAGTTCTGCCTTCACTGGAAACCTTTGGATTCTTTATAAGTGACGGGGAGTTTCAGGAAACGTCATCATTTACTGTAAGACAACATTACACAGACAACATGTTGAACCTGAAAGATGACATTATCGTCAATTAAGTTTGGTTCAGCCAACACGTAATGTAAAACCCTTTTCATTCATTGCTTTATGCAGTTGCCATGTTGCTTCCTATGCAATTAAACGCTGCTAAATTGTGTTTTTCGGATTTACCTGCTGCTCATACAGCGAACATGAGTGGAATTTCATCTGTGCCTGAAGCATTGAAAAACGACAACAGAAAGCTTGACAGTATCTTTTGCACTGTCACTGATGTTTAAGATAATCCTCAGAGTTCACTACAGATAGTGAACCTTCTACCAAAGTAATGGTCCCCATGAAAATTGTTTACAGCGTGGTTGTGGCTAGGCCAGGGACAGATATCTCTGAAATATATCTGTGTAAGATTCTCTCCATCTCTACCATAACTTTGTCCTCTCAGGAACCTTATCTGACTCCCTCCTTGTCTCTGTCTGTCTCTGTAGGGACATCATGTCCATCTACAAGGAACCTCCACCAGGGATGTTTGTTGTCCCTGATCCTCAAGACATGACCAAGGTAAACAGCAGGACCCCTGTCTCAAAGATGTGACCCAATTTACTCATCATATCCAGATAAAATCTAGATGACATTTAAAACACTTAGCCACATGTATATGTGTCTCCAGATCACGTAACAGATTGTGATGCATCTTCGTTTTCCGTACATGTAAATCAGTCTGTTCTGTTCCAGTTCAAATGGTAATAATGCACCTGAAGCTGTTTTGTTACAGCTATAAACAACAACTAGTCATGAAGTAACTCAAACACATGAATAAATTGCATTTATGGACTACATATGAGACAAAAATTTACAGTTGCCTTCACAGGCTCTCAGTCATACATATTACTCAGCGTGATCAGGGATAGGGGTGCCTCGTAGAGGGACTTTTCCCACCGATTACTTAACTCATGACACCAGTGTCACTGATAACACCAGACAGTTTACAAGGAAAGATATTTGTCAATGATGCTCACTATCTGTGAAGCGCTTACTTTGACCTTCAATGTTGGATCTTTAGGTCATATGCTCACTTTGAACAAAATGCAACAGTTGTTGCGGATGTGGCAGCCTCTGCTTTTCCTTTTAATTAATTTTCTAAAGTTTTTTTTGTTTTTTGTTAGTCTGTGGCTTGGCATTGGCTCCCTCATCCTCCTCATCTTCCCCTTCTTTCACAAGGTTCACTCTGCACCCAAGGATGACTGTTCCTCCTCCAACATTCGGGTCATAGTCACCCCGGTAGTGCGCCTTGTGCATAAGGTCCTGGCTTGCTTCTGACAGAGCTCTGTGCTGCGTATCTGCTGCATTTGCTGTACGGAGCAGACACTTTCAGTTTATAATTGTAGCATCTGTCGACTGACTAGATGTTGATGTCATGCTCAGTATTTTAACAAATAGTATTTTTTTTCTTTGATGAACATGGACACTGATATGCAGAAATGAACTAATTGGGGGCGGTGGTGGTCAAGTAATGTAATAGGTGTATGCACAAACACTGTGTAACACAGACGACCGTGGCAAGCCTGATCAGGGATCAGATAAACACTACAACAGCTTGGTTTGCCTTCTGTTTAAAATCGCTGAAGCTGCTTTCTACCTGTTGTTAAGTGAGACAAGGAGAACAATGGCTTTTTGCAGTGCAAGTTAAGCTGCTGTGATCACAGGACATAGATACAGTGGTTACTTACACATTTACACTTGCTTAAATACACTTACATTAATTTACACTTAGGTGTTTTGATATCCGATAGGTGTCCTATCTGGGCCAAGATGCATGTCCTGACTAAGTAAATGGGCTCTATGACCACTTTGATCAATGCTTTGTTTTATTTTAATAATGGTTGAAGCCATAGGATGTGCACTGCATCTGCAAAGCTACAGCTGAATTGTGTATATACTGATCTGGTGGTATTGCTTTTCCAAATGTTTTAGTTATAGTGTTAAAGGATTGCTATATCTAGCGATTAACTAATGATTCTGGTTTATTACAAAATGGATTAGGGTTGGGTGATAAGGATCGGCGTGTTTTCCAGTATGTATCACACTTTGACACATGGTTTCCAGTTCAACTCGAGTTGAAACCGGACGACTGGAAACCACCATGAACACACAGGGAGGGAGGAGTGAAGTTTTTAGGTCATGGAATCACTGATACTTAATGTTCCATCATTTGTACATATCTTCCTCACAGTGGATCTGATGTAGATGTTGTCAGTTTTTTTCTAGGTCAGATTTTCTGCTCTCTGATCTGTTCATCCACAGCACCCCTCTCTCCCTTTGTACACCTCTCGTGATCTCTCTAAACCATCTCCTTTTCCCACACTTTTTCATTTCCTGCAGATCCATGCCCTGATCACAGGGCCGTTCGACACACCGTACGAGGGTGGCTTCTTCCTCTTCCTGTTCCGCTGTCCCCCCGACTACCCCATCCACCCACCGCGAGTCAAGCTCATCACCACTGGACACAACACTGTTCGCTTCAACCCCAACTTTTACCGCAACGGCAAGGTCTGCCTCAGTATCCTGGGGTGAGTATTTCATGTGTTTCTGTCTCAAGACTTAGTGTAAAAACACTGTAAACTACTATATGGTGCTATAAGCTCTTTGTGTGTGTGTGTTTGTGTGTGTGTGTAGGACATGGACAGGCCCAGCATGGAGCCCAGCCCAGAGTATCTCATCTGTCCTCATCTCCATCCAGTCTCTGATGACGGAGAACCCCTATCACAATGAACCTGGCTTTGAACAGGTAGCGTGCGTGCGTGCGTGCGTGTGCGTAAACCCTACCTTGTATCACCATGCAGAATGAAGCATGCATCTACTCATGAACAAGAGGCTCGTGCTTGTGGCAACACAAGATAGAAACATTAATGGCGTCCTTCTTGGGTGAGCTGTACATTAGCCAGCTCAGTGGTGCGGGATGAGCTAGCAGTAGATGCACACTTCCCTCTGCACAATGATGCAGTTTGCCGGTGTAGTTCAGTAGAGAGAAAATAGTTACTAGATAAAACTGCTCACAACAAGGTTTGTGGAGTATCTATAGTAACCTGGACAATAGTTCTGGAAAGAGACATGGCTGTTAATTTTTTCAAATGTATTTTTTGGGCGCTTTGAGCACCACAATCAGAGTGCTATGTAGTTCCATTATGTAAGAGAGAAGGCAGACATCTCTATGGCTGATATCTCCAACACTCAGCCCTCAAAAGAGGGAGAAATCTTTCCAAAATGATAATGATGTTACCGTAATCACTGTATGTACAGGATGATACCAGCAATTTCATAGCTAATCTGTCTGTGTATCTTTCAGGAGCGTCACCCAGGGGACAGTAAGAACTACAACGAGTGTATCCGCCATGAAACCATGAGAGTAGCTGTGTGTGACATGCTGGAGGGCAAAGTCCCTTGCCCTGAAGCTCTATGGTGAGACCAACATCACTGTCCTACTTATCTTCACGTTCCTTCTTATTCTTTTCCATCTGTCTTAAACATCTTTTCTCTTTGTGCTTCTATTCTAAAGGGACAGGTTAGATTTTTTTGAAGTGGAGTTGTAGGGGGTACTTATACCTAGACACTGTAACACAAACATTTAGATGTCAGTCAGCATGCACCCAAGTTTGAAGAAGCAGGCTGGAGACTGACATGGAAGCTAAACAATGTGCTGCTGCAGAGGGGTCGACAACAAAATGTATTTTAGCCACCTAAAAAATGTCCCATTTAAAATAATCAATATTATTTTAGGTGTATACTATATTGAGAGTAATTTTACTGTCTTACCTTAATGTCAGACGGTGATTACAAATGGGAAAATGGTCTACTGCTGTTTCAATCAGTTTGTTTGTTTGTGTTATTGTGTAACTTTGGCGTTTAAAAGGGTTAGTTCAGATTCACCAAAGTCACACAATAACACAAACTAACTAACTGATCGAAGCAGTGGTAGCCCAGCAGCTCCTGTGTTCAGCGAGCTCAAATTACTGCTTTTCTCAATGCAGTGTGATGGCTTTAACTGGAGCATAGATGGGGAACTGAAGCCATTAACAGCTTCTCGTTTAAATGAGCTGTCTGACAGAAAGGTATAGCAGTGAAAATACTCTCAATATAACATACACTTTAACTGTTATTGGTTATTTTAAGTGGGACTTTTTTAGGAGACTTAAATATGTTTTGAAGCTGACCCCATCCACAGCAGTACATTGCTTAGCTTCCACGTGGGACTTCAGCCTGCTTCTCCAAACTGGGAATGTGCTGACTGACATCTACTGTATGTAATACATGGACTATCAATCAGTACACTGTACAACTCCACTTAAGAAAATCCAAACTATCCTTTTAATCCTCTCTCCTCACTCAGTTCTCTCTTATCAACTTACTAGTGTGTGCATGTGTGTTTTTAGGAGTGTGATGGAAAAGTCCTTCCTAGAATATTACGATTTCTACGAGGGTGTCTGCAAAGAGAGACTGCATCTACAGGGACAGAACATGCAGGTGATTATATTTCTCATTAATTTTAATCCATTTCCGTCTACATTTTTAAACTTTTTATTAGATGAATATCAGTATACATTTGGTGACAATGTAAAGAAGTTCTGGGAAATAGATATTTAGAATGCAAAGATTTACCAATATACATACCATAGGGATGGAACAATATCACATGTCTCAAATAATGCACATTGACCAGCCAGATCAGCCTTGGAGTCTGGATGAATTAAATGATGTTTCTTCTGCGTTGGCAGGCAAGCTAACATTAGCTTGCTAAAACCACAATATTATAATATGTGTCACATGTCAGGGGGCACCGAAATTATGATATGCACTGAATTGGCGATGCAGTTTGGTTTCAACCCTTTGTTGAACAAAGAGTGCCAGAGTGGACCCAAAAAATAAAGAAAATGGTTCATGAAGCATTATTTGGCCATCAATAGTTGAATTTGTAATCATTAATCACAGCACTTATATAAGAATTTTTTGAGTTAATGTCAAAATCAGCAGAGGGAGGTGCATAGAAACAGCTGTTGTGGCAGGTCTGTACAGCACATGCACCAGCTGTGTCCCGTATGTGGGGCAAGCATGTGCAAAGAGAATATGTTTATTCCAACCAGGTAGACAATTGGATTATCAGTTTACGTGGTTATTAGGTGCTAACATTTATCTAGTTAACGTATTATCAAAGGTTTACACCACCCCTCTCAACCCAGGCCAGTCTCTTCTGACTGAGGTGATTCTATGAGGCATTTTTATTCTGATTGGGCTATTACTCTGATTATTAGTGGAAAACTGGGGTCCATGTCAACACAACTAGTAAAAATATGAAGTTAATCTTTTGTTTTACTCAAAAAACATGATTTCAACTCGCGGTCCACGTACTACCTACTAACGCCATTTGCAATTATAGACTACAAAATGCACCTGAAAGCTTTGAACAGATCAGTTAGTTTTGCTAAGGTATTCTGTCCAGGCAAGTGCTTCTTCCAGGCCTGAGTAGTGCCTGCAGTTTTCCATCTGCAGGCACATTCAACAATCTCCACCCAAGAGGTAGAGTAACCTGTGTGATGCCTGAACAGAGAAACCCAGAGAAAAATATCCACGCTTACTGTTGCTCATAAAGCTTACTGCTGTGAGCGCTCTGTAATAACTGAACAGCAGTGTGATAACCAACCCTCCTGATAGGGTCAAGGTTCCTCTGTTATCTTCTCTACAAGTCAAAAAGCAGATGGACCACACTGAGAAGGGCCCAACAGGGTGACACTGCTCTTCCATGGCTCAGTACAACTTCTACTCAGCTCGTGGTTGTTCTTAAAAGGGAAACACCACCTAAATTATATAATATGTTATTTCTATTACCTAAATCAATAACTGTGAACATGAGCTACTCTCTCAAAGCCAAAAACCAAAGAAGGAAGTCTCAAATGTGTGATGTCATAGGGTATAGACCAAAAGTTCAGCAAAAAAAGTGTATCACTGCACAGATGCAAGTGCAGAAATCTGTTCTCCCAGTGCTCTCAGTTCCGAAACAGAAAATGTTTCCATGTACTCAGAACATTCCTCCTGGGTGCTCTCAGTGTTATCTAGAACATCTTTCATCATTTATTGTCTGTGGAGCAGCTCCAGACTTTATACATTATGACATCACACATTTGAGTTTTAGCACTCTAGGTTTTGGATTTAGGAGAAAATGGTTCATGTTTACGAATGTCAATGGACCGTTTTAGACCCTAATCACACAGAAAGCATTTAGCAGCTGGAGGCAGCTTTGTGTAATTGTTTTTAATGAGATTTAAGCTTTTTGCTTGCCTTTTTTTTTTTTTTTAATTTTCACATTTGTGGCCTCTAGGCGCCTTGCGTTTTTGCCAGAGCGTTCTAAACTCCTTGAGCTGTAAAACCTTCAACTCAGAGCGGAAAAGTGCATCACATCATTTCCGCTTTTTCCCCCATTGCCCAATCAGATGATTTGAGATGTGGGCCTTCTGTGGTGGTCTCGACAACAAGTTTACAGTTGGTAAACAGTGGAGGAGAGACGGCGCTATTAACCTCAGTTACCACCATCTCAAGAGAAAACAGCAGATGTGGAAGCATATTAGTGCAGTACTTGAAACAGCCATCATGGATGCGAAGCCCCTGGACCAGCTGGTGGTACTCCCCGTGATCCACCGTCTTTTGTAGGGTCTCATGTACCCACACAGATCTCTGTTTCCCTGTGCCCAACAAACTATTGGCGGACAGCCTCTCACCCTCTACCAGAGCTACAGCAAGTACCCTCAGCCTGTCACTTTGAGGAAGTGGATATTAATTAATTGGAAAGAAATAAAAAAAATTAACTATAGATTGATTACACTTACAAGTTAGTGTAAGGAGGCGATGGGGTTGCTGCCTGGCAACAATAAAAAGGCATAGCACTCGTTTTTTACCACTGGCATTCAATTTTGGTGTGATTTTAAAAAAAGGCAGTGCACTATGCTCAGCATTTTGCAACCTGCAAAACACTCTGTGTGTGATCTGGGCCTTAGACCACAGGTATGACATGCATGAAGTTTGACAATGGATGTAGTTCTGCTTCAAGTGTGATAGATACAAACTGCCAGAACCCAGAGTGTGCAACTTTAAAGGGTTACATTACTGTTTATGTGACTTTGATGCTCTCTCCTAATAGTTGAGTTAATAAAGAACTTCTCTACAGTTGACCTCAAACAGGGCTGGATAGGAAGGTCTCAGGGTGTTAGAATACATGTCCCATAAATCATCTCTGCCCCAGCTGCTACTTCACGTGCAGAGAGTGTCCTTCAGCCAAGTGATATGTTGTTTGTCTGGGGTGAATGAATCTCCCTGACATCCTCATATTGAGTTTGTCCCCTGATTATAACGGGGGGATTAAAAATCGGTCAGCAGCTCCACAGCAGATCTACTCAGAAGCAGCTCTGGAATGCAGCAGAACAGCGTTTAGGCTCATATCAGTGTACAGCCTCGGGAATCTGAGAGACTCTTTTTTTTTTCCTAGCGATCTCTTGGAAGAATTACAGAGTGGGAAATAGTGTGTACATTTTACATTTTACTGGAAGCCTGCCACGTCATCGCTCATCAATAGGAGCTGTGAAGATTCCCATTGAAAAAGACTGGAGGACTGGAGCGTTTCAATTAACATTAGTGAAAGGAGCAGAGACTGAGAGCTGCTCTCAATAAAACAAATACTTCTCTAAGCCCAGTGATTAACTCGCATAATCCCAGACAAGATGATATTGATTTGTGTCTGCCAATATTCCCCAGCAGAGCAGTCACATCATCGCTCATTAACACAACACTGATGCTGCTGTGAGTCACAGGCTGTCTGTCCTCATGTACGGAGGCCCAACTCTGCCAATATAATAATGATAGACCTTCTAAAAAGCTATTATAAATGTATTCATCTATTTGGCATTTTAAGTGATGCTTTCACATACTGCAATCTTAAAAAGATATTTTTAGGAAGGAATTGATGGTGACACAGTTGTATTGATTTTAATGTAATTTTTCTCATTCCATTTGCTGATGTTTCACCGATCACATTCCATCTCTGTTTATGTAGTTTTGTGGGCAGGATCGTTCTAATGTAGAGATGTGTCAGTTTTACAAAACAGATATAAATATTGTATGAAGTGTGTAGTTTTAGCCCAGAAACTTGGATTTATTTTTATCTTGCAACTAAGCAACTGTGTTGTGTGACCTTTGACTAAGTAATAGTTTAAAGTACAAGTTATATAAAAGCAGGTTGAGTCCCATATTTAACACAATTAATTTAATTAAGCAAATGGCACTAGCACATTTACAGTGATGTCGATTAAAGTGCATTTCCCTGACAAAATAGATAGAAAAAGGTAGAAAAATTGAAAAACAGATCACCAACATGTGCAAAACAGCAACATGCACAACTTATAAGACTGTCATTATTCAACAAAATACTAAACAGCAAGGGTCTTCAGCATTTTTAGACCAAGGACCCCTTCTTCTCTGGTTTGCTCTTGCCTGTAGCAGTTAAGTCAGCAGCTGTTGCAGCATGGCTAGCGCCATTAGCTACACTGTAGTGATGGCCTCATGAAACTTCATGAAGCATTTTCTTTATTTTCTGAGCCCATTACGTGGCGCTCTTGGTTTAAAGAGAGAGTCTCAAAGAATAGCAAGTCGGTGTGCTTTCAAGCTTTTCCTGAACAAAAAGCGCCATCTAGTGGGCTCAGAAAATAAAGAAAATGCTTCATGAGGCCATCATGACTACACCCTCTACACTTTCATCCATGGTTTCTGAGGTGGATGGCGTGTCAGAGTCTCTCAAAAAGTTAAAAAAGGATTTACTGTGGCTCACAAGAATGTGCACCTGGAATAGTAATAATAATACAGCTAATTGGTTAATATGTTTTATTACGTTTAATGTTGACTGTTCAGTGATTTAGCGTGAGCTAGCTCACATGATTGTACAAGGATACAGAGGCAACAGTTAGCCGATTGATTTATCTTTGTTAATAACATGTTGGATTCATGTCAGTGTGTTTTTTAGACGTTTTATTGTTATAATTTCAAATGAAAAAAGATATTAAACAATCAATAGTGGCTCCCCCTGCAGTAACTCTGAGGGTTCTTTGGGACCCAGAGTCTACGGCCATGCTAGCAGCTCTGAGAGGCCGTACTTAGGCACAGCAGTGCTTTGAGCTAAATGCTAACGTCAGCATGCTCACATGCAAAGCTAACATGCTAATGTTTAGCAGCTATGTTCACCATCTTAATAATAAAAATACAGGTTATCCCTTACAGCTACAGTATGACCCACCATTACCAAATGCTTTAACACAGCCACTGGAGTACTCAGCTGAAGCTCACAGGCCACGCAGTACGTCTGCACACAGCTGGCTACCTATAGCTGTAGGGACAAGCATGTCTCAACTCTCATTACCAAACATAACATCTCATCAACACACACAAACCCAATGCTTCCATCACTTCCGTCAAATTACAGTAATTAAGTTCAACCCACAGAGCAGCAGCAGGAGCTCTGATTGGCCAGCTGTTAAGTAGTGGCAGGGTCTGGCCTATCAGAGCTCCTGCTGCTGGGTTGGATTTAACTGACTTTATAAGTGGTTCATTTTAAAATTGAATTAACTTAAATACCAGACAAAAGAAATGGAATTATGAATTGTCAATCTCAATAATTTTTATTGTCATACAGTTTTTACTGTAACCTGTATCAACATGGATGATCACTACCCTGGTACACACATCGGTGTTGTACAGTATAACTGCTTACAGCCATGTGTTGTGTTTCAGAATGGAGCAGATGATGTGAAGAAGCATCGATGGTTTAAGACAGTTGACTGGGAGGCAGTTCCTCTGAGGAAACTCAAGGTGAGAGCTGTTTTCATTTGACTCTCTCTGTTTCTCTTGTAGTGTGTGATTGGAATGAAGACCATGGTTCATGTAACATGTATCACTTACATTCAACACATCTGTTCTAATTCATCAGATCATTTTTTTAGAAATTAAAATGCAGATTTTTGGAATCAGTATACCTTTGGACTGTTGGGTTAGTGTGATAATGCTTAGTGTTTTTAGATTAGCACCAACGTTGTTTTTTAAATGAACTGCATCTCCCCTCTCAGTCATCTCACAGCATCAACACAAGCAGACACTTGCGTTCTATTTTTCTCTTTTCCATCTTTTAATTTAACCCTTCAAAGGTAGAAAACTAAAAAAAAAAGATTGCAAAATCTCATTGTTATATTGATCTGATGAATAAAACATACTAGAAAAACTGAATAGCATTTAATAGGGTGATATTTTTTTGTTTTTATTTACTAGTTTATTCTCCTACAGGCTGAAAACAGATGGCAGAATCTTTGGAGGGCCACAAGTGTCACAGAAATTATAATAAAGCATTAAATTAATTAATCAGTAATGGTATTAAAATAGGCATTAATAAATTAATTTGTAAATTAACTTATTAAGCTTTAAAAAAAAAAAAAAAATAAAAAATACAAAGTAATTCATTATTTAATATTTTAATAGGCAATAAAAATAGGAATAATAAAAATAATTTACAAATGAATTATTGCGCATAACTTGAAACGCAGTCAGCTGGGTGCTTATGTTACACAACAACAAAGTGATGCACTTATTGACTGTTTTATGTTGTTTTTGTTTTTTACACTGGATTGATAAATTCATATTTCATTTTTATAATTCCTCTTTTTAGAATAAAGAATAGTGTGTTTATTATAGATTGATAAAATAATTTACAAACAGATATATTAGTGTCTATTTTAATAATACACTTATTTATTAATCAATTAAATGACAGCGCACTAATCATACAGAGCAACAGGATGTATGTTTGCATGGAGGAAAAGGAGGAAGACTCTTCTCCACTTGGTTAGCTTTATTGCTCCACACCTGCACTTAAACTTGTCCTGAATGTCCCATTGTCTCCACAGCCTCCCATCGTCCCTAAAGTTTCCCATGAAGGAGACACCTCTAACTTTGATGTTTATCCAGAGGATGACTGGAAAAAAGACCCTCCTGTGCCTCAGAAGGACTTAGAGATCTTCAAGAACTTCTGATCACTGAGCCTGGCTTATTTATTGGTGGAATATCCTGAGATTTGACACAACATATTGTAAAGTTCCTGTTACAGGTACTATCATGGAGAAACAGCTTATTTATCAAAGCCGGGAGTCTCATTGTATCTGTAACAATGTCCTCCCTGAAGACAAACTCCAAACGATTGACGCTGTGACATGTATCACACCACAGAGATGATTTGCTTTTTATATTTTTATTTATCTGACTAAAGTCAAACCTTTGCTGTTTTAATTTTTTATCACAGTTTTTTCTCTGAGCCTGCTCATATGCAAAAAAAAGTGGTTTGTCTGAAACCAAAAGACTGTTACTTTCTAGGTTTGAAAAAAGAATAATAATCAGGTCTTTTTTTATATTATCATGTTTTATATTTTACCTCTTTTTAAAATGTTAATGCAGTTATACTTGTGACTCCAGACTGGTGCTGTAACTGTCAGCTGGCCAGTAGTCATTACTGTGCGGTTTTAAACTTATTATAATGTATGTAATCATGAGTCAGCCACTTTATTTCAAAATGCGTAGCACTTGTAAAAAGGTGCCTTACATCACAGTTTGATGGGCATGATGTCTCATAATTACAGAAAGTTCACTTGAAATAATGCTTCTGTCAGCCGTCAGCGCTCCGTGCAGTAATGATGGGACTCAGTACATGTGAGGTGTGAATGTGCTGCCGTGTGTCCTACTGTAAAGTTTTCTTCTCCCAGCTCTGTTATTTCCTGTTGATGGTTTATTCACAGCCAAAGGACTTTGTTATTACCCTACAGTCACAGCTGTTCTACAAACTCCAGACTTTCCCATGGCACTTTGTGCTCATTCACTTCACTTATCATTATTATCATTATCATTGTTGTCATGCTTTTAAAACCGAGTCATGTGAGGTAAAAGGTGCTGGGATGTGAGGTATCAATGTTTAACCTGTTACTCTATAGAGCAACATTAAAGTTGTCCCAGTCAGTATTCATCAGTGGTTCAGTTCCATGTGCACAAGGCTTTAGTTGGTATTTTGGGACAACATCGGCCTTTAAAACAAACTTCATGTGATTTTGTTCACCATCATTAAAATCCAAGTGATGATGTGGTCTTTGTGCCTCACCCTTCATTACAGAGCTGCTGCCCAATTGAAAGGATCTTATAGTTGTTCTCTGGGTCAAAAAGCTAAAGGAGCTGTGTTGCTGCTTCTGTCCTCATAACTGTCTGCTAGTGATGGCCTCATGAAGCCTCATGAAGCATTTTCTTTATTTTCTGACCCCACTAGATGGCGCTCTTTGTTTAAAGAGAGAGGCTCAAAGAATCACAATTCAATGTGCTTTCAAGCTTTTGTTGAACAAAAAACACCATCTAGTGGGCTGAGAAAATAAAGACAATGCTTCATGAGGCCATCACTACTGTCTGCACAGGCCCGGTATTGCTGTGTGTGATCACCAAATGTTTTGGCAGTGATCAGAGAGTAATACAATTTAGTAAGACACAACAACAGAAAAATTATTTGAAGCATCATTACTGTAAGCTGTTAGCTTGGGCCTGTGTATACAGGATGTAAGGCAATGAAATACAAGGCAGAAAAGACCGTTTTAGCTGTAAATCCACAGGTTTTAAGGGGAAAAACTACAGTTTAGCGCAAGTTCTTTGTAGCTCTTTGTCATGTTTTACAAATGCTCAGCTTGTAGATAAATTGATAGTGATGGGTCTAAGGTCAAGGTCACTATGACTCTTACTCATTCTCATGAAGACATATCTTAAGAATCCCATGAGGAAATGTTTTAAAATTTAGCACAAAGGTCCACTTGGACTCAATGATGAACTGTAGATTTTGTTGGTTAATGAACAAGGTCACAGTCACAAGTTCGTTGAAGAAACTTCAAAAAAATTTGGCACAAAAGTCCACTTGGACTCAAAGATAAACTGAGAAAATTTGGTGGTCAAAGGCCAATTTCACTGTGACCTCTTCTATTGCTTCTCATGAACACAATATCTCAAGAATGCCATGAGGGAATGTTTGAAAATTTGGCACAAAGGTCTGCTTGGGATTCAGGATGAATTGAGTAGATTTTGTTGGTCAGTGATCAAAGTCACTGTGACCTTGTTGCTCTCATTCTCATGTACAAGATATCCTTAGAATGCCTTGAGGGAATTTTTGAAAAATGTAGTACAAATGTCCACTTGGACTCAAGGATGAACTTAGTAGATTTTTTGGTCAAAATTAAGGTCAGTGTGACCTTGACCATAGCTTTCTCATGAACACAGGTGGAGGGAATTCCATTAAATTTGGCACAAATTTCCAATTTGACTTAAGGATAAACTGGTGAGATTTTAGTGGTCAACTGTCAGGTCGTCACTGTGACCTTGTGAAACATGTTTGTAGCCATATCTCAAGAATTCCTGCGCTGATTATGACAAAAGTTTTCCACAAATGTGTTATAGGATAGAATGATGGCATCCTATATCCTAAAGGTCAGCTTCACTGTGACATTATAGTGTTCTGCAAAAACACTTTTCTGCCAGTTTCACAATGTCATTAATCAGAAGGGGAGACATTTGGTCAGATACTGAAATAGTGACAGTCATCTTGGGTGTCCACCTTGAAACTGCTGATTGTATAGATCTTGTGTGCTGTCAGGGGGAGGATATGTGTGAAGCATCCATGTTTTCACAACTTGACTGGTTGGCCGAGGCATACAGCTGCGAGGCAGTCATTCAAGTTTGATTGGTCAAACTTTAAAATGTGTGAGAGGGGGATGATCTCATTTTGGAAAGTTGGTGAAATAGGCCCTAGCTATGGACTCCCTGTAGGTAATGACTGGCCAGCATTTGCCTTGCTTAACAATGGCAAAACAATTTGATCTTGTTTCAGCTTTCTTGCCAGACAAGCCTGCGTCACAACCCCCGCTTTGCCTTCGCAGTGGAATAATGAGGAAGCTGCGTTTTGTCACACAGTGCTTATGTCTGAACAGAGCGCTACTTTTATTTTCAGCAAGGTTTTAGGACATTTTGTAACTGCGAGTCTCTCACTGGTTTCAGCCTGAGTATTATTTTGATACACAGCTCACATCAGTGCGACTCACAGTTGTCTGTCTTGTCTGTGCTTTGTGTGTTGTTGCCTGACTGTACAGAAGTAAACACTTAAAAGTGTTTTTGTGTGTTTCCTCAGACAATGGTGAGAGCAAATATTTAGCAGGCACCTGACATGCCCATCACACAATGTTCATCCTCATTCACCACCACCAAGTAAAAAATACAGGCTCTCCTACAGATGCATTTAGTCTAGTTTGCTCTCACATGGCAAGGCGCAGTCTGATGTCCCAGGAGTGACTACCTCTGAACAAGCCTGTCGACACTGCATTTTTCAGGGCAGTGTCATTATTTGACACATCGACCAGCATCTTTCTTGTAACACAGAAACCCATGACATGAAGATAACGTGTTTGAAGAAGGATCCTGTACATAGGCTATCAAAGTGTTGTACAAAGATATGTACTGCTGAAATAAACTTGTCTACAACAACACTCTAGCAATGGTAGCAAACTTTGGATTTAACCAGCAGTCAAATTTGTATTAGCAAGAACAGGGCCCACAACAAGAAATATGTTATAGTTGAATAGTTTAGAGAAAGAACATTTTGCTCAAAGAGTCATTCACAAAGTATTTAAAGACTAAAGAGGTAGGGCGCTGGGACTCTTCTCTATCAGCCAGCTGCTGTGTTTAACCTTCTTCGTGGTGTTTGAAACAGAACTTTTGTAAAATCCAGTAACACTGAAGTCAACTGCACTGGAGTGCAGTACCTCTGTCATAAAGGCCCTGAGGCCTACACTGTAGATAAAGCTGACTCTGTAGTTCTCACCATCAATCTTTATCTCTTACTACATGGCTACATTTGTGTCTCCCACTCCTGCTGGTGTCATCAACATTTTATTTTACATTCGTTGACACAGATCAGCGTGTCTGTCTGTCAGCCAATCATTGTGCACATAGTGAGGAAGCCTGTTCATTAAACACAATATCAATGACGCCACTTCTCAAGTCCTTGGTGAAAGTTGATTTCAGCAGATTTGTGAGTATTTTTTTATGGAGCTACTCTACTGAGCTATAATTGCACCTCTGTAGCATGGTCAGACTAATGACGGACAGTTTAGAAAAAGGGGGCAGAACCAGAGTTATTGTGTTATTAGTTAATTTGCTTCGATCTTGTACGTTCTTGGCTCCGACATTACCCACAGTGCAGCCTGAGTGCTGACAGTTTGGTCAGATATTCAGGTGTGTCATAGCAGCAGCAGCAGCTGAGATGAGCAGGAGGTTACACAGGTCTGGTAACATCACTTCTTTCTAACTCCACACCTCCAGATTTTATTTTTACTTTTCAAACTAGACATGGCGTCAACTGACACTGGTGTGACGTTCCCCTTTAAGAGAAAACTCTGAGCTGAAACATTTAGTGCCATTTAGGAAGATTCCCTAGGGCCCTGTTGAATCTATAACCAATCTGTAGCATGTTGTCAAGAGTGCACAGCGCAAGTACATTTAGGGTATGTCCAATAGTGATGGCCAAATGAAGCCTCGTGAAGCATTTTCTTTATTTTCTGAGCCCACTAGATGGCACTTTTTGTTCAACAAAA
>JAPZEB010000009.1:27329245-27342642 GCA_029783705.1 Chaetodon striatus
TAGTTGTCTATTGCTGCTTGTAATCCGCCACTGTTGTTGTTGTGATGGGACGGCTTCCTGCCGGGGTAAAGTCAGAGGTTAGAGAGGTGGGGCTATGACATCATCGCCGGCCAAAACTTGCGTATTGGCCGTACACACGGAGACGCTAAGGCGGCGTCTTCAGATCTATCCACTCTGGAACCCGGTTTCAAAAACATGCGGTTTCACCCCCCTAAAATGCCAGCTTCGTGTGGACGAAAGGCTGAACCGCTCAAAAACTTTGGCGTATTCACCCTGACACGGCTTTGTGTGGATGGGCCCTTAGAGAGGCAAGCTACAACCTGCAGTGTGAACAGCTTAAATGCACGAATGCTATTGCCACAATAGCAATGTGAACCTGCAACACATAGACATGAAATCACTCTGTTGTTTTAAGTTTCAAGCTATGAGTGTTACTTTAAACCCTCCTCAGGGGCAGGATCATCCTGAGACATTTAGGAAGGCCAACGTCATGGTGATGTGAGATGGTTTTTCCTGATCCTCCTGCTCCAGGAACACCCTAATCCCAGAGTTTGGCAGGCATGGGGTAATTTGGTCTGTGTCTAATTCAGATCAGTCTCAGGATTGGTAATTACAGTACAGAAAATACAACAGAAAGTCACATTACTGTGCCAGACAGTGAGTGTAGTGACCTGCAGCTTATCTATCCTGTAGACAGCCAGCACATATGTTACATTTGTCTTTTCAACATATATTGTACTTGTAGAGATTATATAATAAATTAAGGTTTCATTAATTAAAATGTTAGGTTTAGGTACATTAGGTCTAATGTATATTTTGTTAATTTGTTTTACATATTTCTAGTTTGTCAGCTGGTTCCACACAAACAGTTTTGTACACCCAACATGATTTTTTTATTTCCTTTATTCATCAACACGTCACTGAATTTGTTAACAATTTGGTGCACTTGCACACAAACTAACAAAAAACAATACAGTAACCTTTTTGCACCATAAGTGTAACACATATAATTAGTTCAATTTATTGACTGATAGAACATAAACTACTTCGATCAATCAACTGAGATATTGAAAAAAGACAACTCTCTCACTCAGGTTTCTTAAATATGAATATGCTCCTGTTTCTTTCATCCTTTATGATAGTAATCTAAATATCTTTGCATTGTGGACTGTTGATCGGGACAAAATAAGACACTTAAGGTAGCACCGTTAAATATCAGAAAATTGTTTAAAAACATCACTGTTTCCCAAAGCCCAAATGGTTAACAGAAAACTTACAGGCCTACAAAAAAAAACAAACCACAGGTTCAGTACATACTTTAACCATATCTTGCACGTGTTGGTGCAGCATTGTTTTCCCATTGCCAGCACATAATTTTACACATTTCGTCCCCATCACCACATAATGAGTTATTTAGAGTGTCCATTTTTAATATGTCCATGAGTTTATGATCTTTGTGTAGTAGTAAAATAAAAAAATAAAAAGATATGTCTCCAATTAATTAGAATCTTTATATTTAGGCTAATCACTGCAGCTCAGTGCTCAGTACAGGAGTGTGTGTTAGGCCTATGTGAACTGAATTATTTACATGGTGAAAAATAAATCATCATAAGAACTGTATAACATTTTGTCATATTGTCCTTGGTTAATACTTGTGAGTGGTCAGGAGGGAGAGGAATACCAGTCCTCTGTGCCACATCATGCAAAACCTCACACAGCCTGATTATTTTGCACATTTTTACTAGGTGGTACAAGAGTCTGCCACCTGAGGCATCCACAGCATGCCATCTACACTTGCTGAGTGTGCTCATGCTAGTCTGTGTCATCTCAAGATTAAAAATAAATGAATAAATAAAAAAGAAAATTAAAAATACTGGGATTAAAGGGTACTGCGTCTTTGATATTCATCATGTTGAAAAACATGCTCACAAATTCAGGGACAGCTGTCATATACCAGCCCTACAGGATGAGATGTAACATAATTATTTTATATCCAAAGATAGCTTTAAAGAGATACTGAAGGTTATATGTAAAATTAATAAATTAATTAATAAAATGCTGTCTGCAAATTCCCGCTGTTAACAGCTGGTTGCCAGAAACCCACAGTGGTAAGAACCTGTATTTGGACCCAGATGGTGTGGTTCTGGCATGTTGCCCTCTTTAATACTAGCCCTAATTCAGCACATACAATCAAAAGCACAGCTCTAGGGAATCTAAATCGGATTATTAGCCAGTCATCATCATGGGCCAGTAAATCTTTGTGGTCCCTGAAAACTCTTCCCCTGGCAATTCTTCCATTTATGTAGTCATCCAGCAGTGTCAGCAGTGCCATTATGCACCAGGGTCACCGCAGTATTTATATGTTTACAGCAATTAGACCAATTGTTAACACCTTGCCAAAATGACTGCATTTATTAGTGGTATCCCCATCCTGAGATACAATTTGCAGATGGAACTTTGATAGGTGAACAAGTTTTTTCATGTTTTTTTTTTTTTTTTTTTACTGGGAGTGGCATGATAATTAGGGCTGATAACGAGAATATATAGTGTAATGATTGTACGAGAGCTCCTTGGCTGTATTTCCAGACTTTGAAATTTCACATAACCCACATGTGCAGGTAGTGAAGATGTGCCAGATGAGGTAACTGGGGGAAGCAGTGTGTGTGGGGCTGCTCTGCTGCAGTGCACTCTGTGGGCCTCAAAGCACAGTCATTCACTGCACCTATTTTACACACAAACAACTGTCTGAAAACTGAACTGGATGATATATGTACAGTATTGAAGGTTAATATTTAAAAATATTATTACTTTGAGGGGATACCAAGACCAAAAAGGGCTAGAGATGTCTTTGTGTTGGGTGGACACAGTTGAGCCTTAAGTGGGATTTATACTTCTGCATTGAATTGATGCTGTACTATGCCAGTGGTTTTCAAACTTTTTGTGCCCAAGGCAACCCAAAGGGCAAGCCAACATCTCAGGGCACACCTGTATTTATATCAGTGCACAATAGCCTCTATAATGTGTGTTATCACTCTTATCACAACATATGACAATAACAATAAGAAAAAAAACAAGACAGGTAGCTTTTATTTACTTTTATTTCACAGATAAGAAACAATAAATTGTGAAGACAAAAAAGCCCCTACAAAATAGCACTTGTCTTACGTGTGAATATACAGGGTCCACATGGGTAGAGGAAATCTCCTCTAGTCGCTAGGCTAATTTATACATTGTAAAATGCTGTAGGTTGTGCTAATAACATTAGCATATTGTATTTGTTTGGGAAACATGTTTAGTATAAGACAGCTGTTTTGTCAGTGAACCTTGTGAGTTGTAATGAGTTGAGTTGTAACATTACTTTTGTTAAATGATGCTGTTGTTCCTGGCCTCATATGAGTAGTGGAAATCCTTACCACCTGCTAGCTAATTTATACAATGTAAAATGTCATAGGCTTGTGCTGATACTATAAGAATGTTGTTTTAATGGAGCAATGGTGTCCAGCAAAAGACAAGTGCTTTCTCTATGAATCCTGCAAATTGTAGTGAAGCTGATTTGTGTACTTGCATTTGAAATTGTGAATATTAAGCTGTGTTTTATGTGTATTTTGGATCAACTGAACTTTATAGTGCTTTAAGGAAAACCCCACCGCTGACTAGTTTTATGGAGGTGTAACTGCAGAGTGACACAGATGCACCTCCACACAAGCATAAATGCTCACAATGGCGTAGGCCCCATGCAGGTTTAAATGCACCTTGAAAATTGAAATTAAATTCTAATCAATGCTGTAGCAGAATGTTTATTTATTTACTGTACTATCATACATAGAAAAAAAAGCAATGTTAATTCTGTTCTTAATTAGGAGTACTATCGGAGTACTATCAAAGTACCAGATTGATAAGCAGTATCTGTAAGAGTAGTGCAACACCCGTCCCTTGGTAATAGGGTAGGAAAAAATATGCCACCACACAAACAGAATTGCCATTCATTGGCTCAAGGTCACAGTCTATCCTTTGTTTTTTTAGGTTCCTCATTAATGCATGAAGCCATTTGACTCCTTTTAGACACATACACTTTTTCCACACACAGACGTTCTACCACTTGTCTCACCCCCGCGAAAACCCTCACCTCAAGCCTTCTGTTCATCCTCTCTGCTATGCACTGCTGGTCTGGCCTCTGACCTCGAACACACACACACAGTAACTGAGCCCCCCATCACTCTGCCCTTTCCTCTCAGATGTCCCCTTGGATTTCCATTTCATATGTGAGCCACTTCCTGTCCTCCCCAGTCTCCTAGTGCATGCTGGGTGCACTAACCCTTTATTAGGATGTCATAAAAAAACATACCTTTGTGTGATTATGCTGTTTAAAGCTAGCAGACAGGGAGATGAGGTCCCTCTAAATCCAGTCAAGTCTGCAGATGATCTGCTTGATGTTGCACTGCAGGTGCCTCTTTTCAGGCACTTAAGTTTCAAAGATAGGAAAAATCCTGCTTTTTCTTTTATATAATCAGTCCTTAAACTCACAGCTGTGTCCTATCCTATCTTAGACCACCTATCTTATCGTAACTTTAACTATAACTGTAAATTTGATTCTTTAATCAGTACTCATTCTGCCATGCCTGTATTTAGGTTTAGAATGTACAGAATATGGCCTGTATTTTTAATTAGAATGCATTAGTAGGCTACTTGACATGGACGAGCCATAACAGACCAAATCACTGTGATGTCACACTAGCAACTCAGGGTAGATGACCGGCAGTTGTTCTGAATTGTGGAGATATATGTCAAATCAGCAAACTTATTAACGTTAACGTAAATTTGCTGCAACGTTTCAGGACATATAGGCAAGTTAAATACAATGCTTTGGACTAACTTATGTTTCTGTTGTGCTTATTTTATGTATTGTGTTGCTTTGCTAGCATCTCAAATCAATCAAATCAACATCAGCTTTAGTGTAATGTTGTGTTCACACCAGGCACGAATAAAACAATTAGTGTGAATATATGACATGTAGAGTCAATATAAAGACGCAAACTCCTGCCGGGTGGCACAATGGATGCAACGTGAATGATGCGAAATATGTGAATTTAGCGGTGCAAATGAAGCAACTCGTGCAATATTGCATCATACGCTTATTCGTGAGAGTTGAAAAATCTGCCCTTCAGCTACCAATTCGCACCATGATAGCCAATCAGCATTGAGATCCTTCAGGAACATATGACACGGAGGATGTAATGGCAGAAGTTCATTCATCAATTTAACAATTTCACGTGCAAATGACACGTGTTTTTCATGCGTATGAAGCATGTCAACACAAAATATTCTAGTGTTAAAACTCGCACAATTCATATCGCATTTGATGTGAACACAACATAAGTGAAATATTTCCATCACTTTACCTAACTCACTAACCCTCGAGGCAGTGGAAGAACACAACTCCCATGTATTAGAATTACTGTATCATCGGAGTGTGGTGGCTTTGAGATAATGGCCCCAGTTCCCCATCGGAAAGGGCTGTCTAATGACAAGGTAAAGCAAAGAAATGTTCTAAATTTAATGTACACTTAAAAAAAAATTAAAAAAAAAAAAATTATTAAGGTTGCTAAAAACGAATCAATTGTGCAACATTTTGCTTAGTTTTGTTTCCTTTAATGTATGTGACACGGGTGGTTTCTACCCAGATGTTATTGTAAAGAAACATTGTGATTTGGTCTATATGAAGGGCTCTAAGCTACCTCACTACCTTCACCAAGCTAGCTACCTTACTATCAAGGACAAATTAAGATTGGCATTCAGTCTTTCCAAGAACCATTTCAGGATCACTGTGTCTTACTGGCAGGTTGGCTGGAGGGTTGCTACCATGTTTCTGCAGTGGAATAAAATGTTAGCTAAGCAGCAGAGACTCAAGGGTGTGCAGTAGGCATTATGTCTGTCAGCAAGACCAATAGAAAACAAAATAAAAGGCAAGACATTTACATCACAAAATATTAAAATTTCACCTCCCCTAAGGGCATAGGGCTTTGAAATGCAGCGCTATAAAGCTCACTGAGTCAATGCAACACCGGACTAAAAGTAAAGACCTCTTGTATTTCATATCGGTGGCTCAGAGGTAGAGCAGCTCGTCCACTAGAAGATCGGCGGTTTGGCATGTTGAAGTTTCCTTCAGCAAGTTACTGAACCCCAAATTGCCACCGATTACCATCAGTGTGTGAGTGTGTTAAAAACTGAGTAGCACCTTGTATGGTAGCCTCGGCCACCAGTGTATGAATGTATGTGTGAATGGGTGAATGTGACTCGTGTAAAAAGCGCTTTGAGTGGTCTGATGACTACAAAGGCACTATACAAGTGCAGGTCCATTTACCATTACCATATCACTTAGTATTTTTTTCCCCTTTCCCTGAATTTGGTGAGCATTATGGAAATGAAAACAAGAGTCAAGTTGTCACAAAGCACAACGATCCTTTGACTTTCCTGTGCCTCCATATGCTGAGGGAGGCTGAACAGTTCAGTAGATCAAGTATTTGGTGACCATATTGTCTCATTTCCATCTTAAAGTGAGCTAGCAGGCCATGCTCAGACTGTTAATGTCTGACAATTGTTGGAAACTTGGAAATGTATGTGTATTTGAAAAGGACAGGCACATATGTTCCGTCCTCCATTTATGTGCACCAAATATTCTGGAAACATCTGTTTTAGGGATCAGATGATTTTATGGATCTTCATAATGACTTTTTGGACATCCCTGTTTGAATAAGTCTGGCGTGTGTTGGTCACTCAGGGGCGAGTCATATTGACCAATTTCCTGTACGGTAATGCCTTAAAGAAGATCTCCACATATTTTATGCATCACTGTGTATGTTCAGGTGTTGAGAGTACTACAGTACATGTAAAAAAGTAGTAGAAACCCTTTAGTGCAGGAGTGTCAGATTAATTTCAGTTCATGGGCCACATAGAGACCAATCTGATCTCAACTGGGTCAGACCAGTAAAACCATTGCATAGTAACCTACATATAACAACACATCCAAATTTTTTAGTGTAAAGATGTATAAGTGCATTCTAAAAGTGTTATTCCATTTACAAAACAGATGATGAACAGCCTGAGACGTCTTAAGAAAAGTAAGTTCAATTTCAACAAAATGTTTTTCCACATTCAGTCAGTCTACTACTCACTGTCATCACATGTGCATTTTTCCATACATTCCCCCTCCTGTGTGGTAATGCTGGCATCACCTCACCAAACTAAAGTGAAAGCTACTGAGGAAGTCAACACATGCTCACTCAAAATGAACTTCACTCTTCACAGGAAACATAGATTTTTATCAGCAAAGCTACATTAGGTTTAAGCCACAAAACTGCTCAGTTAGACTTTGAAAAACAGTAATGGCTTGGGTAAAATAACTATGTTTGTTACAGTTACTTAACTGATGTATGTCGGTAACTACAACCCTAATTCCAAAAAGTTGGGATGCTGTGTAAAAACTAAATAAAAACAGAATACAATGATTTGAAAGTCCTTCTTGACCTATATTCAGTTCAATACAGTGCAAAGACAAGATCTTTAATGTTCAAACTGATAAACTTTATTGTTTTTTATTATTATACACTCACTCTGAATCTGACGCTGCACGTTCCTAAAAGGTTGGGACAGGAGCATGTTTACCACTGTGTGACATCACCATTTCTTTTAACAACACTCAAAACAACTTTCAAAACATTGTTTAAGTTTTGAAAGTACCTGTTCTTGTTTGATAAACAAATTCAGTCGCTCAACAGTCGGAGGCCTTTGTTATTGTATTTTCTGCTACATACTGCTTCATACATGTTCAATAGGAGACAGATCTGGACTGTAGGCAGGCCATTTTAGTACCTGCACTCTTTTACTACAAAACCAAGCTGTGAAACATGTGCAGAATGTGCCCCATTGTCTTGCTGGAATAAACAGGGATGTCCCCGAAAAGAACGTCATCTGAACGGCAGCATATGTTGCTCCAAAACCTGTATATAGTTCAGCTTTCATGGTGCCTTTACAGTCTTTACACTTTTGCATGTGGCCAGCCCAAAAAAATCAATAGCTTGGATAAACACACTAATATAAACATGAAAGATGTTAAAAAATTAAGGCACCACCTAGGGTTAAGGAAGACCAAGGACTCCATACAAGGCTACACAGGTTCTTATAAAATGGGGTGAGCAGAGTTAAAAGCACAACTGAGGATGCAATTTAGTTCATGAAAATAACCAATAAAAACAGCTGTATGGTGATTAAATGTCTGTAAATGTCTCTTAAAACCAGCTCATTAAACCCGCTCCCTCAGAGCCAATTATGGTCTTTCATCAGGTCCATCTCAGATGAGCTCAGGCCCAGAGAAGTCGGTGGTGTTTCTGTTGTTAATATATGGCTTTCACTTTGCATGGTAGAGTCTTAATATGCATTTGTAGATGCAGCAACAAACTGTGTTTACAGACAATGGTTTTCCAAAGTGTTCCTGAGCCCATATAGTATTATACTTTATACAATCATGTTAGTTTTTAATGCAGTGCCATCTGAGGGGTCAAGGGTCAAGAACATTCAGTACTGTTTTTCAGCTTATTCCCCTATGTGCAGAGATTTCTCAATTTTCTCTTAATCTTTGTGGAATGTAGATGGTGAAATCCCTAAATTCCTTGCAATTGTGTGTCAAGAAACTTTGTTCTTAAATTGTTTATTTTCCCTTGCAGTTTTTCATGATCATGATTCTTCAATCTTTTACCATTTAACCTGTTTACCTGTGGAATGTTCTAGCTGTTTTTTGAGCATTTCACTACGTTCCCCGTCTTTTGTTGCCCCTGTCCCAATATTTTCTGAAAAATGTTACAAGCATCAATTTCAGAATGAATGTATATACATTTAAAAAACAATAAAGTCTGAACATTAAATATCTTGTCTCTGTACTGCATTCAATTGAATATAGGTCAAACAAGATTTATTTAGTGCACAATATTTAATACATTTTCATTGCTTTGTCAGAGAATTGCATTCTGGTCAGAGTGGAAAAGCCCCCTACCGATATCTGACACCTCTCAGTCTTCACATGTGCATAAATATTAGGTGTGCAACATCATCCAGTGGGTCGATTAGGACCCCTTGGGGACACCCCTGCTTTAGTGTCTGCAAAGAAAGCTGCATGAAGTCTCTTAAATGTCCTCAAGTGGTGACTTGAATCAGCATTGGTTAGGTCTGAAGACTGACTGAGTTTGAAAATTAAAAAAAACTGCAAGTGTTGAATTATGGTGTGGTAACATCAAACTTGATACGAATTTTCATGTGCTATTACTTGCTTGAGTGTCAATGCTAAAATATTTTTAGTTGACTTGCTTCTTAGGTGCAAATAACTTGCATCATATCCACGTGAAGTCACTGAATTGATGAATAAACTTTCGCAAATACGTCCTCGGTGTCATACATCTCTGGAGGATCTCAATTCTGATTGGCTATGGCTGCACGAATTGTTTGCTTAACTTCAGATTTTTCAACTCTTGTCAATAAGTATATGACACAAAATAACGCTACTTGCTTCATTCACACTGCTTAATTCACATATTTCACATCATTCCCCTTGCGTCTATCACACCACCCGGTGGGAATTCATGTCTAATTACGTCTTTACGTTTACTTTATATGTAATTTACAAACAATAATTATTTTATACGAGCCTGGTATGAATGCAACATTAGAAAGAGGCAGCCTAGTCTAACCAGATCTCTGTACGCTGCTCATCTCGGCTCGTGATTCAAGGCTGCCTGTGAGGGAAACACCTTCACCTTGCTTGTATTTGTAAACTCAATCTTACCCAAAGATTGGGTAAGGTCACTACCAAAAGGTCATGACCATAGTTGAGAGTTGAGAAGGTGAGACCTTCACCTTCAGGCTCGGCTTCCTCTTCATCATACATATCCAGTACAACACCAGCATTACTGCTGATGCTGCACTGATCCATGAAGATTCCACACTCTGTCATTAACCTCAAGACCTCGCGATACTATCTTCCTACTCAAATGTAAAAATATTTGTTTAGAAAAGAATATGCCCACGGAGTACAGGAAGAGGAAACTGAAAGCAACAGCCAACAGTTCTAGATTTAGACTCACTGTTGCCACATCTTTATGAACAGCAGAAGGACAAAACAAACATTATATATGTGTGTCACAAGACAGCAACAAACAGTGATAAACACAGAGCTCCTAAATTAAGCTCAGTGGGTCAGTGATTGTAAAACTGATATCCATCCAAACCACACAAACATGTTAACTCACTATGGCTAAAAATAGCAACCCCCGAAACAATAGAAACACACTGAACACACAGAATACACACCAGCG
This sequence comes from Chaetodon striatus, assembly GCA_029783705.1. Classification (NCBI taxonomy): domain Eukaryota; kingdom Metazoa; phylum Chordata; class Actinopteri; order Chaetodontiformes; family Chaetodontidae; genus Chaetodon; species Chaetodon striatus. The sequence goes on from JAPZEB010000009.1 coordinate 27,339,607, forward strand.
TACACGTGTACAGATGCAGCCACACACACACCACAAAACATTTACCCTAGACAATGAGAGTGCCCTGAAAGTGTACACACTTCCTTAAACATGTCCATCCTTGTTTGGATTCTTGCTTTGTGTGTGTTGCATTGTTTGGATTTTTAGAGACAGGCTAAAAAAGAATCCTTTATGATACATTGTGTTTTTTCCTGTGTGCCTTTTCATGTGTGTGTGAGTATATTCATGTGCTTGTTTTTCTGCTTTCCTTTTCCCATAATTCACCTCCTGACCACAGTTCCTCTCCATCCTGTCTACAACAACAGCACTAATAACTGCTATTTGCCAGTGTAAGTAGTACACATTTGACTTGTGGTGGAGACACAGTCACATTCCTTTGGCTGACAAAAACAAAGCTCACGCTGTCAGTGCATCACCCAGAGGTTGCCGATAATTAGACCGTAATAATGTGCAAAGAAGAGATGTCCATGGGTCCAAAGTTTTAGACCTGATTTCAAACAAACCTGCCTGAAAAACAGACCCAACCTAAAAGGGGACATAAGCACAATGGATGCAGACCTACAGTTTTGGTTTATGGACCCATTAGACCTAAACTGCAAAGATCAGGAGACAATGACAATAACCCAAGACAGGTCAGATAAAACAAACATCCTAGAGGAGAAAAAGAAATGCAAAATGTACGTTATTCTCCCAAAAGCTTGCCCTAACATGACAAACCAATCGAAGCAGGGGTTAGAGGAGTTTGACTCAATAGTAAAAATGAGTTCACAATCTGCAGTGGAAGTGACGCTGTTGTTCTGTGTCAGAAGAGATCAAAGCTGGGGGAAAAAAATGGTTGAGTACACTCAACGCCTATCCATGGCATACCCAAAGTAAAGAGCCATACTTGTTCCATTTTTAGTACATATTCATGCATGGTCTCAATCGAAAGGTAACACTGAATTTTTTTCCCTAACATTCAGAATCATTTTTTTTTTCATCTTCCTGAAAGAAGATGCTGCAGATGACCACAACTGTGAGATATTAGCTGTAAAACACAATGGAACCATTAATGAAGCCTCACAAAGTCCAAACTGAAAGTAGAGAACAATATCACAGACAATTTTATATGTTTTTCTACGGTTTTGTCCTTGCGTTGTTCAAAAAGAGGGTAAAACAATGTTCTAAATGTGTGATTATGAGTAAAGAAAAAATCAACACAGACAAGAATGTCTATTTAGAAGCTTACTGTATATAAAAACATTTCTAGAAGACCTAAACTGATAAGAAAGACATTTTTCCCTTAAGACAAAAGAGTAGCCATTTCTTTATTATTTCTGTACATTTATAAAAAGGAGTTCAAATCTGCTGTGGAGAGACCCACATGCCTTTGTAGCACTGTAGCATTGGCAATTTTAATGGCTTTAAACCATGTCAGTGATGCACAATCCTTCAGCTCAGGCCCTGGTTTGGCCATTGAGGCCACAGCAACAGTACTGGAAGCTCCTATTGGCTCAAGTGAGGTGTCTATGTAAAGGCCTTGGGCTAGTTGCACGCAGCACCTTAAGTTTGCTCCCTAAGTATGACACTTAAGGTTTTGTGTTTCTTTAGATGAGGAAATTACTTAAGGATGTTTTACTGACTCTCTTAAAAGGTTTCTTTCTTCAAGGAAATATGTTAAGAAGTCATTGTACTGTACTGAAATAGATTTTACAGCAGTAAAATTCTGCACTGGTTTCCTTGAACATGTGCTTGTGATAGCCTAGGCTAACTGTTGTTGCACCAAAGTATCCTCTCACAAAGATGACCTGATAGTACAAAATGGCAGCAGATAAGAGACACGAAAACCAAATTGGTTGGAGGAAGAAAAAAGCATTCTTCTAGAGGAAATCAATACAAGTAAGAACAAACTGAAAACTTAATTTGATCCAAAAATAAGAGCAAACTTGAAGCAACGAATGTGGGAGGAAATTGCAACATTAGGACAGGAACTTCACCACTGTGTTCAGCAGACGGGTGAGGGGATTTAAAAAACTGGTGAATGACGCAGCACACCATTGACTTGTATACATGAAATGTCTAACTAATAACTGATTGGAAAGATCCTATCGCATAAAACCATAGAGCAATCATTCACGGTAACCAGGCTGGGAGAGCGCAGCTCGGGAAAGTCTACTGATCCAACTCCAGGTGGTGAGACACATTATAAATTGACCTCCTCTCAAATTTATAGTGCAAAATCAATTGCTCATCATTAAGGGTGTCCATCTGGTTCTCCCGGTTGCGGAACACTTTTCTTGACTACTCTCTTCATTGATCTCGATAAAACTATGTTGACGTTAAGATGCAGTCAGAGGTATCTTTTTTTTCTTTAAGCAATTCCATAAGTTTCACACCAAGATAAGGAGAAAAACTTAAGAAAATCCTAAAGAGAAGACTTAAGGGTGTTTTGCGCAAACAATTTTATTTAAAGGAAACCTTAACTCAGATTTAAAAGAAAATCTTCACTTAAGGTGCTTTGTGCAACCAGCCCTAGGAGCTGGCCTCTATTTTGAGATCCAGCCAGTTGTTGGTTTACTTGCAGGACAGAAAAATGATGGTTCATATGTAGAGAAATACGAATATTAAAACAATGTGACTGCAGTTCATGGATATCCATGGATGTAGTAATGGGTTTAGACCAATATTTGCCTGAATTTAGATCATCTGGATCACTGGCAGTGTGTGAGAAATGAACTGATAGCTGTGTAAGCACAAAATTATTTGTTTGGTTTTTGTCTGACAGAAGTGTATATTAAGCTTGCTGTGGTGGTTGTATTTTGAAATGGTCAACATGAATGGCACCGCAGGGAGCATAGCTGTCTAAAAATACAACTAAACCACTTAAATAACGACAGATACAGCAGTTGTTTTACATGTCATAATCATCAAAAATCACCTTCGGAGGGCCAGCGAATGGGCTGTCAGATTACTAACACTTGTTAAAGGAGAAGTCCAGTATTTTGCACTTTGAGCCCCATTCCTGGGTTGTTTATGATGAAATAGAGTGGTTAAGAC
>JAPZEB010000009.1:27382488-27398230 GCA_029783705.1 Chaetodon striatus
GGTCACAGCACCTAGGAAATAACCTTGACTGGGGTAATCCAGCCCAATAGGATTGGGACAGGCTGACAGGTGGCCCAGAGCTGGGACCCACAGGCGACCCTTCACATTAGAGCTGCTGGTCTGTTTGAAATTGTTCCTTTTTATCATCAAGCACTTTCTCTTTAACTAAAAACTGACTGCTGTATACTGTTTTTAGTCTTTAGGTTCTCCAGCAAAATATGTTGTCTGCATGTGCACTGTTTGAACCACATAAAAAGAAACTGTTACACCTGTCATTGAAATTTTTTATGTCGTTTACTCTACAGTAACAATACATTAACTGACATGTCGTTTATGACCAAACTGGTTGTCTACTGGAAATTCCTGGCCTGAATTGACACTACCAGGACACCAGGTCATTGGTATCAACCAATATTGGCTTTAAAATGAACTATAGGAGCTGGCCAACATGCTGATAATATCAGTATATCATCAGTATCAGCTAATATCAGCTTTAAAATGAACTATCAGATTCGGCCAACATGCTTTTTCTTATTTTGCACAATGAATAAATATTACATAGATTGGAAAGCATTCTATTTCATGTCGCCACATGCTGGTGGGTCATCATGATAAGTGTATGCATGTATAGTATGATGTTAATTAAACTACAGAAGAGACTTGATGGTCACTAAAATCAGGTGGGCAAAAAAATGGGTATATCAATATCGCTATTGATTATAGGTCATATAAGTTGTTATATATTGGCATATTGGATATTGGCAAGAAATCCAATATTGTGCATCCCTAGTTGATTTACTGATTGACTAATTGACTGTAATCTTGCTATGCCACATGGTGCCAAGCCTGTTTGGGTCTACTTACACTAGACAGCAACAACAAGATGATCACAGAATAAATCATCACTGACAGATCCACAAATTTTAAGAAAACATTTTAAAAGATACATTAATATAACTAAAATTGCCTGTTATGAAGGAGACATAATACTGTTGTGATGGTGTTAGGATGTTTATCTAACCTGCATCTCTCCTCTGCCTGCAGCTGACTGACTCGCCTAATCTGGAACACCTGGGTCTGGTGTCCCAAGTTTACTTAAAGGGACTCTACTTGAGATTCAGAGCATATAAACTGTCTGGATACAGTGCTTTGCCAGCAGCAAGCAGCTAATGTTGCAAACTCCATAAACAGCACTAAACAACTGCAATAGTGCTGACAGAGCTAATGGTGCTAACCAGGGGGGAACTAGGGTGCCACATCATTGTTCCGATGCCCCAAAAGTCCAAAGTCTCATTTGTTCGAAGAATGTTCCACACACTCCTTGCAATTAGTTTCAGATTCCCAGAAGCATTTAAGCCACCAAACCAGTGCAGCTGCCACTGAGCTGCGGCTGTTTGATTCTGTAGCAAAATGCGGCCAAAATGAAACCTTGGGATAGTTTCACTTTTAGCAGTGGATTGCAGCCAGAGAATTCCCACAGCCAAACAGTCAACAGAATCCTGTGAGTCCTGTGACATGTTGACCTATGTTACAAAGAATTTCTTCCCACTTGATACTCAATAACATGCCTCCCAGATGCAAAATAATTGCATTGAACTGCACTTTGCCGCTGCTTGGTGTCAGAAATATATGTACGCCTCTCGCTATCTGTCAGTCATTTTATGGGCTGCCACTGTATCAGCACTGACTCATAATCCAATTCTAAACCTAAAACCAAAAACTTGTTCCATGCTTTAAAAAAATCCATGCTTTAACTATTAGATCATTCCAAGCAAATCAGAGCATCTTAAAAAGATTGTGATTCATCACTATCATGAGCTGTGTAGGTCTGAGGGAGAGAGATTTGCATTTGTGTGTGAAACAGCAGCTGCTTTGCAGACACACTGAGGATAAGATGAAAGATGAAACAATAAAGAACTACAACCACTATTATAAAGACAGGACTCTTTCATGAGCCTTCACATTCCTGTGCACTTAGAGGTCCCCTACTGTGCTGTGGTTTCTATTAAATCCTATCCTCTCCTCTTAATCTTCAATCTCTGAGGGAGCAAATGTTCCCCGTTATTCATTCTCGGATCAGATGGGTTTATCTAATATGTGTCTGATTTCAGGGACTTTTAGGACAAATCACTGAAAATCTCAACTGTGATTTGCCAGGTGTTTAATAGTCCTTGAAAGGTTTTTTATGGCATAGCTGCTTTGGTAAATTATATTATACACGTAAACAGGAAGAAAGTGAGAGGGGTGGACGATGGTTAAGGGTAGAGATGGGTGTTAGGGTTTTAACCAAGAACATTACAGGTCAAATGACCACCAAAACACACAGAAAGTATTCATATAAACACTCATTATTGTGTCTTTTCTAGGAGGAAAAAGATGGCATATTCTATATTCCACCTATTGTTATCAAAATACATGATGAAAACACAGAATCTGTTAGACTGTCTCCTAATTCTGTCTGACCTCCTTTGACAGCCTGTGGCACTCAGTCTGCAGCCCATTGGTTTTTACTGAAGACTTTAAACAGCTCACAGATATATACAGCTGGCCACTGTAGGTTTTAACACAGGAGGAAGTAGCACATCTGTTGGGAACTATTTCAGATGTGGATTAATTTGGTGCTTTAGTGAGTATTTCTGCAGCAGATAGTATATATGGGACTGAATCAAAATAAACAACTATGTGTTTTCAGCATCCCATTGTACATTTCTGCAAACAACAGATATGCCACATTTGCACCCTAAAACTTCACATTTAAATACAGCTGTGGTTAACATGTTATTAAGTTGAATCACAAAAACCACTTGGTTATGATTAGGAAAAGATTATGTTATATCTTAAAATACCCAGTTATGGGGGCACAATCCTTGCTGAAAAAAAAAGGTGACAGGTTGCTAAAAAAATCCATGTCTGGGGGCTGGAAAGCCACTGGAAACACGGCAATGGGTCTCCAAATACACACACATTGGGATGCTATAAAGCTGCTGGAAAAACAGTGATGGGTGCCACTAAAAAGCCACGAAAAAACTGCACCAGGTCGCTAACAAATACCCATGTTAGGGTACTATGAAGCTGAGCTGCTGGAAAATCAGCGATAGGCTGCTAAAAATCACCCACATTTGGTAGCTAAAAGCCACAGAAATGCAGTGATGGGTCACTAAAAGTCACCCAAGTTTGAGGGCTGAAATGCCACTGGAAACACATCAATGGGTCACTAAAGAAACACCAATGTTGGGGTGCTAAAAAGCCTCTAGAAAAACAGCAACAGGTAGCTAAAAATTACAACTGGTGTTGTTATTTGTTGGTCTTGAACAGTGGCCTGCAGCTTGGCAGGTGTCTTCCCTAGTCTCCTCATTCACCATCCCTTCCATCTCCTGATGATAAAGTCAGCTTACATAATAAATCACTTCAGAAACATTGATATGTGTGTCTTTACACAATAAGGGTATATCGCAGCCACCGCACTTGGCAGGAGTTACCTCCTGCGCCTTATGTGGGATGGTTGGCATAGAAATCGCTCCCTTCCGACATTTTCAACTGAGGGCAGAGCTTTATGTTTCAGACCTTGTGACTTCATATGATATATGATAATGATACTATTGTTACGTACAAATGTAATGTTTTTGTGGTTTGCAGAAACGTATAATGCCAACATTTTCTTCTGGCAACTGGGCTGCTTTCAGGGTAATGAAGAAACATGTTACTCAGTGCACAGTGTGGTTCATTGATGTGTTTTTAATAGTTTGGAGCTCTATGGAGGTAGAAGATATATTAGGCTATGATATACATACAATACTTGTTTGTTATGTGTTGCTGTGCATTAGATTCATTGACATTTAGTGAAATATAGACTATTGCCAGACTTATTGTCAGACCTTTAATGTTACATTAAGATATACTGTTTGATATATGATCTCCTGTAATGTGAAATGGTTCTTAGTACTTCCAATCCTGCTGTGAAACAACAACCCATTCTGCTCAGCAGCAAAGGCAGAAGACAAAATCAAAGAGAAACAAAGAGAGAGTGTGGGTAGTATAGTGAGGTGTTTTACCTGAAATATGGATATCTGGCGGGCAGATGTCAGGAGAAGGTGAGGACACTGGGGCTGGCTCCTCTGTACAGATCTAAAGAGAAAAACAGATATAAACTTGAGGACACACAAAATATGATTATATTAACATTGCCCAGTTATTAGATTCACCAAAGGTAAGGCTTTAAAAATGCCTAGATGGGGCAGCTCTGATTTGCAGGATGACACAGAGAACTGTGAAGTGATAGTGACTTTCTCTGCTATCCTACTGGAAATTAAAAGACATTCATCAACTACTGCACAGAATGGAGATGACTGTGGAAGCTGGACTGTGCCAATGAAATCATTTTAGAATCTGACATTGTAAAATCAGAACTACTTAATAAATTGGTAAATGTAATAATTCTCCTCTAAATGGATTAATTAAATTTGTATTTAAATGATGTTGTTAATAACCTCAAGTACAATAAAACATATTATTGTCTAATAAACAAATGCTCAATTATATGTCCTTTAAATCAAATTTTAAAATATAATTACAAAATTTAAAGACAGGTCGAAATCAGCTTTGAAATTACATTTTAAAATTCAATGATTATGGCAAAGTACCCCCAGACCAGTGCAAAATATTTTTCATATAAATAATTTGAAATATTTTAGGAATTACGTATGATTGATGGTTTTTAAACTGACATACAAGAAACATATCACGTACCCACTCCAATACTACATATTACCTTTATGGGTACACTGATTTAAATAATAATTTCATCATTTGATGCAAGAAAAACTATTGTTTTATATATTGGGTTGATTAATGCATTTAAATGCATTAATCAGCCTATTACCATTTCTTAGGTTGATTAATGTATTGAAAGATCATCATAAACGTAAACTCTGTAGAATATTATTATTTCAGAGGCACACAAATAAGAAACAGCCGATTAAAAGCACATCCAGCCTAAAGTTCACTATAGCTGAGAAAGACCCTGTTTCCCTTAACCCTCTTCTCAACTTTAATCTTCCACCCTGCTGTGAGGAAGCTGATATGGGAGCCTAAGAAGTGTTTTATAAATCCAAACCTAATTATATTTTGTTCCTGCTCCTGGAGTTTCCTAATTGTTTTTGTTGCTAAGGTCATAAAATGTCATAATATCTAGAAATCCACTGGCAGAATGTCTGAAACCTTGACCTAGTCTGGTATGTGCCTGAAGCCTGAAACAAATTGCAGCTGACCTCAGGTGATCTGATGTGGACTTTTAAGCGTCCAGAGTTGTAGCTGTTGCCTGCGGCTCGCTGGACCCCGTTGTGGAGAGACGTGCTGCTTGGAAAAAGTCCTTTCCCTGGAATGAAGGCTATGTCCACAGCACTGTCCTGGCTGGAGAAGCAAGACATAAAAATACAAAGAAATGAGCTAGTACACAGTGATGTACATATAAGCAAGGGAAAGAGGGTGGAGCGTGGCAGTGTGTATACCTGGCTGATCCCCAGTGTGATTACAGTCTCCTCACTTAAAGCTACTGAATGAATTTAGAATTACAGGCACCACCCACCTGAATTTGACTTTGTTCAGCATGCTTTTGGCCTCCTCGTGGGTCACACCTATCAAGGACTCCTTGTTAACGGCAATGAGCTGATCTCCAGGCCTCAGACGTCCATCCTGCACAACAAAGATACAGAGTCACGCTAAGCTAAAGAACTACACAGATGTCCTTTTTTTGTTTGATGGCTCATTCAAAGTTCAAGTTCTGTTCAACAGGATTGCTTCATCTTCTTGACTTACATGCCCATTGGCCTGGTATAACAGCATGGGCCAGTGTCAAGAATCTTTGTTGACCAACGATGGTCACTCTCAGCCCTGTTCCCCCACAGGAGCTGTGTAATTATTGACACGAATTATGCTTTTGTTTCTCCTGTATTTGGACTTTGCTCAGAAGGTGAATCCAAGTGGTAACCTCTGGGGCTGAAAATAAAGCCAATGCTGAAGTGCCGAAAACTACAGTTTCTCTAGTGGTCGCTTGAGGCTGGCTTCAAGAGTGAGTAATTCCCCATAGACCCACATGTTAAAATGCCCAACTTTACAGCACAAATAAACATGTTTACAGCCTGGTATAAAAAACTGTTTTGGTCTCTTTAGGTTATTTCAACATTCATGACAACTGTACAGTGGGTGATTTTTTTTATATAACTCACCCATTTAGATACTATTAAGGCTTAAAGTTACACACAATCAAAGGCTCAAGGTTGCACTTTGAGCAACAGGTGGGTATCATACATTGACGAGTTGCTACCACGGTGACAATGTTGGTTAGGTAACGTAACCATGGCGTAACCTCAGATTCACAAAGTATAGGCATAGCTGTTGCCGATGCTGTTTTGGTGTAATGTTAGTTTATGAAAGTCGTTTGCAATGTTTTGGTAGCCTAAAAAAATATTGTTCAGCATTTGGTTGTGGGCTGCTAATAACCCTTTAAAATCAAATGTTCCATTTTTCAGGTATGTACATTTTGTTTTCATGAATTCAGACCTGTTTTTGCTTGTGTAACAGAGTTCATTTGTTAAGTGATTCCACTTGCCACTGCTAGCTGTATTTTGTTGCTTTTTATTATGATTTATGAGTTGTAAATTCTTATTTATCTTTGAGCACTTGAACGCCACATGGACGAGCCCCTGCAGACTTTACGACTTTACGGTCTGCTATTGGGAGGACTCGTGTTTATGCTGATCTGCTCTGTGGCTGTGAGACCTAACGACACTATTTTCTTGTGTTCAATACCAGTGCCAGATGTGTGCCAATAAAGCCGGATCGGAGTCCGAGAGTGGCTGCTCTTATCCTTTGTGAACTACACAACGCAAGTGAGGGTACTAGACCGCTACACTTGCAAAAAATAGCGTAAGCATTATTATAGTTAGCCATAGCTATAAATGTACCATGCTAACTAAGCTAGCAGCTAGTGTTAGACTTATCCCTCCCTCTTATCCAAATACGGTCAAAATGCCAACTAGAAGTTTCAAAATGAAAGACACAAACCAATAGGTGCCGTCACAGTGGTTTCGTCCATGATTTTATACAGTCTGTAGGTGATACTAACAAAACATCTACAGAGACAATTCAGCCTGTAACTGTGGTGTGGGACATGGATCAGAAACATAAGTGTTAACTGAAACACTGCATTCCAAGTGCTATGGTTGACATGGCAAAAACATTTTCTCAACTGATGAATAAACATGATGAAAAGGTGTTCTATATGTTGGGGCCAATAATGTTTACAGAGTGTTTACTAGTTGACCACTACAAAATGTCAACCAAGGGATCAACAGGCTCAGCTGACTCTAACTATTAAATATGTCTCAGCACAACCTGTGGCCTGAAAGGGATCAACTACATTGACAACCTTGGTCTGTTCTGAGAGCTTCTTTTTGGGGCAGATGACAACCACCTATGCAGATCTGGACTGCCTGCCTGCCTTCCACTGACCAGGCCTAAGATGGCACACAGCCTCATTGCCACAAAGACAAAACATAACAGCCTCAGTGTCAACATGTGAACAATGTGCTTATGTCTCCTCCTCCCCTTGCTCTCTCCTGCCTCACCCCTTTTGGGATTCACTGATAGAAACAGGCTCTTCTTCTGGACGAAATGGTTCTTTAACTGTTTTGATAAGAAGTGCGCTATTGCAAACAAAATGTACCCTGCTGCACTACTTTCAATCTCTTGCCAGCCACAGACTGTCTTTACAAAAAAAATAAATTAGCAATGAATGCTAATGTGTGTAAACTACTGAATGGTTTAGAGCCAAGATATACCTCTGATCTCCTGCTCTGTTATGAACCAGAGTGTTGCCACCTTATAGCTGCTCCACTTCTGATAATGCATGGCTGCATAATTCCCCAGCTGACTCATCCCATACAGCAAATCACAGTGCATGCAATGCTAGCTGGCTTCCTATATGACACTGGGGATTACCCGTTGGGATTTGGAGGAAATGGACAACCTGCTGCCATAGGCAGAAGACTGAGCAGCTGAGAGTGAGTTTCAGTAGCTGTTGTAATAGAGCCAGGCATTGGTGTACAGTGTCAAGTGAAAAGTGTGGCCTGCTGGAAACCAAGTTGATGAGAGCAGTTTGTGGGCAAAAACCAAAACAATGAGTTGCTGTCAAAAGCTTCACAGATCAGAGGGGACCTCAGATGTGCATAAACCCTGAAAACTGTTGTTAACAGCAGCATTAAATATATCAGTACAAAATGCTAAAATAACTTCAATGATTTAATGAAAACACTTTACACATTATTCAACAATTTTAGACAAATACACACCATAAGTAATGCTGGGATCAGACTACATAATATTTGTGGCTTCTAAGACGGTCACTGTGTGACATAAGGGAATCATACAGACCATAATCAGAATCATGGCACTAGGGACCTACTTCTTTGTTCACCCTGACATCACCAACATCACCCTTCTTTCTCTTCTTCATGTGCATGAACAGGTACTTTGTGATCCTATGTATCAGCATTACAGAACATGCCGTAGAAGTTTCTCAAATTCAGTGAGAACATGCAAAAAATATATATACTGTAACATGACAGACTTTCAGTCAGGACATTGTGTTGCATCCTTGATGTTGTGTTGGTCATCCATGAACATATCCTACATGGAATAAAAACAGCAACTGAAAGCATGGTGCACAGGGTCATTATCAGGTTGACATCTTCTTCTTGGCGCAAGATTGTCTTATGTGTGCCTGTTAATGGTGAGTTAAGATTAATTGAGTTATGCTCATGATTACGGGTGACAAGCGTCACAATTTGGCTACGTGTTTCAAATAAGAGAAAGCTGTTTGATGATGGTGGTGATATGAGATCTGAAATGTAAATTGAAATCTAAGATGAGCCCCAAACTCAACATCAGAACTGACAGGAGTTGACAGATTACCAAACTTTTGTGATAGCATGCTAAATTTTGCAGCCAAGTAAAACAATTTCCATCATGCTGTCACTTAACCTTAATGGTGGATGAGCAGGTTTTAAGCAAGGTCAAAGACTGCAGATCGTCATGCTAAACTAAAATGTAGAATTGAGTATCATCAGCAAAAATGTCTTGTAAGGTTGCGCCAATGACATGAAATTCTGGGCCAATACTGATGTTTAACATAACAATTTGGCCAATAGCCAACAGCTGATACTTACACCGATGTTTTTGTTGTTGTTCATTTTGTTTTTATTATTTTTTATTCTTCCTTTTGTTTTCTGGGAAACAAAGATACAGTCATTATAAAAAACCTAACTGAGCTGTTTTAAAGTAATTCAGATTTTCATTACATCATCTCAGATAAGCACATCTTTTAAAAAAGGTTCATAAGCCTATTACTCTATATATCATAATTCCCTGTCTAACATCTATTTTATATTGTTGTGAAAACATAAACACATTTCTCCCTCAAATAACTGGATTTATTCAAGTTTCTTACCAAAAACTACACTTTCCAAGATTACATTTGAACACATCATGATAATGTTATGATTTACCTCGCCCAATAGAAATTTTTACTGAATAGAGCTTCAGCACATCATCATATCTCAATGCAATCTCTGTTAGCTGTTAGTTTTGACCACTGGCTGTTAATAGCTAACAGCTAACTTTAACTAGCTTTCCTTTGCCAATTTCAACACAGATTTTTTGTTCACAATGTTGCAGTATCAGGGAAAGAACAGGGTTGATAGAGAGTTTACTGTGTCCATTTGTCCTGAAGGCTTTCCTGGGAAAATCTCATTTTCTAATGTTAGTCTAGAGCCCTGCTTTTTAGCCATGCATGTCAAGCTGATGTTTAGTGGGAACATGACCTGTTTTCTCTTAATACAGCATGTACTGTTAGAGGCTCTGCTTGTAATAAACAGGTCAATATCAGTGTGGAGGTTTTCACTCCAAGCAAAGCTTTCATCTCAGCCATGCAGAGATCCAAATGCATTCTGGAGGCTACATGTGCAGCATACAGGCTGCAAATAGTACTGAGAATGATCATAAAAAGGCCAGTGAAACTGTATTAACAAACAAGTGTTGTTAATATGATTTTATGAATTTTTTTATTTTATGAATTTTACTTTTCACAAGACTCATAGAAATCTTCCACCAAAATGCACAAACTAGCACTCAAACAACTTTCCACAGGGATCATGGGAATTATTCTTAGCCCCGAAGTGCTCTTTTTGATTCACTGTCACTCACTGGCATCTTCAATAAAAATGATGTAAAACTTTGCAGGACATGTGCAACATGAAACATCTGCTTAGTAACAGCTTCCTCCAAGCCTACAAACACCAGTGCATATTCCTGTATTCTGTTTCTCTCCCCTCCATTCTGCTCTTCTTCTTCTTTGTCATATTGCCCACAGTTGACAGTGAGTGGGCGGACAGAGAGGCGAGGATGATGGGATTGGGGAGAGAGCAGAAGAGAAAGCTGGAGAAAAGCAAGAAGGCAGCAAAATGTGCAAACAGATGTTTTGTAGGTTTCTGTCAGTGCACGTGCCTATTATTGTAAGGTTGTGATTGTTGATACATCATCATCATTCTAATTCCTCTTCAATCTGTGAGGGGAGAAGAGGCTTCCTCACAGATGGGAGGCGATCTAAGTGACTTCCTGCTTTCAAATAATATCATTTTTCAGACGTTTCTTCTGTGTTACTCTCCGTGTATATTTATGTCAGTCTCAAACATTCCAGCCTTGTCATTATCCTATACCATCTCTTTTGTCAGTTCCATTTAAAACTATTTAGACTACTGCCCCCCTTAAATCCATCATAGAGACAGAAAATTTTCCTATGATTCCTATAATTTAAAGTAAAGCAAACTAACAAAGCACCAGAAAAAAACACTCTGCTAGGTGATTTCCTGCTGTGGCAAAAGTCAAAATTAAAGGTTATGTTATAGCCACTGGCCCAAAGATGTCTGCAAAGCTTATTTTCTATTCCATTCATCTATGTGCGAATAGCTCAACCAGAGAGGGACCTAATGCTCATGCTCTATGGGCTCAAAAATGCAGAATGCCTGAGAGGAGTTTTCAGCATATGCGCTGAGTGAGCCACCATCCTGGAAGCAACCAGCTGTCTTAATGCAATCCTACAACAAACACAAACAGTCAGACAATCAAACAGACTATTGGGCAGTAACTGTGAAGGACTTAATACTCATGCTAGTCACAAATAACAGGTTATAGTACTAATATCACTTTTTCCAGCAACAAGTAGTGAACTAATTACTAATACAATTTCATTAATAATATTACAGTTACCCCAAAAACCAAATAACTCATTAACAGTGTTACTCCACTACTAACTTGAAATACAACAATCACATCAGTGGATTAATTTTTCGTGATTGTCGTGCTGTGCACGCATATCACAAAGTGGCAAGCTAATATGGAAGATGTAAACTCTTACCTTAGCGGCTGGAAATATTGCCATTACTTTGATTTTGTCGGGTGGAAAGTTGACAAGAACATTGTTGCTGCAATATTGACCCTAATTTTGGAGCACTATTTAGCCCACTTGCTGACAAACTAGCATGACATAGTTGGCACCAATGGATGTCTCAGCTGACTGGTTCCACAACATATCAAGTACCTTAAGCAGCTTGAAGCTAGCTTAAAAAATGAGCATGCCACAGTCTTAATGTCCACATTAAGGATGGCCAGAATCACCAGTGCTATTGTGCATCTCAGAGCATTATAAGTCAACCCTTCTAGTTTTGTATATCTATGCATGGCAAATTGCAAATGTTAAAGGTGCTGTATGTAACTCTAAAGAAAGATAGCTACTGTTGATTCTCATTCCCAGGTTGTCAAATACCATAAATTCCATGATACTGGGCTGAGTGAGTGCAATGGTATTGTAACAAGATGGTTAGTGAGAATACAAATGTCAAAGTATTGTCCATTTACAGTAAATTGTTATTTTAGATTTGGCAGGAAAGGGACTGCTGTCTGAGAGAGCTATAAAAGGACAAATACGTATAGAAACATCTTAGTTAAATCAAAATTTTTAAAAAAATGTTATCATCATGGTGGAGCGTAATGTAGAAGTAAACTGAGTTTGCATGAGCATGTGAGCAAAATATTCAGAAGTGTCAGGCTAATAAAGGAACCAATTTACATCCGCATGTATCTGAACATTACTAGCCAGACGAACGCATTTAGGCAACAAGTTGCCTGTTTAGACTTCGTGGAAATTAAATATGAATAAACCAGTAACAGTGAAGCATGAATGAAACAGCTGCTGCCGATCAGCTAATGCAAGAGGAACTCCAGTGCTCTGTCAGAACCAGCACTATGCTCCATGATTGACAGCCAAAACAACAACAAAAACAAAGTCCAAGTTAACAATAAAGCAGAATTATTCTTTAACAGTAGGACAGTAAACTATCTAATCTGGTGGTTGATGCCATTTGACAGACTGGAGTGTGCTGTACTGATGAAACCTTCATGATAACCATACAGCATTCATTTGCTGCTCTCTCTCCTCCAGCAGACAAAGTGATTGTAGAGACCTCCTGTGAGGCTGTGAGGTTGCAGTATTCAGCACTTGTTGCCTTGTTTCTGTCAAGCACAAATTACTGTGTTCCGTACATTCCCTGAGACACTGTGGCCAGGGTCCAGGGCTCATCCATCATGCTTAACAGCAACTTCCTGTCGGGATAGATGGAACATTTACTTTATTTCTCTCTCACCTCAACACTGACATGCTTTCACCAGTGCAATCCTGTGAAAGGTCCTTCAGCCCCTGGCTCACAGCAAGTCTTTTGACAAAACCACATAGCCAACTGCTCTCAGGATGTAAAGACTTGATCCTGCTAACAAGTACTGTGTTTAAATTAGAGATCACCGATTTATTATTATGTTTATTAATAAATTACATTAATTATTATCCTGGTCGTCACAGGGACAATAATAAATGTGTTTGGGATGAACAAAGATCTTTGGCAGGATGTCTTTAGGACGAAAGGATGGAGTACACTCACCATCAACTCATCAGGTAACGCACCCTACTGATAAAGCTACATTGTAAACAATGACTCTGTGTTGAAATCAGCAGGAGGAGAGGTAGTTAACTTTGGATACAGCTCACAGAGGTTGCATTGATTTACATTATGATGTGTTCAAGCTTTATTCAGTAAAAATTAGTATTGGCGAAGGTAAATTATAACATTATCAGGATGTGTTCAAATGTAATCTTGTGAAATTCTATTTTTGGTGCGAAACTTGAATACATGAAGCTCATAAATATGTATGATTGAACTGGTGCTCATTCAAAGGTAGTTCAATGACAGGCTTCATTACTAAAAACAATTCAGTACTTTTTATATTGTACATTTCTTTGTTTGCCTGGCACAAAAGGGAAAATAAATAACAAAAACAAAGTTAACAATACAAAAACATTGGTATCAGTTTTGGCACAGAATTTTAAAAACTGTTGTATCCCCAGAGTGTACCCAAAGCCTGTGGAAACATCTCAATGAGCTACTCTGAACACACACACTGTAGTTTATTTGAACTTGATCCGACTCCCACAGTCTTGTTAACAGAACAGCACCAACTGTAGAAATGTATATTAATCCACTGCTGAAAATAGTCCCAAACAAATGTAAACTTTGCTCCTGGTTGAGAACTGTTTGACACAAACTACAGTGACCAGCTGTCTTAGGTTATTGCTGAGCCCTTTAAAAAAAAAAATAGAAGAAGAAACAATATATTTCAGTGAGTCTGAGTGCCATACAAGATACAAACTGCAGATGCTGCTGCTGCTCCTGTAGCATGCACAGATCTACGAGTGTGCAAGACAAAATTCTAAATCCTCTGCATTGTAATTGTGCATGTGCGTGTTGGTGGGGGAGACGGTGGTGGGGTGGGGGTAGGGTGATGCCCTAAGCAGTGTCCTGGCTTGATGGCTGACCTTCACACTTGGTGTAGTGTGTCTCTCTGTTCTGGGACTCTGGGACTCCTCTAACAGAGCAGAACTGACACTGAATCAACACAAACACTAACAAATACACAGCGTTTAATGTTCTTTAATCCAGCATGAATTCCTAATTATTCAGTAGGATTTAATGAACAGACAGGACGGTTGTGTTTGGACTGGTAATTTCTTCAGGAAGTCAAGGTGACACTGCAGATAACAGAGAGAAATTCTGTATGTATTTTTTGTTTTAGGAAAAACAAGGAAGGAGTGCAGGCGTAGTGCACTTTGATATGTGACGTACCGTGATATTAATATTATTAATATTATGAGGTAAGTAGTAGTAGATATTATGAATACAGCAGCATTATTAGAAGAATCAAGCCCTTGAATTGGGACACAGCTTGCAAGCTGTCTGCAAATCAACTGCTCAACTTTTACCAATTTATTGAGTTCAGCTTTTTTTGAAGATCACTCTTACTTTGAATAATAACACAATATTATCATGATTTTTCCTTATGTTTTTAATCCATATAGTACATGTGCATATACCACAGTTTATTAGAAAATAGCACAACAGAGACAGCACATTTGCAAACTGCTCCACAATACTTTGTTATTGAGAGGATTCATTATTACCGCATACAGTTCTGCGTACTTCAACAGCTGTATACATCCCTGGGTACTGTATGAACTCTGCTACTTCATGCTTGTTACTTTGAGAGTTTTGAGATTTTACAATTTTCTCAGATGGCTACATGTATTCATTCATCCCTTTGCCATTCAATGTACATGCTGATGACAAACACAAGTGGCACATTTGCTTTAATGAAAAAATGAAACAACTGAGACAATAATACAAATTAAACTGCACAGAAACTAATTTGAACCAGTGTGAAAATTCTTCTTCACTTAGTTCGAAGAATGAAAAAACTGCCTTGAAGAGTTCCCACCAGCCATTAATTTTACACCACTGACCGCTACATCACAGAACATTCAAAACAACACAATAACATCACCCCTGATTATTCCTAAAGCTCAGTTTAAGTCATGGGCTACATCAGGCTCCAAAAAATTTGCACCCCAAATCTCAGCCACTTTAACTTGACAACTGCTTTGGTCTGTAAGATGTGTGTGTCGTCCTGGAATCAACCGATGCAAAGCTACAGTATATGTGTGTTGTTCCAAGTGTGTGTTGCACTAAAACTTGAACAGGTTATGCAGCCTAGGCTTTCAATTCAGGAACTTCCAGCCTGAGGACCTGAACCTCACAGAATCAGTGACATCTTTAAAACACCTCCAAAACAGTGACATTTACAGTCCTGTAATGTTTAAATCCTGATTAAACCATGTAGAGCACTCTGTAACTTTTAAGTTTAGAGAGGTGCTGTTGAAATTAAGTTTATCATATCATCAAATATCGGTTACCAATTATTTACACTCATCCTGCAGGACTTCTAGCTTTGTTGACAGCACAGTCTCAACTTCAGTTTAATTTATTCTCAAGCTTTCAACCATATCACATAATCATGCAGTTTCAACAACTACAGATCCATGACAACTGAGCAATGTCAATCTGCAGATGAAGACCATATGAAGCTCCACAACAACATCTACTTGGCCTAATATTATTAATTTAAGAACAGCACTCATCCAACTTAATTCTCCAACAGCACCATATCAGCAGTGATTACAGATCCGTGTGATCCTGAGTATACAAGTACACTAGGTAGAGTGCTGGTCTGTGCCAGGCGGCCACCC
>JAPZEB010000009.1:27398330-27414571 GCA_029783705.1 Chaetodon striatus
GAGGAACCAGATGATGTACTATCCAGGTAACGGCCTCCTTTGAAATGGTAAGAAAGAACAAAAACACAGAATATACAAAGAGTATGTACAGTCATTTAACCTGTGCTTTGCAGGTAGGTGTAAGATCAACAATTAACAACATGTTAAGAGATGGCTATAAATATTTCTATTTAAATACTTACTTATACTGGACATGTAATTATTTAGATGATGGGTATTTCATAAGCGTGATGGTATCTTAATATGTGGTCTTTAAGGAGGTATAGTTTATGGAATAACCTTTTTACACATTTCAAAGATACCGTATCAAAATAGAAGCCTTCAAAAATGCGCTGCTGCTACAGATGGCTCCAGTGGCACTGAGGCTCTCCACTGACATATGTGTATATTCCTGTTAAACATTTTTTTAAACCTGAGCGACTCTAAGCACTGAATAACACCCAATATGCTGACCAAACCAAATGCCGGACAACCCAAATATGCCCCAGAATGTTTTTTTTAATGCACTGCCTGAGGTAAACATCTGCTTCTTTTCTGTCCTCAGATTCAGAGGTAAACCTCATGGTGAGGAGGTTATTCATGCTGAAATTCAGCAGTATATAAGGAGGGCATGGCTTCTTTGATAAAATGAGTTGAAAAGACCTCATTTTGTGAGCTATTACACACAGAGCTCTTGCTTCAAAGTGAGTAAATAAGAGGAAGCAAAGCACAACAACATGGAGAAAAAATACTATATACTGTTTGTTAAGATGAATAAGATCTGGTTGTTGGCGTAAAACCAGCACCACATTTCTATAATCATTCTGTGCTCGATAATCAAAGTGTTTCATACTCCATCATTTGCACTGTCATTTCTTAAGGCTTAAACTGTTGCTTTCTCTGTAGGTGGAGGAAACGGTAGCTTCCCCATGTGTCCTGTGGCAGTTGAGCCAAGGACATAGACCATTTCAGTTTGTAACATGTTACCTGACATATAATTCTACACACTTTTTCTTGCTGTTAAAGACACGGCTTATTTATGTCACATGGCAGTTCTTGGCAAGAGTTGAGTCGGTACTGCAGCCTTTAAAACATGGTTTGGTTTTCTAAACATCAGTTTGACACTATTTTTTCCTGTGACAAGAGAGTGTTCTTGGTGGTGCCACCTACATTTTACAAGTCTCAAATAAGTCTCAAGCCTTTGAATTAGTCAAGAAAAACTGAAGTCTCAACTCAAATCAAGACCAAGAAGTCCCAAGTCTCCACTCAAGTTAAGACCAACAAGTCCCAAGTCTCCACTCAAGTCAGACCAACAAGTGTCATGTCTTGACTCAAGTTAAGACCAACAAGTCCCAAGTTGACCAACCAGTGTCACGTCTTGACTCAAGTTAAGACCAACAAGTCCCAAGACTAGACTCAAGTCAAGACCAACCAGTGTCACGTCTTGACTCAAGTCAAGACCAACAAGTCTCGACTCAAGTCAAGCCCAACAAGTGCCATGTCTTCACTCAAATTAAGACCAACAAGTCGCAAGACTAAACTCAAGTCAAGACCAACAGGTCCCAGGTCTACTTCAAGGTCAAAAACATAAAGTCCTAGACTAGAAACAACTAGAAACACTTGATTTCTAACATGGTTGGACAACATGGTTTGACAACACATCATACGAACCATGTACTTTTGTCATCTTTGAGTTTATGGAGACCCAACCACAGTAACCGTGTCAGTCTTAGAGTTTAAACATATTGCAAACACAGCAGATTTTAGTTTTACATCAACAGGATGGCCTTAAATCTGTATATCCTCATTCTGGAGCTGATGTGCCCTGATGCATTAACACCATTCCCTGCACAGAGCAAACAAGACTCCTCACGTGCTAAAGCCATGTTTTCACAAATCTGTACCAGCTGGCTGCCTCCTTCCCGACTGAAACAGATGTTGGCAATTGTGTAATGGACAAGTGCACTTGTCATAAGCCATTTTTAAAGGCAGACTTACCCCATCTACCCTGAAGGCTTAGTACTCTGTCAAATACAGGAAAGTCTTGTTTTTCACATGGAAATGTATGATAATGCCATTTAGCACTTTGTGACATTAGAGAGAATATGTGGAGGAGTGTTAACATCAAAATTCAATGTCACATGCATTTACATCTGCAGGAGATCTGTCCACATTAAATTACATTTACTGCTTGTGGAAAAAAAACAGAATATGTCATGTGTCATACAAAGACCTAAGCAGGGACTTGCCTACCTTGCTGTATGGGAGAGTTGCGTGTTGATCCTGTGCTACCATTGGATCCATACTTCTCCAGTAACTCAGCAAATTCTCTCCTATTCAGGCAAAACAAAACAAAAAAAAAATCATGATTGAGATGAGAGCTGGTCAGTCATGGACAAGACAGAAAGATATACACATAGGTAGTTTTATTGACTAAGACAGTGTCTGGACCAAAACTAACCTTGAGTTGATCCCTATCAATTAAATCTATTATCTTCCTAAGGGATACAGAGTTTTAAGTTGTACATAAGTTACATTTCTAATAGGTTCAGCTGTTTAGCGGCAAGGTGTATGTATAAAGGCCTAAATGAGCAAAAACTATGTTTTTTCAAATACAATGACTTAATAAGTGCATCAGACAAGTCAGTGATAAGTTTCTCTGGTTATATGAGGATAAAACAGAAATATTTACTTTTGGTGCCAAAAAGGAACGATCAAATGTCAGTGCTAATCTTGAAGCCCTCATGTAGTAATAGACCTCAAACAATGTCAAGAATTCTTGGTATAATTCTGGATTCTGACCTAAATATTAAAAGCCACATCAACAGAATTATAAAACAACCCCACTATCATCTTAAAAATATTGCTAGACTTAAAAGACTCATGTATCAGCAAGACTTAGAGAAACATATTCATGTCTTTGTTCTCAATAGAATGTATTATTGTAACAATGTCTTCCGAGGCCTCTGTAAAAAATCAATAAGACAACTGCAGGGTATTCAGAACGCTGTTGCTCGAATCTTCAGTAAAACCATGAAAGTGAAAAACATCACCCCAGTTCTCAGAAGCGGACAGTGAGGTCGACAAAATGTGTTTAAAAAAGATACATCCAGGATGTCAAACTCACTCAGCAGCAAAAACAGATTTAAAAATAAAGATAGGCGAAAGCTAAAGCCAAACTATAGACTACAGATGACAGTGTAAAAGTGATGAGCCACATTACTGGCATTGAGACAGAAGACAATGACCATAAAGTGAAACTTTGCCAATATTCAACCAGCTGTGTTTCATTGCAGTGTGTGCAGATAAACCGTGTTTGGCTTCCCCCTGTGTCGCTGCCAGTGCCTGGACCTCCACTGCAAAATGGGCGGGGAGCTCTGGGGGAAGCCAAACGACATTCTGTACAAACTGTGATGACACACTGCTAGTTAAATATTGGTTAAATTCCCGTGCTTCCCTTCACTGGTTCCTGTTATAATCATTAAAAAGCAAAAGCAGCATGTGTACACATTCAGTAGTGTCCCTTCTGTGGCTAACTAGCTAGCTAACTAACTAACTAACCAACTAACACTTTTCGGGGTAAGATTTATGTTTTGGAATAGGGAAAAAACGTATGTCTCCTTCCAACCCTTTTAGGTAGTGTAATGAGTATCATTATTAAATGTGCCCCCGGCAATCCACAAAACCTGCCTGAAAATGACAGATATCTAAAATGACTGCATGAGAGCCTATGGAGCACAGGTGTGTAGTTGTCAAACGTTTTTTAGAGCTGGCTGATGCTACGCTGTAATTGGCCAGTCTGCGTTTAAAGGAACAGGACTTAGCTAATGGTCAATTCGGAACAGTTGACTAGATTATGTGAGATACTGTGAATCCATTCAAAAACGGATATGAAAACATTAACATAAGAAATAAAAAGAGTAGAAATGAGTGATTGTATTTAATATTTAATACATAATAAGCTGAAAAGCTTTGGTATGAGTTCAATGAAATGGACACTTGTAATAACATTGCTCATGTCAGCAACGCAGTTTGACAGGAAAACAACATATACCATGTAAACTTGGTGTAACTGCTTCCTGTCTTTTGCTATCGTGTTGTATTGTAGATTATCACTAACAATATCATATCCCCTCTGAATGATGATTTGAATGTGCAATATCTAAGCAGATTATGATAAGCAGCTGCATTGGCTCCATGGTGAGTAAGGACACAAATTGTTCTTGGACAGCATAAAAAGATGACCGCAGGATGCACCTCTTTCATAACCACCTAACAGATGACTGGGTGAAAGGTGGCAGCAGGGCCAGCATATTCATTTCACACTGAAGCGATTGGACATAATCATAACAGTGAAGCAGTCTAAGGAACTATCACATTTGTTCTTTTGATAATTCTCGTCCTGTGATGTGTAAGAATCTTTTTGATCTTTGTCATCTTGCACTTCAGGGTGTAATGGTGTATACATAATTCTATCCGATCAAATGTAACGTGGGGCATCTGGCTAACCCTGCATTCCACATAAAACTGATGTTGACCTCTTTAGCTCGAGTGTCGTTGCAGTTAGCAGAACAATATCATAATTTATACCCCTTTTCAACCAACATGGAATGGGTTCCGTTCCAGTTCCCACACCTAATTTTGAATCTTTTACAGCATTTTGACCAAAAATAATTTGGTTTGGAAGCCAAAAGTTGGTTCCCAGCTGGAACCAAAAAAACACATCTGGTTTTCCTTGACCTGAGAGTTCAAAACACGAAGCCACTGGGGGTGAGTCATATTTTACAGGTTGACATGAGAGGATGGAGTCTTGCACTTAATTGTCTTGTATATTTTCTTATCATGAAGAGTAGGATCTTGTTTTTTGATAAAAGCAAAAGCTCACAGGTAATCAAAGTAATTTGCTATCCTGCTACTACTGTTTATTTCCATTGTGCATTGTGCAACACCCTTTACTGATGATGCATCCTCAATTACAATAGTTGTTCTCAAAACTGTTGAAAACATGGGCTGGTTCACTCGATTGTATCACAGTTTCAAAATCCTGAGTGACACGCGCAAGAACCAGTGCTAATTTGGGGAACAAGGGGTATTGGAGCGCTCTCACACCTGAGCTGTTTGCTCCATTTTAACCGATCCCGGAGCGTGTCATCACATAACCTGGTTCATTGGGGCTGGTGTGAAAGCTGTCAACTGAACACTGGTATGGACCAAACAACTGAACAGAGACCTCCTGAAAAGGTGGCCTTTGGTCTGCTTACAAGCAGACTCTGATGAGGCTCATATGTGGTGTAAAAATGAAAATCTTATGACAGCAGATATTTAATTTTAGAATCATTTTTCATACCTTGACTACTTTGATATACATCTACTGATCTTGAAAATTTGTCCGCAATCTTACAATTGATCTAGCCTATGCAAGGGCATGTATATATTTATGCAAACCATTTGGTAATGTTGGTCACATGTATGCATGTCACCATGGGTATTTTGACTGATAAATAGGTCAAAAGCTGTTAAAACTGCTGTGCTTATATCAGACTCTGTGTATATTTTATCAGTTCATTAAGTCCATTAAAAAGTGTTCAACAAGCCCTGAATCATTAGAGTACATGATGCCTTCTTTTTGTCTGTCGCTATCTCTCATTATTCATAACATGCAGTCAATTTGCATGCTAATAATACTAATAACGCTTCAGATCACTTATTTCTGCTTTGTGACACCAAAGAACATAAAAAATATACACCAGAAGTATTAAAGTACTGAATAAACTCCTGTCAGTCACCAGGTTGAATAACTTCATTATTACTCTTCTTGATTTGTTTGTGAGGCGTTGGTGGGCGCCAACATTCCTGCACAACTGTTTAAATGGTGGTATCCCACTACAAACTGCTGTGGTTCTCTGAGGACTCACGAAGTTGCACATTTGAGAAATCGAATCATATCCCTAAACGATTTGATCAAATCCCCATAGTAGGCCAATTATACCCTGACCACATACTTAATTTCATTTCAGAAATAAATAACATTATAGAAGCTAAAGACGCTTTAACTGCTGTTTTTCTTGCACTTAAAGGCCATACAGAAGCAGGTCTAGCCAGCCCTGTCTCCTAGAAATTATGCTTATATTCAACCAATTTGAAATCAGCCATATGTTCTGAGGGTAACATCATGCTAAGCAATTTACGTTTTTCTTTTAACATAATGACAAAATGCTGCTAACTAATGCAGCCTACCTGACAAGTCGTAAAAATATTGAGACTGATAATATTATCAAAATGTTCACTGACAACATATTTCAGTTGTTTACCACCAAAATAGGCAATCTAGCCACACAGTACCCATTTATAGTCACTACAGCATTAAATAGTTAATTGCCGTTTTCAAAATTTAACCAAAATCAAAATATTTCCCTGACCTTAACTGAAATCACCATCTTTCCCTGACCTTAACCAACGTGCTTTTGTTACCTAAAAAAGACAAGAGTCTGGATTTGAAGTACTGGTGCTAAAGTCCTAGGTTTTGTATGTCCGCCATCCTCCCCAACCACCTTCTGTGGGAAGGTGGTTGGGGAGGATGGCGGACCACCTTCCTACAGAAGCCTATGCGGTACGTGAATAGAGAGATTTGTTACGTGAAATACATGTTGTCCATGAACTGAATCCAGGCAGTAACTACGTTGCTACAATAACATTATTAAAGAAGCAGTTTGGTGACATACCAATGTAATGTCTAGGAAACAGTGTTGAGCTAGTTACTAGAAAATCCATTTTATCTTGTTTCTGATTAATTTTGTTGTGGCTTCCGTGTGTTTACCCTTATGTTAAAGAGCAGGTTTTACTGAGATTATGATCATAGTAAAGTGCTTTGATTTCTATATTTTTTCCTAATATTTAAAGACCGTCACATCAGGGAAACATTAGCTCGTGCTGAAATAGTTTTGACTTGTTTTTAAAAGAAATAGAGGAAATCTGTTGAGGGGGAGACACAGACAGACAGACAAACAGACAGACAGAGAGGCATAATCCTTCCCTGCCATCCACTCTCCTCCCCTCCAGCTCCTCTGCTTTGGGAGGGTAGTTAAAGCACAGAGCACAGATTAACACACAAGTCTCATCTCGTCAGGAGCACAGCCCCAGGTTAAGCTCTCTCCTTTCTCTTAGTCTGCTGTCATCCCTATAGAGACAGAGGAGGGTTGGGGGGGCTACCTCACCACTGACACAGAATCCATCATTACATTAGAGGCTAATAAAACACTGAACAAGACATTCATGTTTTAACCTTCAGAAATCTTAAGATGTCAGTCATCAGCATTCACATTCATGCAGTTCTACATCTTCATACTAGCATCTGCCTAATAAATCCGCAGTCTGCTACTGGTGGTTGTGTCACAGTGCTATTACCTCTATTAACTTCCAATTTCTGTCAGGTATCCTCTCCAACAGCTGAGGTGTAGATCATGTCTATATTAGAGTCTCTTCACTGAGAATTACACTTAAACACACTTAAAATCCCACATGTAGGAAATATAAGGATTGATTCACATTCATGTGCAACATAACGCTGTCTGAAGTGGATTTAAGGGGAAGATGAGGCCTGTGATGCTGACAGCTGGCACTGACCTTGTTTCACCCAAACTGCATGTGGTCAGATTAGAAAGCTGCTTGAACACTAATAAAGCCTCTGCCACTGGTAAGATCAGTGTTGCCATGTCAATATTACTTTTCATTTATTTTATGTATTGTCTACAAGTTACTGAGTGGACACATTGGTCTTGTTATTTACTGGTTATGTAAATAATCTCTAATTTATTATGGCCTGTGCGGCAGCACAGCTAAAACTTTCTGCCAGCCAGAATTCCTTCAGTGTTCACTGTTCAGGAATTTTTTATGGGTAGCCAAATCATCCACAGAGGTCTCTTCTTCTTCAAAACAAACGAACCAGGCAATTAGAATCACTAAAAACACTAAATAACAGTTTCACATTTCAGATCCATGTATTTCCAATGTACTTTGGCATGTCGCTGTGGGCAGCTAGTCCAACACATGCTAATGTGTGGTCACCTTTTTTTCTCCGATATCATAAGATCCAGAGGTTCAGAGAAGGCAAATTATCCACAAAGGTCTCTTCCTCTCTAAACATCTGTACCAGGTGATTTAAACTGCTAGAAACACAGTACAAAGCAGTTTCACATTACATATCAGTGTAACTCCAGCGCAGCACATTGCAGTCGGGATTCTTACTATGGTGGCCAACAAAAAAATGTGACAGTGTGAATGGCCTTATGTGGAGCTAGTGTTTGGTTTGTTAGTTCTTGGCTACTGTAGAAACACGGTGGTGCAACATGGCGATCTCCATAAATTAAGATCCACTCCCTACATATATATAAACGGCTCATTCTAAGGTAAGGAGAACACATCAATTCATATTTTCAGGTGATTATACACTAATGTACATGTTATATTATATTCAATTTCTGCCAGTATTTCCCCCTAAATCCTACACACTGGTTCTTTAATGACACCTGGCTGGAGAATTTGCACCATCAACTTTTATCTTGTTGTGCCCACAACACAATAACACAACTCCCCTATGTTTGAAGTGCTTTTGATTCAGCAGTAGTTTAGCTTTCAAAATCATACTACAGCCACAGACCTACTACAAAATCCTGTGGCTGATCTACTGTGTTTGATTGCAGGAGTTTGCCTCACACTATGTATGTCCATTTGAAGAAGTTGCAAAATTTGTGCCTAATCACCATGGGCTCATGATCTAGTTCATGAAAAATGTTTGAAAAATGAAAGGCAATCTTTTTACTAACTACACCAGGGTTTGTCACTTTACTTTATCAGTGTACCAGTATACATAGACATTTGCTTACTTTGCTTCCTCATCTCTGGCTATGAGAAGGCGCATGTGATTGGTTGCAGAAGCTGCTCTCAAGATGTCCACAGCTCTGTAAAACAAAACAAAAAAACAGCACAAAAACATATTTACATTTTTGTTGAGGCTTCATCTCAGTCAGTCATGTGACTGAAGGATTGACAAGAGCAGTGAAACTTTACTCGACTACCTTTCACTTGTGACTCCTACTAGACTGTCTCCATTCACCTCCAAGATCTGGTCCCCTGGCAGCAGGTTTCCTGTCAGAAGTCAGAGAAAGGTTAGGCGATTGTAAGTCATTTAGTACACAGTGGAGGTGTCAGCTACAAGAACCTGTAATACAATAGATAGTTCAGTATGGTGAGAAAACATTTCTATTTTTCGACAAGGACGATGATGAACAAAGATAGCAGAATGAGAAGATCCTTTATGTGGGAATTAGAGCTCGCAACATCAGCGACTAATCCCATTTCTTATTGTTACCTCTTCTTATTTTTATTTATCAAGTGCAACTGTGCCCCTTGGAACAAAGTTACAAGGAGTAGTGGTTGAAATCTTCCCCTAAAAAATTAGACAACCCCTCAAAACCCCGATATGCCATCACATGAAACTATAGCAATAATAGTATTATCACAAAGACATTTACATCCGCAATTCCTCACAACTTAGGTTTCACACAGTCAATCAATCAAACAAGTCATTAAGTAAACTAGAGTTAGCGCTCCGCGGATCTATGCCTCTGCTCACCAGTCAAGTTTCTCTTACAATTTACATCCATGTCTGTGAAAACATGGATGCCTTGCACACTTTTACCCCCAGTAGCACAGAAGATCTATACAGTCAGCAAAGTTCCAAGATGGGCACCAGAGATTAATGTCACCAATAAAGTATCTGACCAAATGTCTCCCCTTCTGTTCCTGAGATATGTCAATGAGTAATGGCCAGAGAAGTGTTTTATGCAGAATATTATTATCACAGTGAAGTTGACCTTTGACCTTTTGGATATAAAATGTAATCACTTTATAACTATATCCCGTTAGACATTGGTGTTAAGTTTTGTCATAATTAGCACAAGAATTCCTGAGTTATGACCAAAAACATGTTTTGTGAGGTCACACTGACTTTGACCTTTGACCACTAAAATCTGATTAGTTCACTGAAGTAGATGTTTGTGAAAAATTTCAAGAAAATCCTTCGAGGTGTTTGTGAGATCGATATCTTGATCTTAGACTTTTGACCATCAAATTCTTATGATTAATTCTTAATTCCAAGTGGACATTTGTGCCAAATTTTAGCTAAATTTGCCTCTCTGTAAACATTTCACAGCCTTTATGTGGCTTTTGCATTTGCCACAAGTGATCCTTACAGCCAATATGAATTTCTAAATACTTACTCAGAATAATACACATATTTTTATTCAAGTCAAGCAACCAAAAAGTAAGTAAAATTGGTTAGTATTAAATTTAAAATCAGGAACTTTCTGAAGAAAAAAAATAAGAGAACAATGTCACAGCCTGACTGGACATTTGTTGCCAGCTTTTGGTTATAGACTCACAGGTAGAGTAACAAGCATGTTGTGCAGCAACAACAACTGTGTATGTAGTGAGGAAGTGGATTAGATGAATAATCGCAGAATGTTAGTTTTCTCTTGTCGCTTAGTTTTTGCTGTGGCAGCAAAGAAAACCTTAGCAGAACACTGCAGGATTGAATTAAAACAATGTGAGGAAACACTTAAATCACAAAATGAACAACATCATTGTACACCAGTATAGTGGCAATGAGAGAAAGTAAACACCCAACTGGAGCCAAATATGTAAACCTGCACAAGCATCCCTCAAGCTTAGGGTTTGTGAGAGGAATGGTAGAGACTGCTGTTTTGTGACTGTTTTGTGAACAGGAGGGGGTTAAGATTATCTTTGTGCTGACATGGCGGTAGCTGGGTAAGAGAGTATGGAGGTTAAAGCTACACAGCATAAGGACTGTTGGTTATTCTTGCTGATGATGCTACTAAATACTCTTTAAGATCTATACTCTATTACTGCACATCCACCAAACCCGACAATCCTTGCTAGGGCCTCCATCCAAATACAGTCCACCGCTACAGTCTCCACACTGCCTCTAACACCAGCTGATACTTCCATTCTGAAAATATGAAATGCAGTCATGTGATGGAATTAAGTGTGGGAATTCTTCACAATAATACACTCAACTTTAAGATTGTGCTACAAGGCTAAAATCTCAAGGGTAACATGATGTACTAAATCTTACTGTGCCACTGCTACTCCCTCAGCTCAAAGCTCCCTCCAGCATCACTACACTGCTTGTGACTTTTTCTCTGGGATGGTGGGATGACCTTTCCTCCTCAGTCTGGCTTTAAAAATCATGTCTTTA
Organism: Chaetodon striatus; assembly: GCA_029783705.1. Lineage (NCBI taxonomy): Eukaryota > Metazoa > Chordata > Actinopteri > Chaetodontiformes > Chaetodontidae > Chaetodon > Chaetodon striatus. The sequence continues at coordinate 27,409,585 of JAPZEB010000009.1, forward strand.
AGAAACATTCTACTATCTCCTGTCTAACTCCTCTACTTTCTGACCAATAGTATCAGACTTTGGAGAAAAGGATTAAACCTCTGTGTGACCCACCTCTGTTCACTACAGATTTACTGAAAGTAGAGTGTAATATGGATACTGATCCATATTACACTCTACTTTCACTCGACTGACTATGTGTCATCTGTCTTCTGTTTACATGCTAAAGGGCAAAGCTCAAATAATTTAAGGTGCCTTCTCACACACTCCATCTGCCTTTTGGTAACTTGGTTTATCCTTCTGTTTACCTTAATGCAGTGTTTAATAAACACTAAAATCAACGTTAATTCACACACATCTTCACCCTGGCAGCACAGATGGTCTATACAATCAGCACAGTTTCAAGATTAGTGTCACCAATTCAGTATCTGACCAAATGTCTCCCCTTCTGTTCCTAAATTACAATGCTGAGTAATGGTAAGAAAAGTGTTTTTGCAGAACATCATGATGTCACAGTGAAACTGACCTTTGACCTATTGGATATAAAACATCATCACTTTATCATTTTATCTTATTAAACATTTTTGTAAAATCTTGTCATAATTAGCGTATAAAGTTGTTTCATGAGGTCATACTGACGTTGACCTTTGATCTCTGACCACCATATTCCACCAAATCAATTCATTCTTGAGTCCAAAGAATGTCTGTGCCAAATTTGTAGAAGTCCTCTCAAGGAATTCTTGAGATATCATGCTCACAAGATTGAGAAAGATAAGGTGATATTGACCTTGACCTGTGACCACCAAAATCTAATCAGTTTAATCTTGAGTCCAAGAGTGTGTTTGTGCCAAATTTGAAGAAATTCCCTTAGATATTACATTCACAAAAATGAGACAGATGGAGGTACAGATGGTTGAACGTACAGATGAATGAACAGACTGACAACCCAAAAACATAATGCCTCCAGCCTTTCTGTTATTACAGGTGCAAAAAAAAAAAAGCACTGGTTGAAGTTGTTCTTTTTCACATATTATAACCTGGTTTCATGGAGATAGACTTGTTTCAGTAACATTTGTGAGACCAGATCGACAATTCTTGTTTAAATGTGTAATCTGTAAATATAAAACACCTTCAACAAATTAAAAAAAAAAGGATCTGTTAACTCACCAAGATATTTTACAAATAAATACAAAGCACATGTGAATATCTTTGTAACATTTACAACTTTACAACAAGCTGTTGTGAATCAAGTTTTTATTTGTGAGTGGAAAAGGCATTTGTGGATCTCATTTCTATACTAATGTCATATATTTCTGTGCCAGAGGCAGAAGAATTATAGCAGAGAACAAAATTGTAACAAAAATGGCGACAAGCACTGAAGAGATCGACTAACCTTCATTGTGTAGGTTGTTGTAAGTGAGCTTACAAAAATGTAATAAGTGCTTATAAGCATATGACATGACAAGCATTATGCTAAGGTTTTGTGAGTGGTGTTAAAAGTTTTAACTTGCAACCACTGCCATAATACTGTGCAGATACATCAGTTACTAGTGATTGCTTAGTACAATAATCCCCCTCTACCTAACAGAAAATAGTTAACATGAACAGATGACACCTTTTCAGTGTGATTATCAGACCAGACAGACAACAGTGAAGAGTTTCATAAAGAAAATGCTCCTCAGTATAAGGTAGTCTTACTCAGGTTGTGAGTAGTCTTCAAGTGATGATGTAGTGTATGTAGTGTGTGTATGTATGTAGTCACTGAGAATTAATAGAAAATATGTAAAAAACAAAACAAAACAGAATCTAACAGATAAAAGCCATGATGATTTTTTAGTACAAACAGTTCTCTGTTTTACCCTCAGATAAAGCCTTATATCCATCATTTATGGCATAGAGAAATTAGATTATGTCAATATTGTGATGTGTTTCATTCATATTTTCATTCTCACATGAAAAACACTCCAAAAATACTTGTTCTGTCACTTCAGAGGTCATCAGTCTGACAAGAAGTCCACTGTGTATAAGAGCCTGTTTAGACTTGGTATTTACATGCGTCTTGGGTGATGGGATCACAAGAGGACAACTTTCAGTTTGACTGTTTACACCTGGCTTTAGAATGATCCCACTTCCCCGCGTTCAAGTCTGCGGTCCCTTAACCTTCTGGCAGTAGGAGGCTACTTCTGCTAGAGTGTGAGCACTGCACCAGGGTCAGGGTGCCACACACACACAATGACGGGGCTAACTGTTAGCATCACATGGCTAACGTTATGGTAATTAACGAGTTGAGCCATATTTGGTGTCTGCGTGAGTTTGTTGTGACTGTTTAACAGCTGTTGCTGTATTAGCCTTTGCTAACCAGGCAGATGTTGAACTGACTGTTTACCAGGAGGATAGTGCTCTGGAGATGATCCTTCAGCACTGTGTCTAACCTTTGTAACAGCAGCAACAGACAGTTGTGAGTGGGATAATGAAGGGTGTCAGCTGAGTAGGCAGTCTTTCAATGTGGCCCAGGACACACTAATGTACTCACTGCTGAAAGAATGTGGTCTTATGCGGCCCAGAACACCCCTGAATGTGGTCTACGCAAACGACTCTCAAAATGCATTGCAGGGTCTTCCACACATTCCTTTTTTTGTTGTGGGCTGCCACGTTTTGATTTTCTATTTTTTGGGCTGTATTGTTCATTCGGAGCATTGTTGGGCTATAGATACTGGTTGGTTATTCATTGCACCACACTCTCTGTACTCTGGGTGCAGAAAGTGAAACTTCACACACCATTCATTACACTGGGTCTACAAGTTTGCCACTGCAGCAGCTGCTCCTCTCATACATCGATCTGATCAGATCAGCTCTGACTGGATCGACTGATCAATTATCCACCCCGCAACTCAAAACTCCTTAAACTGCTGCTGAGAAGAAAAAAGAAGGACTCATGAAGAGTTCCGCTTGTGCTGCATTCAGGGACCTGCAGAAACCTTGTAATTTAGAAAAGGGACAGAGACTTTTACACAAGGGAAAAGAAAAAAATAACAAAACAAAACAAACAAACAAACAAACAAACAAACATAAAGTTACGCAACAGTCGTCCTTCGTCATCACTCTTTCTTTGATGTTGGTTTGGTGTGTTTGGGCCTTAAATAAATGAATCAATCCCTGATTTTTGTATTGAGCTGATGACATCAGGCTACTTATCCAATTATTTCCTCACATATGGCCTGCTTCTTGAAGGTTGAATGTATTCTGCAGTCCCCAAAGTGTCCTCTCTTCAAACCAAGTTCCAAGCAGCAGAAAATGTTTTCTGTTTTTACTCCAGTGCTCTCCAGACAGGCTCAACACACACAAAAACAGTCTGGCATCAGATTTTATTTAGCAACACTTTATGCAAATCTGATGAACTACAGCTGAACTCATTTACATCTGTAGACTTAGTTAATTTAAAAAAAAAACAAAAAAAAAACTTTGCTCTTCTGAAGGTAATTTCCAACAAGCTTATTAAATATTCTGCAAGAGTGTGTGCACATTACACAGGATATAATGGAACCAGGAAACATCAATGGCACCTTTTCTCTGGATGATCTATGGCACACTCTTTGACTGATATATGATTCTTCACTCTGAATTGACACCTTTTAAGAAAGTATAGTCAGGTGTTAAATCTGAACTTGATCCCACACATGTAATCCATTTTGAATTCAAAGTTGTCAAATATAGACACCTTGATACACCGTGACATGATGCGTGTGGTACTGTATTGATTCCAAAGGCACCCTTTTGTGTCTTTATGAGACACACCCGGCTTTTAACTAACTCAAGTGTAAACCCATTCACAATAATTGACACAGGTAACCAAGTAATTTTGTTGCCTAAAGCTAACCATGACATAGACTGTATAAATAATGGAAGCAGCTATCGTAACATCATCCACTGGTTTGTGGAATGCCATTTTGAAGCCTTGAGGTCAGCATTACAGTTGTCAACAGCTTGTTTTGAAGTCAGTAGTTACAGAATCAGAATCAGAAATACTTTATTGACCCCCAAGGGGAAACTGTTGTGTTACAGGTACTGCTTACAAGTGTAGAAAGAAGATATAGTGCAAAACAAGTGTATAAAGAAGATATAGTGCAAATACAAAATATATATGTATGTAGTGCCCTAACATCATTTACAAAATATATACAGGAACCCTAGATACAGATGGAATACGAAAAATTGGGATTATGTACATCGTCTTTACAGAAATATTGGGATTATGTACATTGTCTTTACAATATGTAATAATTTATTCTTGAGTTGGTGACAGAGGTGAAACAGTCCAAGGGCAACTCAGAGGGAGGAGTTGTACAGTTTGATGTCCACAGGCAGGAATGATTTCCTGTGGCGCTTAGTGGTGCATTTCGTTGGTATAAAGCACTTTGCTTTGTGCACATGGTGGAGTGGGTGTGAGACATTGTCCAAGATAGTTTGCAGCTTAGACAGCATCCTCCTCTCTGACACCACTATCAGAGAGTCACACGCCATTCCCACAACATTTCTGGCCTTGCGTATCAGTTTATTGAGTCTGTTGGCGTCCGCCACCCTCAGCCTGCTGCCCCAGCACTCAACAGCATAGATCATAGAAAATCTTGAGCATAGTTCGGCAGATGTTGAAGGACCTCAGTTGCCTCAGGAAATAGAGACGGCTCTGGCCCTTCCCATAGAGAGCGTCAGTGTTCTTAGCCCAGTCCAGTTTATTGTCCCCCAGGTACTCATAGTCCTCTACAATGCCCACAGTGATCTCCTGGATGGAAATCGGGGTCACCGTTGTCTTGGTCCTCTTCAGATCCACAACCAATTCCTTTGTCTTTGCCACGCTGAGCTGCAGATGGTTCTGCTCACACCATGTCACAAAGTTATCCACAGCAGCCCTGTACTCATCCTCATCACCCTTTCTGATACATCCAACTATGGCAGAGTCATCAGAAAACTTCTGAAGATGGCAGGTCTCAGTGCAATAGCTGAAGTCCGT
>JAPZEB010000009.1:27427087-27438357 GCA_029783705.1 Chaetodon striatus
ACCTAGAGCTTGTTTGAGGTGTGGGGTTTATGGTGATTAAATTTTCAGGGTTATAACAACTTGTACAGGAATTAGGCTGGTGGTGCTTACGAGGGCCATTAGTAATCAGAACGGGGATGTTAAACACAGGGTCAGAGGGTGAGAGTGGAGGATGGAGTGTGTTGTAAGGTCATGGAGTAAAAGCTTAAAGCTTAAAGCTTAACACAGCATTGCATGGTTTTGGCACATAATCTGCCAACATCATGGAAACAATGCCAACAAAAAGTCAATTAGGACCCTCTGAGGTGGTGGACACATAGATTTCTTGGTTCAATGATGTCACACAATGGGTAGTGGTTAATGATACAACCTCATAGGTGGTATACAGAGTAAAAAAGTTTTTGTAGGAAGGTGATCAGGGTTGTGGACAAGTCAAACAAAAACAGGACTTTCACACAAGGGACTGCTGTTTATGTACTGTGTTAAACCAAAAGTCAAACTAAATCAATCAATCAATGAGTCAGTCAATCTTTTATTTGTCACATGACATCACACAAGGTAAAGATCCAGTGAAATGTGATCCTGTCAGCTCCCTCAACTTGTGCATTGTAATTTAGTCATTTTTTTTCTCTTCTTACATTGTAGGCTGCTGCTGTCTAATCTTCCATGTTTCCAGACTGCCTGCAGTGCATGTGTTTAAGGCAGCCCAGATAGTTCTAGTAATCCATGGTCTCTGTTTGTGGAACGATTGAACTTTAGTTTTGGGTACAGTTGCTTCTGTTTTAAATCAAGTCCACCACAGACTCAGTGTATTCACTGATGTAATTGGTGATGTCGATGGCGATGTCCTGGATCAAATTTCAGACTCCGATCGGCTCCATCTTTTGCTTCATCAGGGGCATGATTCATGGTTCCTTTACATATCTTGACCTCAACAAGAGGGCCACATGGTCAATCCTCGCAAATATAGCCAGCAAATCCACTCTGAATTCACTCTCTGAATGGGGCAAAGCAGCGATCCAGAGAGTTCATACTGCTCATGGCACAGTATGAGCAGGAACAGGACAGCACCTCACCTACCCACTGTCACACTGGTCCTTATTTACAGTAAAGCACATCTCCTCTCCTTTTCTTGGCAAAGCTCTCTGCTGTCAGATCAAAAGAAAGAGGGCCTCCTAGTTGAATGGTGCCAAGTAGCATTGGTGCCTAAACCAAACCAATCTGTGACAGTTGCACAACGTTAGCCACGTGCTTAAAACTATGACTGTTCCAGCATGTAATTTTAACACATCACATGCCACTATGTCATGTGGAGTTAAGAGGTTGTGGTCATTTCATGTATCACTGTGAGATCAGGTTCTATCTAAATACTTTAGCTTTGAGAATAACAAGGAGTATTTTTCATTTAAATAAAGTTAAAAAGAATAAACACATTCGTAAAACATAAATAAAAGCAAGCAGGACAGATACAGGTTGAGAAGAGACAACATGCATCAGAGATTATGCCTGCTCTATTTAATTTCCTGTGAGTACCTGCACATTGTTTGAAATCGCCACATAAGCGGATCAGAGGGAAAGTGAAGTAGGAGCAGTGTGACAGACAGGTAAACTACACTGTGAAGAGTTCTGTTGAGAATTAATGATAGATAACTACTTTGGGTCAAAACATACATATACACATACATGTATGTCCTGTCAGGTGGATGGATTATCTTGGAAAAGGAAAAATGCTGACTAACACGGATTTGAACAAATCTGTGATGAAAATATGAGTGAAATACATCTATTGAGTGCATAAAAAGTCTTAGATCTTTAGCTTTAAGCCCTGAAAAATAGAAGGAAAAGCAAAAGTGTTATGTTTAAATTTTTGTTCAGTATGTAAAGTTGTAACGTCAGCTTTTTATTGCAGGCAGATGATCACACTGGTTCAAGGTAGAGGTGGAAATCAGGGATCACTTTGCTTATTGGAATCACATAGTTCCCTTTTTTCTTACATTAAAGCTGTAGTTTGTAACTTTTATAAAGTAACTTTTTGTGATATTTGCTGAAACTGTCTCTATATTCAAACAGTAGTACACAAGACAGATAATCTGTGAAAAAAATCATATTGCTCTTCCTCCTTGTGGTGCTTCTAATGGCTTTACCACACATGAATGGAAACAACCAATAAGAGCTAAGGACTTTCTAACACAGCTGTCTATCATGTCAATCACTTCATGAACTGCGGTAAAACTGTCACACCTGGCAGCGCTGACTGAATATGAATAAAGATACTGTTACTGCATTGCCTATTACTGTCCTCACATAATCAAAAAATATATTTTAGTGTACTGTTTAGCTGCAAAATAAGAAGGTTTGTCACCATGCTGCTATGTTCGAAACAGACAAGCCAAAGACTGAGCTCCAACCATCATCAGAGCAAACTGTCTAATTTTTCAACTATACAGTACGCATTACATCTGTAACCTACATCATGTTCTTACTTTAACCCAAACAACAAACATTTTCTAAAGCTAGCCAAGTAGCTTTGTTGCCTTAACCTGACCAGATTGCAACCATTTCACAACATTAACCACGTGTTAGAAAAGCTTTCTGGCAGAAAGGCTTTCATGGTAAAGGAGTTTAGAAACCGTACGAGACACACAGGGGCGTGACAAAACGCAGGTATCAGATGTCCTGGGAATGAAAACAGGTTGTAGTGTTCCCTCTCACTCTCTCGCTTAATGGTTTAATTGTCATTGGTATTATCTATAATTTGAGTCATCTGAGTTTTCTGAGTGAGCTTTTTGGGGAAACATTACATTAGGGTGTAACAGATATTTTGTAATAGATTATATCCGCCTATACCTCAGAATTGTATTACCTCAGTTAGAGCACCCACTCAAGTAACTTATATTTACATTATAATGCATTATAAAAGTGGGTATAAAACATGATGAAAGGATTATCATGTATTATGACTATGAGAATTGTAATACACTATTATCCTTGCAAAAAGTGTGTATGTATGCCTCCGCAAACCAGTCAAGTTGCACTTACTTCTATGTTTGTGAAAACATAGTTTCACACACATCTTCCCCCCATTAGCACAGAAGATTTATACAGTCAACACAGTTTCAAGGTGACCACCCACCATTAGTGTCAGCAATTTGGTATCTGAGCAAATGTCTCCCATTCTGTTACTGAGTTATGAGGTTGAATAATGGCCAGAAAAGTGTTTTATGCACAACATTATGATGTCACAGTGAAGTTGACCTTTGACCTTTTGGATATAAAATGTCATCACATCATCATTTTATCTTATTAGACATTGAATCATATGAATTCTTGAGTTATGGCGAGTTATGTCCAGCATGTTTTGTGAAGTTACAGTGGCCTTGACCATCACAATCTAGTCAGTTCATCATTGAGTGCAAGTAAACTTTGTGCCAAATTTGAAGAAATGACCTCAAGGTGTTCTTGAGCTATAGCTTTTACGAGAATGAGACAGATGCAAGGTCACACTGACCTTGACCTTTGATCACCAAAATCAAATCAGTTCCATCATTGAGTCCATGTGGATGTTTTTGCCAAATCTGAGGAAATTTGCTTAAGGTGTTCTTCAGCATTCACAAGAATGAGACAGACCGATGGACAGACAACCCAAAAAATTAAGACCTCCAGACAAGTTTATTGCCAGTGCAGAGGCATGTCAGTGAGTGACCACCATTATGAAGTACAATAACACTTAACCTTATAGTTTATTGTAAAATGCTTTATAATGTGTTATGATTATTGTTATATATTATCATGATTACAATTATAAGTGCTTATAACTGTAATCATACAGGGTAGTAAGTAGAGTAGAGAATTAAGTATGTTTAAAATGCATTACAGACACAGGTGTCATTGAAAGTGTTACCAGATATTTTCCTAAAGAAAGGTAACATTAAAGGGGTTAGTCTTGAGACCTGGTTTTATAAAATATTTTTACCCTGTGAACACTTTATAATTACAAAACTACCTTGGTTCAGTAATTTTATTTTGAGTAAAAAGAAGTAACATATAACTTAAAACTAAAGAAGTGAATTCTGAACTGTAATATCCCGGGGGAAAGAATGGACGTTGAATTGGATGAGTGAGGGCTTCCTTAATTACTTAATTTGCCTTCAGCTGAATGAAAGGCAGTGAGCTCATCTCAGCTAATTACAACTGTGAGGTCACACACCGGCAGCCCACTTACATCCTCTCACTTGAAATAGAGAAGGAGAACAGGACAAATGTCTGACACCTTTGACACTCCTTAATAGACACAACAGACCACTCAGCTGAAGAAGGTAACATCAATAGGTGGAGGGGGAGTAAGAAAAAATCAGCAACAAGCAAACTTCCCTCAAAGCAAATCCAGTCAGCATTTTTGCATCAGGATCCACATCTTCTGTGGAGAGAAAATCAAAGCCAAAGAAGTCATTCCCAGCAAATCGATCATCACCAGAGGGAATGGGGACGAGAGGAGTCGATAAGAGGTGAATTGGAATCCCATTACTTCAAATTGATTTTACCTCACAAGGAAGAATGGAGCTAATTCTCACAGTGTCTGTTAGGAGTCTGCAAAATGTAAGAGACAACTACAGAACGAGATAATAAAGCAGGAGTTTACAGGGATACAGGGCAGCACTGAAGAGCACTGTAATACATGACATGGGAACCATGTTTGTAGAGATGACACATTTTTCCTGTAGGTTCACTTTTAAGATGAAAACACTAACATAAAGGCACGGATAAACTGAAATACATACCTAGATGGAGACACTGCATCCAGATATTGGACAGTGCAAGCAGATGTATTCATTCATGTACAGTCTGCATGCACAGACTGTGCAAATGGTCATACATTTTGGACTGCAGGCATATGTCACGTGGACCCCTTGTGAAAAAGGGAATATCTCAAGATATACATCCCATAGACCTGGCCCTGTGGTCATGGAGAGTATTATCTGAGAGTTTCTTTCCAGGCTGCCACACTCCTGCATTTACATGCGAGACAATTTAGTCTGTGTTCTGTGTTTGGTTAGAGTTTAAGAGACAGCTGCCCCTATCTCTCAAACTCTGACCAACCACAGATCAAATGGTAAAACCAGGCATTGCTGATCAAATATAAACCAAGATTCTGGGTAATAAATACTACAACTTCTGATCAATCCATATACATTTCAGGCTTAAAATAACAACTTCTGATTAAGCCCAACCCACTTTTGATTTAAACTCCACCCACTTCTGGCATAACTTTGTCCATTCCGAGTACAGGTACAGATACTTTAGTTGGTTGAACATATACAGACAATAGTGTTTTTGCTTATCATTACTCAAAAACATACTTTACTACACTATTTAACTTCTATACGAGATCCTTTGTTACCAGCCAGCTGGTAACTATTGATTTTGGATGGGCAACTCACACTATGTCATCAACATTTATTGGTCCGATGTGGCACAGTGCAATCTGGCAACTGTAGGTTTTCTTCCTACAATTCCACAGCCCTGTTTCTCCATTTTCTCTGGTTGCGTAGGACCAATTTCAAAAGTGCTTAGGACAGCCCTGTTTTATGAAAAGAATATCTTTCCAGCAGTCAAACACATCTTTTATTGTACCACACATTAGGCATTTTCATAAGGATGAGGGGCAATTATTTTAGCGCTAAGCACACCTACCAAATGCATCTTTCAACAGCATGGATGCCATGAACATAGCATTTTGATGGCAGGTACTTTACAAAGACAGGAATAAGCCTCAAGTAGCTCTCTAAAAGAGACTGACTTTCTCTTTGACATGACAGCAGCTAACTGTTAGCATATTGACATGTTCTGTTTTTATATTTAGTTAGGTAATAACAAATGTGACAGCATTAACAACCCCTATGTAAGTAACAAGAAAACAAAAACTGAAAACAAGTTTAATCTTGTTATCATTATTTCAATTGTGGTGAAAATCACGATAATTTAGAAACGGATGTTGAAAAGTGGGTCATTTTAGTGTTTTATAGATATCTGTTGGGACTTGGGACACTCAGCTTGAAACCAGGACAATGTTAGACAAACTGGGACATTTGGTCACCATACAACAGGGACAAAATAGGCAGAAGACAATATTTTATCTAAATGACTGAATCTATAAAGCACACAAAGTGCCTTATTCACACCAGCAGCAGCAAGCTACCACAAAGTGCTGATCTATAGCAACTCAAACAACCTGCACAAAGACACTTTGACATGTGGACAGAGGGAGGCAGGGATTGAACCACCAACCCTGTGATTGGTTGACACCCCGCCTTACTTCCTAAGCCACGGTCACTTTTTGGCCTGACTGCAGAGCAATCCTGGCCAGGCAGCAAACCGGGTACTGGTGATCACTTGGATCATACCATTGTTGCGTTATGCTAAATGGATGTTCCCAGCAGCAAGGAGGGTCGTCGAAGCAATAATGAATGACGCCGAATACAGAGACATCCCTAAAGAGATAAAGGATTTGAAGCACACCACTCAAAACTAGAACAATAATTCACGTTTCAGCGTCCAAAGCACCAAGCCAAGCAGCTTTAGGACAGGTCCCTGCATGTCCTCAATTGGCCCTGGCCAAAGCTCATTTGAACCCCACAGAGAATCTGGACAGACCTGAAGATAACAGTTCATCAATGATCGTAACCCAGTCTGACAGAGGATAGGAGGAGGTGAATTGCGTAGACTGAATATTTCCAGGTGTGCAACGCTGGTAGAGGCATAACCACAATGACAGAAAGCTATAATCACTGCATGAATAAAAGGAACTGAATACACAGTATATGTACTATACATAATATCAAGATTCATTTACAGACATTTCTGAGCATATTTTCAATAAAAGGTTGTTTAAGACACTGTATTCATCATTTGCCACTGAAAAGTCTGGTGATGTTTTTTAAGTTTTGGTAAAAACTCAGAAATTAGTGCCTGTATTTAAGGTCCAGTATGGGTATTTAGTCACTCTGGTGGTATAGTTGTGGGGATGGCAACATGAGCCATTTTTTTTGGTCTAGGCCAGACTGTTGGGTAACTGTCCAAATGTGGGTTGCAGGTCCATTCTGGATAGACTGCAAGTGGCTCACAAACATGTCAAGTTTGTAAAACACACTTTAGTTTTAAGTACAGTGAATTTCACACAGCCCAGCACAGAGCTTTTTTGAAGTCCAGTGGGGTCACTTGCACGTCAGGTGATTCAGGTAAGCTTGTTATGAAATATCACAGGTTTCTGGCAGGCAGATCATTACGTGATGAAGCAGCGTTTTGAGTTAATCATAACTTACAGAAACATTGTGCAATAGTCCACGTTCCACCTTCTCTTCTCCTCACTCTTTCTCTCTCTCCATCTCCCTCTCTGTCTCTCTTAAGCACACACAGAAAGCAGCTTTATTCACAGTGCCGCTGTCCTTAGGGTTTCCGTTATTAAGTTTTGAACTGGAAAATCTGCAGGAGTCCCGCTTATTCAAATCTCTCTGATCATAAGGTCGAGGGAAAATATTTTCCCTCTGCCCACACCAAATCCATTGAATATGCAATTCTGTCACATCATGTAAAAAAAAAAACCCCAAACTTTTCAGCTGTTGACTTCTGTAAACAAACCACATACCTGTCAGCTGTGCCCTTGACATCATACTGGAGCTATAACCACTTAAAGATGGGTCAGTACTTGCTATCTTCCTACATTTGTAATTTTTAAACATAAAACACACAATTTACATTGCAATACTGGAAATGACATACAATAGAGCCAAAAGAGAGGTTATTATTAGTGATAGTCATTTACCAGAAACATTCTGCTCCCTGGCAGTCGCCCTTGAATGAGCTGCCTTATTTAGGTTTTTGTAGTGAAACAAGGAGATAATGCTTTGTAGTGAAATAAGGAGATAATGCTTAATTTTCATGAATGAAAACTTAATGAATTAGCCATATCTCATCCGTTACGATGCGTTCAAAGCAGGCCAGTTCAGACATTCCAATAGCTGTAGCAATATAACTGTCCTTGTCTCAGTCCTCAGTCCTGACAACTTTTGTAGTGTAGTTAATGAAGTTGGCAGTTTGTAGGTCAGGCTCGGGTGGTTAATTAACACATATATTTGCAGGTTGGGCAGTGCAGACTGGCTGTTGTAATGGGCCATGTTGGTGGGATTTTCATTAAGCCCTAACCTGTGCACACAGACTGTAAAAATAAAGCACAAAGCTATTGTTATGCCACCCATTGGTTTGTGGACTCCAGTTTCTAAGTCTCAAGTTCAACATTATGGCCGTTGCCATCTTGGTTTTTTGTAGCCACAAGTGACCATATTTAGGCGAGAGGCTGGAGCTGTGGAGGAGCCAGGGGTGGATTTGACTGAGAGGCTATCAGGAGACAGCCTGCAACTCAAAGAAGCCTGCCCTAAATTAAGTGTAATTTTAGGCCTTAATAAAATGTAAACAGGTGAGTTATATAAAATCATCCCCCATACAGTTGCCATGAATGTTGAAATTAGCTATAGAGACCAAAACCATTTTTTGCACCGGGCTGTAAACACGTTTATTTCTGCTGTAAAGTTAGGCGTTTTAACATGGGTGTTTCTGAGATTGACTCACTCTTGAAGCCAACCTCAAGTGGCCACTTGAGGAACTGCCATTTTTGGCACTTCCTGTTGGCTTAATTTTTTGGCCCTGGAGGTTGCCGCTTGCCAGCATATTACAAGTGAACATGCTAAACACAACATCAGCATATTTACATTGAGATTGTGAGCATGCTAGCATACTGACATTAGCATTTAGGTCATAGTGCCGCTGTGTCGAAGTACAGCCTCACAGAGCACTACCATAGCTGTCGACTCTTAGTCTTGTTATTGTAAGTACCACTAACATAATGAGGACCACTTCTCAGTGTTTTTAACTTTGACCATTTCTTGTCCAAAAATGATGTTTTTCATTAAGAAGAAGACATCAAAGTGCAGTTTCAGTGTGAGCAGTAGCAGGTGCTGTCAGTCACAAGCAAGAGAGTTTGAGAGGATTTTTCTGAAGAACTGTTTGGCAAGGAGAATTGGCAGAGTTGACCTCGTTGCTATGGATGATGACATCATGTTTCATGAGTTAACTTACACACAATGTCCTAAGTTGTTTCACTATTGTTTCACTTTGTTTGCAACCTGACTGAAGTCATGTGAAATGGTTGATTAAATTATCAATTCATTTCTATTTTTGCAAAACACGAGACACACTACCTGCAGCACATTACTGATCGTGGCTGAGACTTAATGACTTACTCGTCCTCAGAACCTAAAACTCTCTCTCAGACCTTGCTGCTACTTTTAGCACTTAAATGCCTTGTAAACTGCTGCTGGACCACAACATTAGGAGTGATAACTTAGGAACTACAACTCCAATTCCACAAAGTTAGGGCTCTGTGCAAAATGCAAATAATAACAGAATGCAATGATTTGCAAATGCACTTTGACCTACATTCTATTGCGTACAGTAAAAAAAAAAAACATTTACTTTAATGTTCAAAATGAAAAACTTTATTTTTTTTTTAATGCCTGCAGCATCTTCTAAAAAAAAAGTTGGGGCAGGGGCAACACCAAACTGGAGTAGAAAGATGTGTTAACACCTGAACATTCCACACATAAACAGGTTTATTGTTAGCAGGTGATAGTGCTACGTCTGAAAGGGGCATCCTGGAAAGGCTCTGTCATTCACAAGCAAGAACAGCACAAGGTTAACCCTTTTATGAAAAAACTTCATGGGCAAATAGTTCCACAAGAGAGCAGTGTTTCTCAATGCATAACTGCAAAAAATACTCATGGCATCATGGGTAACTTGCACATCTGTGAAGGCACCAAGAATGCTAAATGGTACATGCAGGTTTTGGAGCAACATATGCTGCCATCCAGACGACATCTTTTTCAGGGACATCTCTGCTTATCCCAGCAAGTCAATAAGACACGTGTTACAACAGCATGGCTTCATAAAAAAGTGTAGGTACTAGACTGACCTGCCTGCAGTCCAGACCTGTCTTCTATTGAACATGTGGTGTGCATTATGAAGCACAAAATACAACAACAGAGACCTGACTGTTAAGCAGCTTAACTCGTATATCAAGCAAGAATGGGGAAGAATTTCAAAACCTCAAAAATTAGCGTCCTTAATTCACAATTCACCTACTGCATGTTGTTAAAGAAAGGTGATGCAACACAGAGGTAAACATGCCTCTGTCAAAAAGGATTTGCAAATCATTGCTCTCTGTTTTTATTTCCATTTTACACAGCGTTCTAACTTATTTGGAATCAGGGTTGTACTCAGATGTTTTATGAATACTACCCCTAGTCTCTTTAGGTCCAACATTTTAGAACAATGAGAACAAGTGCTCTAAGATACGTTTTAATTTGTTCTGAAGTGTTATTATTTACAATTTCCCTCAGCCTGTCTTATCCACTTCTTCAGTGATTTCTTAAGTTCCCGTAATGCCTTTCAACAGTCCCTTTAGAATTTGTCTGTTCACATTATGTGGAGACACAAAAAGCAGCAGTGACAGCCACATCAGTGAGGTTTCCTCAATTAATAAGTTTTGTACCTTACTGGACTGCCAGCCTGTATTCTACACTTACATACACATCGATGCAATAATGACCTTGAATAAACAAAGGATCAAAGGACATACGTATGTACATCATAACAATGTGTCCCAGATAGGGAGGTGAGAGACGCTAAGGCCAGGTGACTTAATGAGAGCATGTTGTTTTCCTCTGTCACGGCAGAACTAAAGTGATGTTAGTTGCCACCAGAGGCCTGAATACCACAGGACAGGAGTCGAGTAAATAACTGTCAAAGTGCATCCAGTCACACCTGCCACCACTATCACAGCCTGTGGTCACTTTCACAATGAAAATCAAGTCAAGGACACCGGGTCAAATAAACAAAATGAAGTAAATATTAAATAAAAAGTGCTATATGTGAGGTTTTGAACTGTGTTTTAAGGAAAGGATCTCCATACTGCAGATCTACAATATTAGTGGAATATTTGAATTCCAATAAAACAGCTTCCAAAACCACATTTATACTAACAAGGAATGCAACACCTCTGTAATGAAACTTCCGCCAAAAACTTGATTAACTCAGTTAGTGAAAACATTGCATAAAAGCTCTGTTGCATAAAAGCATAAAAGCTCTGTTTGGTGTTTAAAACTACATGGTAATGGTAAATGGACCTGCATTTATATAGCGCCTTTCTAGTCATCTTATCACTCAATGCGCTTTATTTACAC
>JAPZEB010000009.1:27450476-27484865 GCA_029783705.1 Chaetodon striatus
CTAACTTTTGTTTCACTGACTTTCCAGCAACTGTAAAAAAGTAAAAACAAAAGAAAAAACGCTATTCAACTTCTCACCATAAAAACAACCTTTTATATTTTCTACAGTAGCTAATAAGAAGGGAAATATTTCAGATAAAAACATGTGCTTCACTTTGTGTGTGTATTCTGCCGCTGTTTGTCATGACTTTTTGACATTATTCTGCAGGATGTGGCTAAGATTAACGAGGGGAAGCAGCCTCTGTACCAGGATGACACCAACAAGAGAATCCTCAGCTCTCTGGAGCTGCTCAATGGCCTGGATGAGGACGCCATCAATGCCAAGCGCCTCCAGCATCCGCAGGCTGAGATGATAGAAAAAGAGTGAGTAGCAGTCAGCTCCTGGGCTTTTTCTAGCAGTGCTGTGTGACATTACCAAAATATCTAAACTACAATATCCAGAACACGAAATGTGTGTTACCATTTGGTGAACTCATAAATATACACCTCAGTGGCAGGGAGAAACAGGACATTGTTTTGAGCAAGATTATATTGCATGAGACAAACCTTAATTTCCCAGTTTCCTTGTCAATGCAAATTTATAACTTCCTCTGTGTTTATCTGTCTATTTGTTTTGATAAATTAGGTAAAATGTTTATTTCCACAACACTAATTCCATCAATGCAGCAACAGTGTCACCACATTGCTGCTCTCAGTTGATCTCCTCTAACAGAAAGACTTTTTTTATTTGCTCATTATTTCTAATTACTTCCATTTTGCCATTTTTTCAAATTGTTGTGTGTGCTCAGCATGAAGCAGCTGCGTGAGAAAGTAATAAAGCTGAGAGAGGACCATGAACGAATCTACCACCTGACCCGAACTGAGGGGAAGCCCAGCATTAACTGGGGCACCATGATGGACGAGAAATTGGTAGGAAGCAGACCTGTACAATCACACAGGGTGCCACTGTGACAAAATCAAATATCACAATATTTTGACCCAATACCTCGATATCAACATCATGACAATATTGTAGGGTTGAGTATTTTTGCTTTCACAAAATATCTACATACAGGAATATTCTAACAACAATCATCAGTAATGTTGATATAGTGACCAGGTTGGTAAAGACAATTAATTAAACAGCCAGAACAGTATGGTAAGTTCTGAAAAGTACATCACTTTACTGTAATGCAGTCTTTAAAACTGGGAAAAGAAAACACCTACGGAACTACAATATCTTAAATCTAAGACGATATCTAGTCTCTTATCACAATATCAAAATAGCATTGATGTATTCAATCAATTTAAAGAATCAGGGGTGATAGGAAAATTGGTCAGTCAGTCAAGGTGAGTTAAAAGTAAAAAAAATACCAAAGCAGAAATTAAACAGTGTTCATGTCTCTTCACATGAGGAAAATAATGTTAAAAAAAGTTAAATATGGTGCAGCATGCAACAATTACTGTCCATACTGAAGGCCCTAAGCTCTTACACTGTCAACTACTTATTGCCTTTCTACAAACACTGTCTGGCCATTTCAACAATATTATAGACTCAGTTAATTTAAGTGGTAGCCAGACAAAGTGAAGTTTAAAATGTTAGCATGTGGTGATGTGGTCTAAAGTGTGTTGTTTTATCTCCTTGCTCAGGACAACCTGAACAACAAGGGCTTTGGCCAGGACCTGCCATCTGTGGAGAACGAGGTGGAGGAACACAACATCTTCCACAGCGAGGTGGAGGCTCTGGCTCCTCACATCTCCAGCAGCGGAGACAAGGTACAAGCAGAAAACTAGAAAAACTGAATAATGTCAGGTTTTATTTTGGGTTTGGGGTTGATGAGCACTAGTAGTCATGTAACTGTTAGCTGATTAGAATATATTGGTTGAACTGGATATAATATGTTTTGGTTATTTATTAGTCACAAAAAAGACAAAATAATGTAATGCTAACTAAATAGCATTAGCAACAAATATGCAAAACAACCACAAAACAAACACTGAATCCTTAACACAAGTTTTTTTTACATCATTTATTTTGAGAATAAATGGCACAGTTGCTTATTATGATTGAAAGTGTGTATAGTTTTACTTAAAGGAATACTTCACCCTCCAAATGACCATTTTTAGTAGACGTGCACAGTAGTGTGCAATATGCAGAAGATTTCTGTTTATAAATTACTCCCTCGTCTTGTTTGTCTTGTTTTCACTCATCCTGTTTTCTTTGTTTCTTCAGGAATACGTCAATAGCCTCCAGCAGAAGTACAGCAAGCTGCTGGTAAATAACTCCCTCACTCAATTGTTTTCTCAGCCCAGGGCAGGGGTGTCTACTTTGTGTGCTCCCTGATCACCTGTGTGTTATTTTAATCAGCTAAATTTGTGACTGTAGGCTGGTCTTATATAAAGACCAATTCCATCTCTCATCACCAGCCTGTTTTTATTAGCCCTTCAGGGAGTTTCTGTGTCTTCCATATTGTCTTCCACAGGCTGGTGATTTTCTGTATTTTTCCCTTGTCATCAAATGCCATGCGAAGACCAATTCCAACAATGAATGTGTTGAAGGCACACACTATATTTCATTTTGATTTGATCCCACATACACTGTCCTGCTGACACAAATACTCACCAAATGTAGATTAATACATTTGTACAATGTACTACCTACTTCTGTTTGAGTAATGTTTGTTAAAATCTACAGTGTCCAGCTCTAAATAAATGACTGAGCCTTTTTAGAAAATTTTTCACTGGTTTAAGTTAAAGGTCTAAGACTTTTTTTATGCACTCAATAGATATATTTCTTTCAGATTTTGGTCATAACTGTGTTAAAATCTGTGTTAGTAAGCATTTCTCCTTTTCCAAGACTATCCATCCACCTGACAGGTGTGACATACGAAGATGCTGATTAAACAGCATCATTACAACACAGGTGTGCAGTTTGACCACACAACACAATGCCACAAATGTTTGAAGTTTTGTGGGAGTGTGCCATTGGCATGCTGACAGCAGGAAGTCAGCACACAGATACCAAAACAAAACAAAAAAAGCCATTAGAAAAATTTGAAGGATGACATAATTACATAAAAAGTCTACACCTAGGGGCTTTAATATGACAATGTCCAGCACTTAAAACTGTTAAATTCACAGAAATGGGTTACTTTTACTAGGATGAAACCTTTTTAATTCTACAAAACTTCAGTAGATAAGCACTTTTTATCATATATAAGAATGTACTTTTCCCAAATTAATTTGTTAGCTTAGTGCTATAGCTCCCAGGGATTCTGAGTCATCATGTTTGAAAATGTGTTTGTAGCTCTAAACTTTTCCTTCTCTTGGTTAGGCTAGTTCCAGTGCTCGCCAGCGCAACCTGCTGAGCTTGCGGGACTACATGCAGCGCTGCACCAATGAGCTGTACTGGATGGACCAGCAGGCCGAGGAGAGGACTGGCTATGACTGGAGTGACACCAACCTGGACTACCCTGCTCGCCAGAGGCAGTATGAGGTAGGACGCATGACACATGAAAACAAGCTACATATATAAAATGAGCATCAGTGCATACAGGGATGGACACTAACAAATAAAAACAATGTGGTTCCCAGTTTTTTCAGCATATCTGTTTTTCCTCAACAGAACTTCATCGGCAAATGTCTGGAGTCCAAAGAGGCCACCATCACCAAACTGAATGACGATGGAGAGAAGCTGGTTGCTTCTGATCATCCAGGGAAGAATGTTATTGAGGTACAGACTCATCCATTTACTCAGTTCATATTCATTCTTAGAGTTTTACTTTCTTCCCTTGCTACCTGAGCTTCCAGAACTTCCACACTGACTCTGTCGGGGTTCCTCAAGGATTCATCCCAGAGCCTCTTCTTTTCTTCTTCTTTGCCTCTGCTTGGACTTATCTTTCATAAAGATTACATTTTCTTTTCTGCTATGCTGATTACACAAAATGAAAACCTTGATCAGAAGCAGAATGGCTGGTATGTCATCTTAAACAAAACAAAGTCTGAGGTTTTGAATCATCCTTCATTATTGTTTTTGACCCTGATCAGCTTTAAGTAGCAAATTAATTTGGTGGTTGGATTCAGTTTCCTCCACCTGTGGACAATTTTTAAAATTAAGCTTCCCACTTGCACCGTTATCTGTAGAAAGGTTGTCCGCACCTTTCTTTTAAAACAATTGTACTTCCTTATTAGTTGGTATTGGGATGGGACAGACAGTCTCAGACATTTTGAAACCCCAATCTAAGCCAAAAATAAAACCTAGATCAAGTCCTTGCTGTTGTTGCCCTCAGAGTGTTGAACAGCCCTTCTTAATTCTGGAAATGGCCGCACAACTTAAATCTTTATGTAGAGCCTCGAAAGCAATTTTAACCTACACAGTTAATTAGTAACCCCGCCTCGAAAATTGTACTGCACTTTGGTTAACTTGTTGGAGGTTCAAGCTCGAAGGCTTAAACCCTTTAATTTTCTGTGGATCATTATTGGACCAAACTTATAAAAAGCTTGTTGACGTCTCAACGTTGTAACCGTTGGACCAATCATCATGAAAGTTGCAGGATATACACACATACGAGAGCAAGTTTCATTCAAATTGTGTTACAGGTGCAAAATTTGTCCATAAATCAATGACTGTTTTTCCAAACATTATCAGACATAGTAAATAGTTTTAATTAAGCTATTGAAGCATGTCCCAAAATGTTTCTGCATTTGACCAAAAGGGGTTAAAAGTGCTGCCAAAGAAGAGTCTGGCCCGGCAAAGATTTGGACATAAATGAATTAGCATCTGTCTGATCATCATAAAAACCTGTCAGTTATCTTTAAGGCAGGTGTCGTGAACTGTCAAAGGTGTTGATCATTTGTAACTTTCAATTCCTAACAGTCCTTGCTAGCTTGAATCCCAGAATCACTCCTTGGAGCTATATTATAAAGGTTCTTTTACTATGAAATCACTTCTCTTTATTTTAATGATCACATGCTCACACACATTGTTGTTTATCAGGCTCATATGGAGGCAGTCCACGCTGACTGGAAGGAGTACCTTAACCTGCTCATCTGTGAAGAAAACCACCTCAAACTCATGAATGAGTACCATAAGGTTAGACACAGATGACAGATAACACTCGACAGAACTGTACATATTTCAAACACGCGTACACATTTTAACAAGTAGAGCTCATTGGTGTCTTTGTGTGTGTCTAGTACCACAAGGAAGCGCGTGACACTCAGGACCTGCTGAAGCGGCTGGATACAGAGCTCAACCAGAAATACAACCCAGAGTTCAAAGATGTGTATCAGATGGAGGGTCTGATCAGGGAGCTGGATGTGAGTATTTCTCTACATTAGGCAATACTACCGACTGCTTCTACAACACTGAAAATATGCTGCACTCTGTGTGTGTGTGTGTATAGGACCAAGCTAAGGCCATGGACCACTTTGATGAAAAGGTCAAGGCTCTTCAGAAGCGCAGTCTGCAGGTTTCACCTCTTCATCTCCGCCGGGAAACCCCCGCGAAGATATTGCCCGTTGAGGCTCTGTGCGAGTTTGACACAGATGAGGTATGTAGTGTGTTGTTAAAAGTTGGTACATTTCGGAGTGTAGCTATTACATGGCATTTGTCACTCGCTTTAGATATGACAAACCAAAAACCCTTTACTTCCAAGTAGGGCTGGGCTTCAGTACTCAATATCTTTAAGTCATCCACCAAAATAACCCAGTACCAAGTAGTACTGAAACATGTCCAGTCAAACGATACCTGCATTCGACCCTTTTTGCAATGGAGGTCTGATCCTGGGTCAGCCGGGAACTGCTGTCCTTCACATGAACAGTGGTCATTTCAAGTCAGTTCAACGTCTGCCTGGTGAACACGATCTAACACAGCAGCAGTGGTTAACATTCCAGCAAACTCAAACTGACACCAAAATTGCTTGACTGATGATTTAATTGTGCAGCTCCTCTAGACCTTCGAAGTGTTATCAGACTAAATGGATTAATTCCCAACAGTGAAATGACTCATTTCATGGGGTTGTAATGCTCAAACATACGTATCCACTGATTTACAGAGGAGAGCAGAATAGAAATAAATATTCATTCATTCATTTCCGTAACCGCTTATCTTGTTGGGGGTCACAGGGGGGTGAAATTAATAATCATTTGTTTTGTTGTAAATGTGAAACTATACTGTGGTCCAGTAGCAGATGACAGATTAATTATTGTAATTCTTGGACGTGTACAGGGGCCGATTTTGCGTGGGGAGAGGTACCAACTGCTCCGGAACAATGGTAACAAATGGGACGTGAAGGATGCAGCTGGACGTAAACTCACTGCACCAGCCGTCTGCTTCATGATCCCCCCCACTGACCCTGAGGCAGTGGCCGTCTCTGACAAGTGAGTGTATATGAACATGTACAAAAACAACACTCACTGGATTACAAACCCCATTGTATTTTATTCCATTGCAGCGATAACAGTTTTTATATTGTGTGCTTGCAGCCTGGCCGGCCAACAAAAAGCCATCAAGCAGAAGATTGCAGGTAGCAATGCAACTCTGCAGAAACGCTTTGATGAGCTGAAGAAGGAGAGTGGGACTGGCACAGGTACACAACGCATCCAATTCTGCCATGTTGCAGCTTTTAGAAAACACACGAACAGTAAAATGATTACCAAACTGTCTGTTGTAAACACCCATCACAATTTGACCTGCTATACTGTCGTTGTGCACACTCTGTTTTCCTCCACAGTGAGAGATAATTATCACTGCAGGTGTGCTCTTTCATTTTAACCACAAAAGTTCCTTGTTGTCATTGTGTCCCCAGAACTCAGCAGTGCCTTAAAGTAAAGTAAAGTACAATGTGTCAGTTTCAGATAAGATGTAACACTGGCTACCAGAGCTGTCACTCTGTGCCACTGAAGAAAACAGATGAAGCCAAATAATAAAGCTGATCATGCTGTGTGTGATTTTGTGTGACCTTAGGAGACAAGCAGGAGCAGCAGTGCCGCCAACTGATGGCTGGTCTGGACAAGGTCACCAGTGACCTTGGCAAACAGGAGAAAGCCATTTATGGTTTAGTGCGTCCACCACTGGAGCAGAACAGGCCAGTGCAGGACAGCGCTGACCGCCTGCAGGATATAAGGGTAATGATCTCAACTTCATTCTGTTGTTGGATCCAAACAATCCTGTTTCACAAAACGCCTACATCTCTTAATTTAGCTCATAAAGCTCAGAGAGAGTATATGCATTTTACAATGCACCAAACCTTGACATTTCTTTTCAGGACATTGCTGCTGCTGTCAGTAAGATTGAACCAGAGAAGTCCTCTAAAGTGCAGGAAGCAAAGAGCTTCTTGTCCGCAAATCCAAATTGTGCCAGCGCTCCTCAACTTTACAACAAGGTGGATGAAGCTGACAAGAAGTACGACAAGATCGAGCAGCTTCTTCAGTGCTCTCAGGAGAAGTATGGAGCTTAAAATGTATTTCACTGTATTCCTCCGTTGTAGTTGTGATTGCTGTGGGAGCAGTATTCTCCTATTTTTTCTGTTTCTCGATTCCTTTTAGGGGTACAAAATCCCAGTTGGCCACCAGTGTTTTTATATGTTGATATTTGGATGAATTTAGGTTGTGACGTCAGGTGACCAAAATTCAAAATCAGGACAATACCAAATGCCAAAGTCAGTTTGTAATAGAATACTGACGATAGATGGTGATATTTTCTTGCTTTTAATTTGGTGTTAAGTAACAAAAATCCATTGTCTTCCAAACATCTCATGCCAATGCCATTTTAATATAGAATAATAACATTTTGTCGTAAGGTATGGAAAACAAAACCCAACATCTACAAAACATTATAACTTTATCCTCCACACAACATGTACTTGTTAAAAAAATGTCATCAGACATTTAAAATATCCTATTTTCATTCCAACCAAAATGTAACTTCTGTCCGATGTAAGAGCCCAACGTCTTTCTGATATTGTACTGACATAAGATACAGACATTCAGGAGATTTTTATCGCGAGCTGAATTGTCTCTAGAGGTCTCCTCCTGTCCAAAAAAGATGGACCCGGTGATTCAAATCAGTGAAAAACACTGAAAAAAGTGTTTTTACTGTAAAAATCTGTTCAGCACGGCAGGGGCTTCAGCCATTTGCTCAGCTTGTTCCTCTGATAACTTGAAGGGATTTCAAACAGCTTCGTATTAAAACAGTGTGGGTAGTATGTGTAAAAGAACAATGTTCATTTACACATACAGATCTCTCTGCTTATCTCTGAGCTCAAATCACCCACCATCAAGAGCATTTATTGAACCAATGTGGGGTAGTGCATTCTGGTAATTGTAGGTTTTCTAGAGCTTGAGCAAAAGCAAATGCCACAGCCCTTTTGCTCTGTGTTCTCTGGTCATGTAGCACCAATTTCAAATGTACTTGCATCTTTCTACATAGACATCATAGTTTAATAAAAAAAAAAAAAAAATAGCCTCTTTCCAGCATTAAAATACTTTAAGATCCAGACGTCCAATAACTAAAATCATTCATCCAGATAAAACATATTGATAAGTACAGCCTACATCTAAAAAGTGTGTCGTGCAAGTGAGGCTTAAAAATGGATAAACAGTCAATTTATGATAGCTTCTGACAGACAGAGGAATGATGGTGTCCAAATGATATGGAACATGCCCTTGATTAAAATTAGAAATTCCTCTGGGTTTGAACATTGTTGGAAACATTTAGGAAAATGTATGGATAGCAATCAACAACATATATATATATCAATTAACTTTTCATTTTTAGACTTTGTAATGCATAAAAGTTACATAATATGTCCTTAAATCTGATTTAAATGAGTTCAAATCATTTTGTTGAATTACATGCATTTCTACTCACCTAATAACTGCTCTTACCTTTGTTTTAGACTGAAGAATTCCCACCAGCTGGAAAATTCCCTTCAAAATGGAAAGACTTTACTGTCCACCTATGAGAACAGGCTGGCCAGGGAGGAGGTCGCTCCTTCTGACATCTCCTCAATGGAGAAGACACAGCGGGAGCTTGGGGTAAGATGGCTCTTTCATTATTTGAAACATACTATAATGACATCCCACTCAAACTGAGAAAGGGCATACTGGTAAATAGAAGACTAAAGTTACAACATGGAGTTATTGATTGTAGGAGTACTATGGAGCATCATGTCAATCCTCAGCAGGTTCCCAGTTTGCTTGTTTCTTGTGGATGCACACAAGGACACGTTTGCATGCACATAAACATGCCCTGATCAATACTGTTGATTCCATGAATGAATGAATGAATGAATGAATGAATGAATGAATCAGTCAATCAATCAATCAGTCAGTCAATCAGTCAATCAATCAATCAGTCAGTCAATCAGTAAATCAATCAGTCAGTTTTAGTGGAATGTATGCAGGTAAAAAGATTGTGCCTTTATCACCAAATATACAGTCTAAGATTAGTGGAATCTTCCATATACTTCTTCATTTCATCATTGACTCGTCTGTATTATTCTTTCCTGAAGAACACATTACTGTGTATATTTAGTCAGTCTGCCTTGCTACTCTGGTAGGATATCGCATCAGAACTGAGGTCCAAGAGGTCAGCTGTCGCTGAGACAGAGCAGAACCTGCGTTTGGCTCAAAGCAGCTGTGACAACATGGCCACCAAATTCCAAGAGCACTGCCCTGACATTGAGAGGCAAAAGGCAGACGTTCAGAAGCTCAACAAGCGTTTCAACAACCTTAACAAGCAGACTGACATCAGGTGAGATGCTCAAGAAAAGGACGGGAAGTTCACTGAGATATGCACCACAGTAATTACTGGAGGAAATACTGAGCATCACATGACAAAAACACATATCATATAGACCTATACATACATATCATTTTAATAATGAGCTCTTTTGTTGTGTAATGCAGATCTCAAAGCTTGCAGAGAGCCAAGATGGCATACAAAAATTACAGCAATGATTATGACAATCTGAACAACTGGTTGTCTCGTGTCCCAAACTACGAGCCCCATGAAACTGATGATGCAAGACAAGTGGAGACCAAGCTGAAGAATCAAAAGGTGAGAGTGATGAGCAGCAGGGCAGTTCGTACTCTGCATATTTCTTGGTGTTGAAAGTCATTCTCTCAGGTGTGCCGTATAAAAATACTTCTAACAACTTCTTTGTTTTCTACAGAACTTGCTCTCTGATATTGCCAGAAAGGAGTCTGACTTGAACAACGTCTCCAAAAATGCTCAGCTTTACCAACAAGCTGTCAAAGTAAGATATTCTACATTGATGTTATCACCACGTCACTTCTTTAGTTTGCAGAAGTACAATAAGATGAAGGCTAATTAATGGTTTACTGATACTGCTTTGTAGGACTACGAGAATGAAACTGAGAAGTTTAAATCTATCCTTGATCTTGATGATGGACTTGTGCCTCAGTCATACAAGAGAAGCAGAATGGAGTCACCTGCACTGAGAGTCAAAGCAGAGGTGAGGCACAACAGCCAAGCTGACATGACATGTCGCTTTCAATTCAGTCAGAATATCTTTTGTAGATGACTGCAGTGAAATGAACAGGTGTTTCTAAGGGATATTTCAGGTTTTTTGAAGTGTTTTTTGAGGACACTATATTAAATATAATAGATGTCAGACAGCATGCCTCAAGTTTGGAGAAGCAGGCTGGAGTCCGACAAGTCCGAATTGATATTCCACTATTTTCAAATCCACTAGTAATTGATATAATACATTTCCCTAAGCCACAATGTTTTATGCCATCAAACCGCATTTAGCTGCTAAGGTTGCAACTCAGTGGTTTCCAGCCTCGGATTGAGACTCTCTAAAGGACTGCAGAAAAAAATCTGAGGGTTCACAAGAGGATGGATGAAATCAAAACAATTAAAGTATTCTGCTTCACATATTTTTTTAATTTTTCAAACTTTTCTTTAATCTATGCTTCAATATAAATTACCTGATTTCCAGTTTTCCAGAGTCAAGAGCCAAAGGTTGTAAACCACTGATAGAACTTAAGGATTGACTGTATGTGCATTTAATGTCATGCCATTTCGATGTTTACAGGAATCTGCTATTGAGGCTAAGTTTACAGAGGTGAATGCTGTAAACCAGCAAAGGCTTCAGAATCTGGAGTTTGCCCACAGTCTTCTTAAACAGGTGAAATATTTTTACACAATAGTTATGCTACTACTACTACTACTACTACTAGTACTACTACGACTACTACTACTACTACTAATAATAATAATAACATTAATAATCGCAATAATAACAATGATGATAATGATAATAATAATGCCATAAAAACAACTATAATAATCATTTTCCCTCTATAGCAACCCGAGGTCTCTATGATCCAAGCTACAAATGTCCAGTCAGTAAATGCTGCTCCAGGAGAGGAGCCTTGGAGATACAGAAAGCAGCTGCAAGATGAGATCCAGAGGAGGGAGCAGCTGGAGAAAGAAATTGAGACTATTCAGACCGAAATCTATGTACTTGAAGGACAGAAGCCCCAGGACACAATTGTCAAGAAGGAGCTCATCAAAAAGGTTGCTGACCCCCAGTTGGATGAGGAAGTCCATAAGGTCCAGCAGAAACTCTCAGAGGAGCGGCGCACTACCCATGTCCTGGAGAATGACCTTGAGATACTGAAGTTGAAGCTGCGTGGCCTAGAGACAGAGGTCAAAGAAGGGGCACAGCAATATGTGGTCAAGGAGGTCCTGCGTATAGAAAAAGATCGTGATCAGATGGAGGAGATGCGCAGGCTTCGGGAGGAACTGGATGAGCTAAGAAGGCAAAAGGTAATAAAAGACAATGAGCTGATTGAGATACAAAAGCAGGTGACAATCCTGGCCGAGGAGAAGAACAAGGAACAGGAGGTCATCACTGAAGAGGAGGTGATCAAAGTCCAGAATGATCCCCAACTTGAAACAGAGTACCGGTTGCTCTTGAACAGGAAGCAGAAGGAAATGGATGGCAGGAAGCAGCTGGAGGATGAACTGCTGTTTCTTCAGGAGAGGCTCCGAAGGATGGAGAAGGAGAAGGCAATGGCAGAGGAGAAGATTTCCATCAAAGAGGTGCTGAAAGTGGAAAAAGATATTGAGTTTGAAAGGGAGGTAGAAAACCTCAGGAGGCAGTATGAAGATGAGAAAGCCAAACGTAGATCATCACAGCGAGAAAAGGCTGATCTCCAGAGGAAAATTACCAGCCTAGAGGACGAGAAGTCCAAGGTTGTTATCCAGGAAAAGGTGCGGGAGATTGTCCGCCCTGACCCCAAGGCTGAGAATGAGGTAGCTAATCTCCGGCTTGAATTTATAGAACAACAGAGGCGCTATAAAGATTCAGAGCTCCAGCTTAAATCCCTACAAGATGAACAGATTATGTTGAGGAATAGAGGACCTCAAGTGGAAATCAAAGAGACCATCAAAGAAGTCATCAAATACAAGACAGATCCACAGACTGAAAGAGAACTGGAGAGACTTCGCAATGAAATCGTAGATAAAACCCACCAGACTGAGAAATCTGAGATGGAAATACGCCAACTTAAGGAGGAAATTCAAAGATGGAAGGACACCAAACCTCAAGTGCAAACTAAAGAGGTGGTCAATGAAGTGCTGCAGTACAGAGAAGACCCCAAGACTAAGGAAGAAATTGAGACTCTCAAAAGGAAACTGTCTGACGAACAGAAGAAACGCCTTGACCTTGAGAGAGACCGGTCAACCCAAGAAGAGAAGATCAGAGTGAGGAAGGTGGCATTGTCTCAGGTCCATGAGAAGATTGTTCAGCAAGAAGTGGTCAAGATGGAGGAGGATCCTCTCCTCAAATCAGAGTGTGACACCTTCTTACAAAACATCGGCAATGAGCAGAAACAAAAGGACAGCCTGAAATCAGAGCTCTTGA
Organism: Chaetodon striatus; assembly: GCA_029783705.1. Taxonomy (NCBI): domain Eukaryota; kingdom Metazoa; phylum Chordata; class Actinopteri; order Chaetodontiformes; family Chaetodontidae; genus Chaetodon; species Chaetodon striatus. The sequence goes on from JAPZEB010000009.1 coordinate 27,463,357, forward strand.
GACTGCAGAAAACAAAGACTGATCTGGATCTGCAACTGGAGGAACTGGAGCGGGAGCGCAGGGCAAGACGCGATGCAGAATTGGAAATCCAACGGCTCAGGGTCAGACTTAATGAGCTGGAGATCCGCGACAAAGAGAACCGTGAGAAAGTTACTGTCAAACAAAAGGTGGTCCTGCAGCAGGATCCCCAACAGGAGAAGGAACACTCCATCCTCAGACTACAGCTTGATGAAGAGAAGCACAAACGCACTCTGCTCGAGAAGGAGTTGAATGCCCTCATCCAGCAGCAGGTCACACTGGAGAAGATGAATGTGAAGGAAAGAGTTGTCCGCACTGAAAAAGTCCAAGTTGAAAGGGACCCAGAAGCTGAGATCGAGATTGAGAACCTTAAGAGGACTCTGGAAGAGGAGAAAAGAAGAAGGAGAGAACTTGACCAGGAATTGGCCACCCTCACGTCTAAGCTCTCTGATATGGAGTTCTCAAACACTAAATCTTATAAAGAACTTGACTACATCCGTGATGAAAGTGGCCGCCTGCAGCAAGAAAACCAAAGGCTGCAGAATGAAATCCGCAAGCTCAAGTCCGAGATTGAGATCACCAGCACTGAGACTCGGCTTATCACCGAATCTGCACCAAGGGAAGATGGAAAGAACTTGGAGCTGAGGCTTGATTCGCTACAGAAGGAACTAGCAGAGCTTAGAGGCATAACCCTCCAAAAGGATGACGAGATCGAAAAGCTCCAAAAGAACCTGGTGGCAGTGAGACAGAAGAAGGAACAGAGGGAGAGCCATCTCCGCAGGTCTATCGTGGTCATTGACCCAGATTCAGGCAAAGAGATGCGACCAGAGGAGGCCTACAAACTAGGGCTAATTGACTGGAAGATGTTTGTCAACCTGCAGAGCCAGGAGTGTGACTGGGAGGAGATCACAGTCAAGGGGCCCAGGGGAGAATCCTCGGTTCTTCATGACAGAAAATCAGGGAAAAAGTTCTCCATTGATGATGCGTTACGTCTTGGGCACATCACAAATCACCAGCTTCAGCAATACATAAACAAAGAAATTTCCATCCAGGAGTTTGGTGTTCTGGTGTCGGGCAAAAACAAGTGAATGCTAACCTGCTAAGAAAGAGCATTTTCTTTTTGTTTTTATAAGATTTCCTCTGTTTCAACTCTGTTATTTAAAGATGCTATATACAACAATCAGAGCATTAAGATGGAAGCAGATATCAATTTGCTTTGTAAAGTTATAGTGTAGTATTGGGGTCCTGATCAGAGAATGAGGTCAGCTCTGTGTGTGCTGTAATCCAAGCTTCTCTGTTCTTTGTTGTGGTAGCCGATCTGGCAATGCATGCACGTTAGTGCATGTGTTTGTATTACATCAGCTGACTAATAGCCACTGTCCTGCACTGCGCTCATGGCGGTTACTGCTGGTAATGCCATTTTGACCCACGTGGCGGAACATCATCATCACCAACATGGAAGTGTAACGCCCACCCTGCTGCTCTGAATGTCACATCCAACTCCTCTAACAATCTTCTTGTGTTTTATTGTTCTTCCATTCTGACTTTAAAACTGTGGTGACTTGGCATTACTTTATCCATGATTCCTAAATGCACTATGTATTTATTTGCTTATGCATATTCAATTTTGTGGTACTGGCATAAATATATGGATTGATATTACTATTATTACAACCAACTATGTAACATTTTATGTGATAAGAAGAGTTTGCTCAGCCAAGCTTTACTTCCTTACACTCTGGGTACTTGGGAAGAGAACATATTTTTGCATATCATTATTTGACACTGCCACTAAAAATTCATATGGGTACTAAATGTTTCATTTATTGGTGGGGTTTCCCCAGGTTTACTCTAACTGACGTGTGCTCTGTAAGCTTCAATAAAAGTTTAATCAAACTGGAAAAATTGATTTTTGTGTGCAATGCTATTATGGTGAAACATATGCACAAACGTTCATAGCATTACTGAGGAAATATTTACATTGAACTCTGTATGGTATATTTTGATGATGGATGTCCAATATGCTGCAAAGCATTGCATATCTAAATAGAGCATGATGATAACATGAGAACAGCTTAAAGACTTAGTGCACCTATAGAGCTGCTGCCATCTCACTTGAAATATTAATAATGATAATAATAATACTTATAATAACAATAATAATATTAATTATTAGGATTGGTATTATAAATAATGGTGTTGTGAATAATAATAATAATAATAATCATGATAATGATAACAGTAATGATGAGACTTTATTTAGGACCTCTCCAACACCTACTGTAATTGCACCATTACATGATTTCATTCCAGCCAGGGACCCTTGTTTGCATGTTGTCCGCCGTTACCTCTGTACTCTGACTTTTTGTCACTTCTCTACTATCCACCTTTAAATATCGGCAAAAATGCCCAAGACATATTTAAAATTTTTAAAATTTTTTTTAAAAAGACAAGAAAATAGCCAAAACAACAAGATCACACCCTAAGTTAGAGGCTCCTCCTTTACATACTATCAAAGGCACCTGATCAGTGGAACAAGTGGGGTGCATGCATCCCCATTATACAATTAAGGGGGGCAAAGTTATGGTTTTGCTACCCCAATAACGTTCTCTTTAGGAACAAACTCAGTGGGGCACCCGCTAACCACATAGGCTGAGGCCTTAGCAGCGGCCCGGATTCAATTCCAACCTGCAGCTCTTTGATGTGTATGTGTGTCATCCCCATTCTTTTCCCCCCCATTTCCTGTCAATCTCCAGCTGTTCTGTAATAAAAAGGCAAAATCCCTAAAAAAAAAAAATCTTAAATAAAACCTCATCATCAAACAGTCCCTACAATCAAATTATTATTCAAGCAGGCTGTATCAATAATATTTTTACTATTTTCAGCAACTTAATGTTGAGGCAGCAGTCTTGAGGAGCAAAAGTCAGCCTCTTGATTTGTCCATTAAAATAATCATTGATTTGAGATATTGTTAAATTTAAGAGTTCTGATTATTTATTCCTGTATAACATTACAACCACACCAGCCAGTGGTGCTATTGAGAATCACTACCACTAGACAATGTGTGTAAAATAAACAGGGGGCGATCAAATAGATAGTTGTGTTTTTTGTTTTTTGATGCAATTTATAGACGTTTAAGATGGCCTTGTGAGTAGTGAGATTAGTAACTCTCAGGTTTACCACCAGTTAACCAGGTTTAATTTCCCAAGTCCTATTGTGATGTGTTGTGAGGCTATTTGTCCTTGTTTGACACTGAAGATGGCCAAGTAGCCTGCAACCTACTATCGTCTTAGGCCACATAATGTTGTTATGAACATAATATCACACATGAAATAGCCATTCTTTTAGTAATCATTTCCTGTCTTAAACCACCCAATTAGAGGAGATCGGGTATGGTTGCACAATGGGATAGTTATAACAGCACTACTTTCACCAAGAAGGGATGAACTATGAATCATTTTATACATTTGTTGTATGGCCACTTCCCTCCTGATCTTGCATGTGAAACTTTGCAGCTGTGTGAAGAAGTATGCAGATTTTCAGGTATGAAAGTAATTTTTAAACCAAGTCTATACTTTGATTTGTACTTATCCTATTGAAAATTACAATGATATAATGCATATTGGATTAGAGCGCAGTCTCTTGGCTAAAAGGTGAGGCATTTCATCTTTGTTAATTTCATACTACCATGCTGCAACAGCTACCTAAACAATGGCTGTTGGGGGGGTTAAAACCCGAATGACAACTAACAAGTAAACACATTTGATCTACATATGTTACATCTCTTTTCAGCATGCCAGAAGAGTAAGTGAGAAAAACTAATAAGGCAGTGCTTGCACACATACTTATTTATGCATTTGATGAGGGGAGGCAGGGCTATCACAGCCGTCAAAACATCTTTAATAAACAGCAATAGGATGTCTTCACTGATATCCTGATTGAGGCAGCAGACTTGTATTTTGGATTCACTCCATGTGAGGTACTAAGCATCTAGCTGGTGCTGGTTAGCTAGTTAGACTATTGTAGGAATATGTGTCAGTTTTTTGTGTGTTTTTTTTTTTTTTTTTGTTATTTTGTAATTTTTATTTTTCACTTGTATTGATATAACTTACCCTGGGTTGTGTTTAGGGCAAGGCAACATGCACAAAATTTCATATCTTAGTATTTTCAGGCTGAATGTTGATACACGATATATATCTCAGTATTTTCTACAAAATGGGCTACATGTTCAGTTAACACTTTTATAAAAACAGACTGTCATCAAAAAAAAAAGGCAAAGGTAGGGATTTTGTTCCCTGTTTGAAAATATACAGCTGCACAACACGTAAATGAGAAAAATGTACAACGTAAATAGCAGGGCTGTACGTTAACTTTTTGCACATAGCCATTGAGCTACAGATGTTTAAAGGTTTGCAGCACAGGAGGACCAAAAATGGTAACGTTTAGGAACGGTTCCATCTGTGCCATCCACAACTTTTCACAGTGGAAATGGAAAAAAAAGCATACAGAACTAAACCGTGCTGTACCGTACTGCTCGGCGGAAACAGGGCTTAAGGGTACTTTGTGCCAAAGGTGGAGAGCTCTAACACAAAAACTGAATGAGTTAGAGGTGCAGGTGTGTTACAAGTATATCCAATCCACCTTGTACGATTCTTGATGTATTCTTGGTTTTCGTAACACCCTCAGTCTGGTTCATCTAGACTACTGGGCTAGGCTGTGTAGAAATGCTGGAGGTCTGTTTAAAATTACTTTTTTTCTGGGCGAGGACCCCCAGACCCCTGCCAATGATGTATCTTTTCAAGTTTGCTCTACCATTTTAAAACATAAACCATACATGCAAATATAGCACATCTTTATATTATCACATTTATGTCTAATCAATGTTATCAAGCCTGCCTCTCAAAATAGATAGGCTACCAAATGAAACTGCAGTGCTCACTAGAGACCAAGGTACCATGGAGATGGTCGTCCTCCCACCAATGGGTGGCAGTACTGTGAAAAGGAGCTGCACATAGAAACACTCAGGCTACACAAATAGAAATAGGTTTTATTTGAAATTAAAGCTGGTTAAATATCACACTCAAGTAGAATATGAACCATGCCACCCATTCATGTGTTGCATGTAGATTTACCACAACTTCTGCTTTTATGTTGGTTTGGTGTTATAGTCATCCCCCTCTTTTTGGTGTTTGGTTCCTTAGCTATATAAAATACTGTTCATTTATATATGTAATGTGTTTGGCTTGTTAAAAACTAGTTTTCAGAATAATGCAAAGTAATAATAAACAGACTGGCGGATGTTACATAGAGAGGAAGGGCTTGTTCTCACATGTGATTAGTGGGTGTGTGTTGTCTTTTCCCCTCATTCAGTGCGACGTTTTATTAAAGTTGTAAGATTGCGACGGTGCATTTGAGGATCGGGGATCTAGTGTGGTGAGAAAACCTCCAAACATTGTCAGACCGTTTCGGTTCTGCTAAGTGATTTTGCATCGCTTGCAGTAATGTTTCATTACTTAGTTTAACGCTTATAATTCATGTCGGTGTCAACCAGACGTTATTCATAACAGTGTTCTCGTACTCGGTTAGTTGATGGTCAACCCAAACAAATTGCTAGCCAAGCTGACTCAGCCAGCAGCCGTCGTTAGCTACTAGCTAGCGGACAACTTAATAGAATAGGTTTAGACTTAAGAGAGAGTGTGTTTTCCCCCGGATACTACTAGTCTTTTAAAGTTTCAATTCGTGCCTCGACGGGTTTATTTGTAGAACTTCGCCTATTCTTTAAATTTTCAGTATTGTGGAAGTGTTGTGGTCTGTGACGAGCTTTGCTAGCGCCGTAGCATAAGCGGATATTTAGCTAACTGTTGGTAGCTTCACGTCTGGTAGTCTTCCGTGTTAACTGTTGCACCTTTCTCTGCAGAATATCGACAATGATTTACAGATTCCCCTTAGAGTATGAACTCGGGTTAATTGAACCCAGAGAAGTTTGGTGACATATTTGAGTCGAGAATAACGTCAAACTGGTGGTCATGTTGCCATAGCTCAAGATGGTATCACCTGCACTGCAAATTGACAGTACAAGGAACTGGGGCTAGTCGCCTTTTAACAGATGCAACACGCATTTCGGAATTTGGTTAAATTTACGCTAGTCCACGGGCACCTCTAAATTACATGCAACGTTAACCCACCTTAAAGTAAGAATTTCAGTGTTCTTTCCACGTCCTTTAAAGAGTTAAATCAATGTTGAACTTAGGCTACTCTCTCTCTAAGCCAGAGACAAGAGGAGTGTGTCAAAACACTTGATGTCGTCAAGTATAAAGCTCACAGCAACAGTCACATCTGAGTAGACAACAGGCAGTTTATTTCAGTTGCGGTGATAATGAGAACTTTTAAGCCATAACCTCAATGTTAAAAGATACACAGTGAGACACTGGTCTGACCTATCTGATGCCTCTGCTGTGCTTGTTTTATGTACTGTGTTGCTTGGCTGGGTCTTTGATAAATCACATCTTCTAACACAGAATCTGAGTAGTACTGCTGTGGTCGGGGTTGCAGTAAAACATATTTTAGTCACTTTATGAAATCAATATCAGTGTTAGTGAATGCTATATTTGAATATTTTCTCTGCTTTACCTTACACACTAACCAGCTGCAGTAGACCAGCAACTTCAGTGTTGCTAAATTAAGTTACTGTTTTTGTCAATGGTGTCTGGTGGCTTTGATAAAACCGCTTCAAATCTGTGCTGGAAAAGACTGTTTGACAGCAAGGTTAAGTGGTGAAAATATTCTAAATACAGCGTCCACTTACACTGATACAGATTTTTTTAGGTGAGCTTGTTTTCAGCTGGCGAGAGTTTTCTACCTGGAAGTTATTGTAGATAAACATTGTTACGCGGTCTATACACAGAACATCCCCCGGGTGCTCTCAGTGTCATCTATAACATCTTTACCAGTTCATTGTCCATGGAGCGGTTCCAGACAGTATACTGCATGACATCACAAATTTAAGTTCTAGTTTTTAGATTTGAGAGATAGTTCATGTTTACCAATATTTTTGGACTGTCTTAGACCATAGGAATAAAATGCATGAATTTTGAAAATGGGTAAAGTTCTCCTTTTAATATATGATATTTTTGTAAATGTGAGGTACTGTAGTTGCTGCCTAAGTTGCTGTTACATTTCGAGTCAGAACACTGCAAAATCATGAAATGTGGCAAGAGGAAATATTTCTACAACTTATGAGGAGATAACTGCAAACAAGAGAGACAAATAAAACAAGTAACACCCTATCAGCACTGACAAATATGGGATAAACAATTATTGACACCTCCAACAAAATGAAACATGTCTCACTAGATTAGGTATCAGTGCACTTCCACTGTTTTATGTTGTAAGAGTTTTCACTATTTTGTCAGTTCTCTGTGTTCAAGAATCTTAATATAGTTGACCTTTTTTACAGTGTCGCTGTTTTCACTCAGTATTTGTAGTTATGTATTGTGAGAACCAGCAGCAAGAAGAGCTGAGTATTTTTCTGAAATTTTTTTATACTGCTGGATATCTTGGAAAACTTTAGTTTTGATACAGAAACAAAATGATCTATAAAAACACATTCATTTATCAAAAGAAGCCCAAACTGTGGAATTATACCAGATCAGATCTTTTGTTTCAATCTAAAACTATAATCAAAGTAATCAAGAATACTAATTTGACCAGATATTTGCGCCCAGCTCTCTGTGCTTGAGAACTTTTTGTTGCTGGATGCTATGGACATAATTTGGAGTCTGCAACACCACCAAGGAACGTTTCCCACAAGCAAGTGGCATATCAGGATTGGGTTTTAAAGAAAATATATGAAACTTGAAACATCCCTCTGAAGATCCCTCTGCGCACCATTAAATCCATTATCACAAATAGGGAACATTTTTTGACGCCACAACAAACCTGCCAAGAGAGGTCCACCCACCAAAACTGAAGAACCAGGCAAGGAGGACATAAATCAGAGAGAAACAAAGAGACATAACCCTAAAGGAACTGGAAAGCTCCTTAGCAGAGACTGGAGTATTTGTCCATAGGACCACTTTTAGTGACATACTCCAAAAATCAAAAATATCAGACTAAAATTGAACTTTCTGGCCAGTCTTCCATTAAGCTCAGCTCTGTGGACAGATACTCCAGTCTCCGTTATGGAGCTTTCCAGCTTTTGTAGGTCTTTGAGTTTTGGTGAGTGGCCCCTTTCTTGGCAGGTTTGTTATGGTGCCATATTGTTCCCAGTTCTGTAATAATGAATTTAATGGTGCTCAGTGGGATGTTCAAAGTTTCAAATATTTTTTTATAACCCAACCCTGATCTGCAACTTTCCAGAACTGACCTGTCTGGAGAGCTCCTTGGTTTTTATGGTGCCTCTTGCTCTGTGGTGAACCATCCTTAGTGGTGCTGCAGACTCTGGGGCCTTTCATAACAGATGTATATATACTAAGCTCATGTGTACCCTAGACTGCACACAGGTGGACTTTATTTAATTAATTAGTTGATTTCTAAAGGTAATTAGTGGCACCAAGTTTTACTCAGGAGTGTCATAGCAAAGAAGGTGAATATATATGCACACACCACTTTTCAGTTTATTATTTTTCAGGATTTTTTAAACCAAGTTTTTTTTTTTCATTTTATTTCACCAATTTTTACTGTTTTCTGTATATTACAAAAAAATTACTGTTTATAGTACAACAAAATAGGAGGAACACTAAGGAGGGTTAATATTTTCAAGGCACCATTTATATATGCCAATCCTAAAAAAAAATGCATTTAAAAAATGTTTTTATAAAGTGAATACAGGTGTTAATATTTGTATCTCTTTGAGAAGTGCATTCTAGAGTTTGGGTGCCCTGATGGCCAAAGGCAGATCCACTCTGGTCACAAAATTGGACCTGAGCAATGCCAGAATCATCAGATTCCTAGAGTGTGTTGTGATATATCTCTGTACGAGCAAGAAAGACTAATACCAGACCTCAAAGTATCACTCTTCTTTCAGGGGGAAGCTTGGTCGTTACCCACCATGGCCAGGGAAGGTAAGAAGTGAAAACATGCCAGAGGCTTCTTCAAGGCCAGATAGATCTGAACAACTGCATGGCAAATGTTACTCTAATGTTCAACTATACTTATTTTCATTTCAGGTAGTAAGCCCTCCTAAAGACTTGAAAAAGCCCAGGGGCAAAAAATGCCATTTTGTGAAATTCTTTGGAACTGAAGACCAGTAAGTATGGACAGTGAAGCACCAGTTCTGACTGAACTTGTATATCCTTCAACAAATGTGTAAGAACTATGTTTCTGTGTGCCTGTTCAGTGCCTGGATCAAAGTAGAACAGCTGAAGCCCTACCATGCCCACAAAGAGGAGATGATCAAGATAAATAAAGGAAAGCGCTTCCAGCAGGCGGTCGATGCAGTGGAAGACTTCCTAAAGAAAGCAAAGGGGAAAGAACAGGTGAAGGGGGAGCGTCCTATATCACATAATCCAGAATTTGAGATATAATTAACACTTCTCAATAGATTGTGCTTTCCCATATTCTGCAGAAAAAAACGCATTCCCTTTCTTTAATATACTTTTTAGTTTCATGTACAGAATGCAAGGATTTTAGGCAAGGGGCGTGCTTAAAGGCATATACACTTCTGGCAAATGTGTACCATAAGGTTACAGGTTGAAGCACTCACACCTCAAGAGAACTCTTGGGAGACACTGAACATGACACATAATGAGATGTAATGTTGTCAGAGAATGTTGGTATACATTTTTGTGTTGGATGTTAGGAGATTACAGATTTCTCTTTGAAAATGTACCAAAATGGACATCATGAATGTCTCTCACCTAATTTAGGCAACATTGGTATTTTTGGTTAAATTCATCCCCTCAGACAGGCTGCCATTTGTTGTATATTTCTTTTAATTCACTTTAAAGCTCCCGCTAGAGCTGCCCTCTGAACATCAGTAGCCCTTTTTATGCAGAGATTGCGAAGTAGGGCGACTATGAAGTCCCATCTTTGTGCCGGCTTTGCATTCTTATACAGTACCAAACAACAGTGCCATCATTCCACTCCAGTACATGATTTCAGACAGTATGCCAGCATCATGGAATCAATAGAGGCGTGATGGGTGTGATGTGTAACACAATAGCGTCAGTCATGGACAGGTCAGCAGTGCTTTCTAAACAATAACAATTGCATTAACATGGCAATAACAGTCATTTACCATCCCTGTTTTTGGTAGCTAATGTCGGAGGGGCAAGGAGCTCCTGGACCTTATTGTTATCCCACTTTGTGAACATTGTCAACCACTGTTCTTAGTTAGCTGCTAACTGCTGCTAGCAACCCTGATGCCTAGTGACTGGAACCGTAATGAGCAGGTGCGAAAAGTCTCAGTTTTCACAGGATCTGCATATTGCAAGTTTACGTGACAACGGAGACAGAGCTGTTTCCAAAAAATTGCACTCTGGAACCCGTTTTCAGAACGTTCCGTTTTCAGGCACCCAAATCGCCACTCGCGTGTAAACGAACTAAAGTTTACTGTTTTTGGTTGAAATCGTTGTTGTATAAACAGGACCTCACTCTCAGCAAATGTTTGCCCAAGATGAGTCATGGCCTCTGTTTAGGCTGCTGGCCACCAGAGTGGTAGCATACAGCACCTGGGAATTCAGTTATCCCTCTTGCTGAGTGTATTTGTATTTGTAACCTGTTCAGTCAAAGGTATTGTCGAACCCTCCTACATTCATAATAGTCATCATGCTTCTGAGAACTGTCTTGACATGCAAAAATGGCAGCAAAAAATGATTAGCTGTTGATCTTTTTTTTTTTTTTTAAACAGAACTCGGATGGCAAAGGAGACTCAAAAGGAAAGAAGACATCCAACAAGCCACTGAAAATACTGGAGGAGGATGATGAGGATCTCAGTGCCCTAAAGGACCCCTCTGAAAAGGTCAGTAGAACACTGACAAGTTAAACCATTGTCCTGTCAAGCATTAGTTAAATAGACTTTAATTCAAAACAAACGCTCTTTACAAAAGACAAACACTGCAAATGACGCTTGGAAAAAGTAAAGCAAAGAAAAGGACACTGATTTACAGACTGTTAATGAGTTCTGCACTCCATCCTCCCCTCCTTAGTGCACTGAGCCATGCACAGATATTTTCATTGACTGTAGGGAATGTCAACTTGAGGATGAGATCTGAGATCTATATTTCTGTTTATGTTCAAAACCCAGGCATGAGCTTTCTCCCCAAAAGCAATCTGATGAAATTGTCTCCACTAAACCTGCAATGTGTATTTAATGCATTACAATGTCAAGTGACAACATTCCTGCTAAGTATTGTAATGTCATAATAGCAAAAACAGTCACACTCTTACCTTGTGGAGTCTAATAATACAAAGTGAGTACTGGGGCTTACAGTATGGATACTAGTATGTGTTTAGCCACACATATCCGAGATCCTAGTGAACTGATCCAATCTTGTTGTTTTTTTTTGGGGGGGGGGGGGTTGTCAGTGGGGTGCGTTGCCTGCAGGAGCTCAGTGTAACATAACATGTAACCTTTATCTCAGGTTCTGCTTTTGTTTCCACTGTTCTTCTCTGCTTTGACTAAAAGTTCTGGAACTAAACTTGGGCACTGTTCAGATGATGATGATGCTAAATCTAAGTTCTAGGTAGTGTCAGGGGTTGCCTGCAGTGCCTGTGAGATTTCTGCCTCCACCCCAATACAGTGGAATGGAACAATGGAATTTTATATTTGGTCCTCAACACTGTCTCCACCTTATATGACAGAAAAACACCCCCCCGCTACGGCAGACATGGACCACTAAAAATTCACCCTTTGATTTAGAAGGTGAATATGTGTCTCTCTCCTCCTTAAGGACTTAACTGACTCTGACCCCGAGCCATCCACTATTGAGAGGCTGGGGGCTGGACCTGGCTCAGGATTCAAATGGGAAAGCAGTGTAGGTGAACCCCCTTCCCAACAAGCCTGCCTTGCCTTGCTTTTTTTCTATCTGACCTTAAGCTTTGGCTTTAATCACCAGCAACTGCAGACCTTTCCCTTCTGACCTGTTTGGTGCTCACTCTTGACTACTGAAACTGTTTGTTTGGCGTGTGCTGTTAAATGGTTACCAGCTCTGTATGTGGAGGCTCGAAAGGAGGTGGACGTTTGATTCATTTGACCCAGAAATGTGTGATTTCCTGATCAGCTTCCTGCTTTCTTTCAGTGTCTGGCAGTAAAGAGGTTGATGATGACTCTAAATTCAGCTCTGTTTCTGGGCAGTTTGTGCAAACCAAGGGTGTTTGGCTTAAGCCCATTAGGGGTGTACCATATCATATTGTTCACGATAACACCGATACAATTTTTAAAATGATAAAAGAGATACATATAGTAATGGCAATATTCTGACTTGTTGACATAATGACATCATACCATTATGCACGGCAACAACAAGCATGACTGAGAGCTCTGCAGTGGAGGAGTTGTGTTCTAAAAAGGGGAATGACTTCAGTAGTGTGGACTCCAATGTTTATGAACAGTCCTGGGGCCGTATTCACAAAGCTTCCTAGATCTAAGAGCTGCTCCTAGTGACAGAATTGTAAGGAAATTTTGAAAATTGTGACCTTTTCTCAGAATTTTGCCTAAAAGTTAAGACTAGAACCTTGTAAATATAAAAGTTATTCACAAAGCACCGTAGACCTTTAAAGTGCTGCTGTGGTGACAAACTGTTAGGAGTAGGGAAGCAGAGAAGAAAATGGCAGAAAGATAAAGAGGTCAGAAATATTCTGCAAACACTGGGTGACACTGAGTAAATGAAATGTTAGACTGGATTGTGCAGGGATAATATATGTGGTCTATTTCATTAGGTATAAACATACATTTCTCACCCAACGCAATAACGCCAAAAATAAAATGATCACAATAGTAAGGTATTTGAAAAATTTTGGAAAAATGCAAGTGCAGCAGTGATGACTTGTGTCTGTCTCAACCTTCTATAAGCAGAGTAATCACACTAACAATGACAGCACTTTCAAAGCCAGCAGTTCATATCATTTCATCACATCTGATCGGATCAATTGATCAATTATCTGTCCCGCAACTCAAAACTACACCAACTGCTGCTGAGGGGGAAAAAAAACAAAAGAGTTTCACCTGCGCTGTTCTCACAGACCCACAAAACCCTCTGAATTTAGAGGGGGAACACAGATTGATACACAAGGACGCACAGGCAAGAATAAAAAGGAAAGTTGGTGAGTGATACATGTTACAGCTGGATGAGATAAGGAGAAATTGCAGAGCAAAATTATCGGGAAACCTCATGATGCTATCTCAGGGCCATGTCACCCACCCCTACCCTACATGCTGTGAGCACCCAGAGCTGCCCACTCATTTGCCAGCAGAGCAATGATACATGTTGCGCCAGCCAACAGACTTTTGCTGGCGGATGGGTGGGAAGTTACAGGCGCTTGTGGCACGGGGGGAAACCCAAACACGGTTCATCTGCACACACTGCCATGACACAGAACTGGTTGAAAATCGGTTACGTTTCCCTTTAAACTTTTATGACATACGTTTGTGTGTGTGAAGAAACGGCACACCCCCAAGTAAAACTTGAGCCACAGACTGTTTATCTACATACTATGTCAGTGGAGACATTTTCACAAACATCCAGAATGGCTAGTTTGCTGCTGCAGTTTCAGCACAACAACTTTTGAATTCCAAAAACAGCATAGAATGATGTACTCTGAGTCCAAGTGAGCACAGTATTTTTCTAGGTAGTTATTTTTCATAGAGGAAACCACCAGTTGCTGCTACCTTCAGCCCTCTTTATGGTCTGTTGATTTGTAAGCAGAATAAGCTCATTTCCTTGTTTCATTTGCCATGTTCTGCTGCTTTCAGAAACCTAAATGGCAACACAGGATTGAATGGTAAAATGCTAACTTGTTCAGAATTCATCAGTTCCGCTTACATGGAGAGAATCAGATAGGGACTGGCGTCTTGGGATATGCTGATCATGCTAACAGATACGCACAAACCTGAAGCATTGAAATCAAAAGCCATCTAGTTTCGGAGAACTCATACTTACATACAAGCTATTTTTTTTTACTAACACATTATGCCTTCACATGATGACCTTATACTTCATCTTCACTTACTGGTTTTAGGGTATTAGCTAGTATTCAGCTTAGAGAGGGGACCACCTGTAACTGTCACTTCATAGGCCAGTCAAACTGTACATTATATAAAGCATGTGGTTTGTGTCAGTTCACCTCTTGTTCTGCTGAACAGCAAACTGTTCCTCTTGCTCTGTATTGGTGTAAGTATTCCAGATGTCAGCCAATGAAGTTAACATGCTGTTGTGTTTTTTTAACCTGAATATTTTGTGCAGCAGTTGAACACATATCGGGTTCTCGCTGGTTATGGAGTTTCTGCTGTATTATAGAGTTTTAAGAGACTTCTAAAATTTATCTGGGCAATTAAAAACATTTGGGAATTTTAATTATCCTTCCCCATTTACAGTCCATGGCCACATCAGATTTTTAGACCATGGATGGATTCACCTCCAAATAGGGGTGGGCGATATATGGAATATAATTGATGCATCGCGTCTTGTTCCAGGTGGAATGTATAAAATGACTATATTGAAAACACTGAATATAAAGGTAACCTTGTTTTTTTTTAAGCCACCAGGATGAGACTTGCTTTGGCTTTTCTGTTCTCACGCTCTACCCTGTGGCTCTGTCCTTCTCAGACACACACACACACACACACACACACACAAAGACTCACAAACATGATTTGTCACACACACTCCTTCGCTAATCCTGATCACTTTTTTTCTGAGTGATGGTGTGTGAGCAGGCGAAGTGTGTTTCTCATCTGCAGGGCTCCAGACCGCAACTGTTATTCACATTTTATGACCATGTAGCACCAGTTGACTTGCAACCGATATTAATATGTGAAGGCGAGAGCTGTCAGTTTGTTTCTGTCTCACAGTGAATAAGTCCTCACGTTTAACGGTGCTGCTGTAATGTTTGAACTTTCTGCTAACTGCTAACATCTGAATGTTAACCAAAAGCTTCAAGTTCACGGCAAAAACATCAACACCTCTGGCCCATGCCGTGCTTCAAAATAAAAGCACAAATGGTTCTGCTTTCAGTTTTTTAAAATTCTAACAATACTTCATTCAATAGTCTACAGCACTTCAGAGAAGATTTCAAAATGTTGCGATAAAATCTAAAAATATTGTGATATTATTTTTAAGCTATATCGCCCAGCCCTACATGCAATTTTTTGTCCTACAAAATTATGGCAGTTTGTGTAAAGACCATGGTGGGAGCCCTGATGTGTCAGCATGGTGTGGTGTACAGTTGTTTCTGCACTCAGGTCACTACATAAGCATAGAAAACACTGTCACAGTGATCTCTTTTTTTCTGTTGCAGCCTGTGAAGGACGACCCACATTTCCATCACTTCCTACTCAGTCAGTCTGAGAAGGTAAGAGGAAGCATGTTCAGTATTTTGACACCTGCACCCTATAATTTTTTTCTTTTCTCTTGTTCTCAAATTGTCAATTTGCTCTACATGTCTGATGTCATTTGTTATCGAATCTGGTGCTCTATAGTCTTGTTCAGCTTGACTCTGATTTGGTCAGTACTGATAAAGAAGCAGCAGTGTTTCTCATGGTACCCCCCCATGTGGGCCTGTAACAGTTAAACTGAAACAGTCTGTGGTGAAACTGATAAATCCTTTGTCAGCCTGTAATAGGGCTTTGTACAATGACATTTCTACTTTGAGCCCTTGATTTCCCTGGGCACAGGTCCCCGTTTTAGTCTAGTGTCTTTAATATCTATGAAATGGTAGTGACAAATCATACAGGAAAAAAACAATTTTGTTCCATTATTTGAGTGTATTAGGTGATGCACTAATCAAATTAATCAGAATCAGAATAGCCTTTATTGTCATTGCAGTGCACAACGTAAATTGGAATGCCACTTGTTTGGTGTAATAACAAAAAGAGAAAAGGAAAACATTAACAAGTATAAATGTGCAGCAGAACAATGAAGTAATGTAATGTGCAAAAAGCAGTAGAAGCACTTAGAAAAACCAGAATAAAAACAATAATAAATAATGAATAAAGTAAAGTACAGAGTTAATCTACTGAATATACAATATTGGCACCAGATTTGAATGGAATGCTTATCAAATGTTTACTACACAATTTTGTAATCACATAGTTTTACTTAAAAGTATACTATGCAGGAATTAACATTACTGTTTGAACATCCTGACTGTAGAAAAATTAGAAGAATATAAGAAAATCCAGGCAGAGGGAAGAGTCCCTGCAGAAAAATACACCGCCACACACTAAGGGATGAGAGGGATTTACATTTGTATGAGTCTGTACATTTTTGTTGAGGAAAATCCTGCATAGTTTACCTGTAAGATGCAGTAAACCAAAAGTGAAATTGGCATTTTGGTGTGATGTGTGTAGGGAATGTTTGTCACTTTTGTCTGATTGTTTCTTCACTGCCCACAGCCAGCCTCATCAATGGAGCCCATCAGCAAACGCCTAAAGATCATTGAAGAGGTAAAGTACCTCGTGAATTTTAGTAAAACTTACCAGTCAAAATGTTCTAACTTTTATGTATTTACTTTAACCACTTCTACTCCACCCCTCATACACAGACTATTTTTTGTCTTTTTATGGGACACAGGGCATCTTAAGCATGTCAGTAGTATATTCTACATAGCTAGCTATGAACCTGAAGATTAATTTGAGATGTAGCTCAGCTTTGTGTGTCAAGTTTTTCCAGTCATAAATCTGTAATAAACATTGTGTTTTGGTTAGGTGCTTATTCAAACTTAAGAGCATAGAGTTTATAATTTCAAAAAAATAGTTTCACTACAATAAAATGGCTACCATGGGGACTAACGTCATCACACATGATTAAAATTGAGCTCATTGAATCCACAGTCTCAGCTTTCCTGTGGCAAACCCAATTTATATAGAAATATTAAAATACAATAAAAAGTCTTCAAAAGTCTTCTAGTTCCATATAGTACCATCTCACCCTGCCACAGCCTTTGAAAGACTAATGTCAGTGGGGAATGCTTGCGTCTGCATGGATTAGAAGAAGTTCATATTCATTTTAGCTTTTACAATTGAATTTTAAACTGCACTTTGTTTTCATAAACAACATTTTGGGATTATATTTGGTTTAGAAAATGATGCATAGCAGAGCTAAATAAGGCCCCACTTTCCCCTTAGTATGAAATTGACAGTGTTGCTTTTGATTGTGCAGGAAACAGGGTCAACATCCATCCAAGCAGCAGACAGCACAGCCATCAATGGCAGCATCACACCCACAGATAAAAGGTATTCAAAATGACTTAAAAAATTTACCAAAAAACACAGAACAGGCTTGAAGGAATACTTCACCCACAAAATGACCATTTGTTGATGTTGAATTTGTAACAAAAACTTTGTCTCGTATGCCTCAGCAGGAAACTGTGAATATATATTAGTTGCCATTGTTAAACGTGGTCCCCAGCCAATCAATAAATCAATGTTTGCCATTTTCATAGAGGTAGTTCAGGAATTCAGCGTAACACAGCATTGATATACAAATGGTCATTTTTGGGGTATTCCGTTAACCCTCTTTTAGGATTACTATTACCAATTTTGTGGCTAACCTTTTAATGGGTTACTTGGACATAAGAATGCTCTTTTTTTTTAACATGTTTGGATCTGTTTGTTGTTTTTGGACTTTGCCCTTCAGGATAGGGTTCCTGGGTCTGGGGCTGATGGGTAGCGGTATAGTTTCCAACCTGTTGAAAATGGGTCACGTTGTCACAGTGTGGAACCGCACAGCAGAAAAGGTACTGTAGTGCCTCACAGTCACTGTCACACAGGCAATTGCATCATCCACTGTCAAATAGTCACTAATGTAGTGTCTAATGAACAAGGTATCATTTATGTCAGTAGCCCTTATTACACAGAGATTGTGCTATAGGGCAGGTAAGAAGTTCCAACTTTATTCTGGCTTTGCATTTTTAAACAGAACCAAATGACTGCGGCATTACTGCGGCCACTCCAGTGTGTGATTTTACACAGCATGCCAGCATCACAGAATTACTAGGGGCATGATGGGCATGATGGGCCTGATGCACAACACAACCACATCAGTCTCTAGTGTGACATATAACATGAGTCAGCAGTACTTGATAAACAATAACAATGGCATTAACATGGCAATAACAATCATTTACAGTCCCTGTTGTATAGAGGCTGATCTCTTGATCGAAGGAGCTCCTGGACCTCACTGTTTTCTTACTTTGTGGACATTTACGACTGTTGTTCTTCTTCTTTAAGTTAAACATCAATAGGCATTGGTACATCCCTACAATCAACATGACAATAGTTGTACCAGAGGTTGGCTGCACTGATCTGATGCTTAATAAAAAAAGACTTGGCAAATACTGGCAAACCATAGAAGTTTGATGTGCTGGCGTACTGATGATGATTTATTAAATAACTCCTGCCTGCTGTGTTCCAGTGTGACCTGTTCATCCAGGAGGGAGCCAGGTTAGGCCGGACTCCTGCAGAGGTGGCTTCCATGTGTGATATCACTTTCTCCTGTGTCTCTGACCCAAAGGCTGCCAGGGATGTAAGTACCAGCTCCACACTAGTAAATGGCTTGCTCTGTAGGTGTGAATCACCTGCTTGTGGGTTAAAAAAAAGACTTTTTCTGTGTATTTGTTGCTCTCCAGTTGGTGTTGGGACCCAGTGGAGTGCTACAGGGAATCAGGCCAGGCAAATGCTACATAGAGATGTCCACTGTAGATCCAGAGACCATCACAGAACTCTCACAGGTATACACTAACAAAACACTCACACAACTTTATCTTAAGCACACAGGGGACAGTCATACACTATTGAAATTGGTTTCAAGAGCTTTTTACTATTGGGAACTATTCCAATTTTTTTAAAATGACTAAGGCTTCACTTCTCCTGAAATGTATATAGTAGTATCCCTTATCGTCATTGGAGGAGTTTAGGTATTTCTGTTTTTGATTAAACATATACAGTAGCAGCAAGTATTGTCATTGCAGTTGTGTAAGTATTGCTGTATCAAATTGTTATTTGATGTTTGACTGTCAGGTGATTACATCACGGGGCGGCCGTTTCCTGGAAGCTCCAGTGGCGGGAAGTCAGCAGCTCTCCAATGATGGGATGCTGGTCATCCTGGCAGCTGGTGACAGAAGTGTCTACGAGGATTGCAGCAGCTGCTTCCAGGCCATGGGCAAGACCTCCTTCTTCCTGGGTATGTAGGATGTACTGATACACGTCAGACACATGCTCTGGGTTCACTGTTGGATACACTCACAGTAGTTTTAACAGAAATTAACATGAACAACTTCTTGGCTGTTTCTTGGCTCTGTGCAGTTGCCAGGCAACCAGCAGAGATTCCAGGAAGTTACTGATCTCTGCCTGGCACGTAACCTTCTGTAAACGGTAAATTGTCATTTTTATGCCTCCAACGCAGGCGATAGCCATGGCCGAATCTTCAAATATTCATGTTGAACAGCCAAATTGAATTCAATTGACATGATTCTGGGGGGGGTACAACCCTGGGCTTTTGCATAGATTTAACAAGTGAGATATAACGTGTTGACATTTCAAGGTGCTGGTTAGGAGGATTTTGTCACTGTGGACAAAGCCAGGCTGTGTCCATCTGTTTCCAGTCCTTGCACTGCTGAGCTGAGCTAACTGGCTGCAGGCTTCAGTTACATATTGCTAACCAGTGTTGAGCAAGTTACTTTCAAAATGTAATACATTACATATTACTAGTTAACTTCATTTAAAAGTAACAAGTGACTTTACAATATTACTATCTGTGCAAAGTAATGTGTTACTGATTACACAACTTTTTCGTTACTTTTACCAAATGACCTCAGGAGAATAACTAGACAAAATTGAATGAAAGAGGGTCATGTTGTTTCAAAGCAGATAATCAAGGCATTTATTGCAGTTCATTACAAATCCATTGGTGGGGGATATTGTACAGCCTAATGAACTCTCCTCCAGAGTGTAGATCTGACTTATTCATGTGTTCACATACAGTAGTTACCACTTTTTATTTAAATCCCCTGCTTACATTAACAATACCATGATGATACAGAAAAAGTAACTAGCCCAGACCATTTTAAATAACTGGAAAGCCTCGGACACAGGCAGGCAAAGAATCAATGTCTGATCAATTATCAGACATGGATGAATATTTGTATGCCTTTTAATATGAAATGCAATAAACAGATGCTGAGGTTAGAACAACAAACATTTTGGTGTACAAGTCAGTCACTTTGACAGGCTCAATTAATTCAGCTGAGCTGGAGGAACCACCTGCCAGTTCCCAGTGTGCCAGTAAGCTTTAACAGTACCAGAGGGAGAGTTGAGTATTGTTCCACCATTGTAGGGGATGTGAATGGAAAAACATCTAACATGATCACACACCCAGATATGCTGATCACTGGGATGAAAATAAAATAAACAAAAGCAGAAGGGAATACATCAAAGGTTTATGAATGGAAACACAGTGAACATGCTAACACTCAGTATGGCATCACCCAGATTTGCTGATCACTGGCATCCTCCAATTATATAACCTATAATGACATGACAAGACACAAAAAAAACATTTTTTTCTAGTGGCACTGGCAGAAGTGGCACAATATGGTCCAATTAAAAAATTAAGCAATAAACACTTTATTTTGGGTGGTAATGCATTATGAGACATTGTAAATATAATAATATTACCACAGATCCTGTTGGTAATGTGTGATAATACTTTGTTACGCAAAATGTAATGCATTACTTTTGAGTCACCCCCATCACTGTTGGTAACAATCTTCTTTCTGCAAGAAAATAAATATGTTAATTCCCTTAAATATCCAAATATTTCCAGAAAGGTAATGTGGGTACATTGTAGTGTTGTCATCCTAAACATGAAAACATTCATATTCATACATATAATACATATATTCATACATATAATACTTTTTCAATACTACAGGGAAAATTTATATTCGGGGCATACAAATTAAAATTTTTATTAAAAAACAAATATACCAAGGCTTTAGCATGACAGTGATGACTTTTCTTTTTTGGTTAGCAGCAAAGAACAGCAGAATGACATAAGCAATAAGTGAGAGTGTTGCTGCGGAAAATAAGTATTGAAGAGGAGAGGACGCTGGCGTTGACTGTTCGCCGCTTCTCCATACCCGCAGACTTCAAACCCAGCAAATTCCACCTTCCACCAGCTAGGTTCCTGCTCCACCTAGCCCTGGTTTTTGACTTTCCCCCGAACTGTGTTTCTGGTATTGCATAGACCCCCAGGTATCGTCTCTGTATGGTGACTAGCAAGCCAGGTGCCCCTTCAGCCGGGACGGCGGTGCTAACACGGTGCTAGCTGCCA
>JAPZEB010000009.1:27511452-27523033 GCA_029783705.1 Chaetodon striatus
ATTGTAGCAGCTTGGTTTGGGCTTCATGTTACATATTGTTGCTGTATGTTGATGTTGTTGCTGTGTGATGTTGCAAAATGAGGGAATCTGTTGTCTGCTGAATGCCTGTATGTTTCTCTGGGCTATATTCAGTGTATTATGCGGTATTATTTTGCTGGTTGTTGTTGTCAGGTCTGTTAGCTTGTCTTTGAAATGCACGTGGCATGCTAATCAGAGTTTTATGCTGGTGTGTCTGTAACGTTAATGTTAATTGTTTGTGTGGGAACCTATGTGTTTAAGGTACCTTACATGTGGGCAGGCTGTTCCTGTGCGTACTATGACATATAAGTGGAGATGGCATCCGCTGTGGATCTGTTGGCTCTGTATGCAAACTGGTGATGGTCCACGCTGGCTGAGATTTTTTTTGTTGTGTTGGCGAGCCACTGTCTTAAAGCACTTCATCAGACACTGGGATGAGTGCCACAGGGCAGTCATCATTTAGATTAGTCACTGCAGAATTTTTAGGTACAGGGCCGATGGTGGCTGTCTTGAAGCAGGTGGGAACACTCTGCCATGACAGTGATATGTACAAAATGTCAGCAATGACATCAACTAGCTGGCTGGCACGTTCTTAGTGACTATGAGTAAAGCTGCTAGGCCTGATAACATCCCTGGCCATGTACTCTCATCAGGTTTTTTCTTACACCTAGTTTGGATACTGACAGTAGTTAGTCCCACGAAAGCAGGACAGACTTGCTGACTCTTCGTTGAGGAGATCGAAACGTAAAAGGTGTTAAATTCATCTGGCAAGGTGGCCTCACACATAATGGGGCCCCCCTGCTTTTGTAGACTGTGATATTCAGGATTACCTGCCACATTATCTTTGGTGTTGTTACCATTAGTGACAAAACTATAGAGAATTATCACCTGACTCTGCACTTTGCCTCAGTTCTGTGGAGCTCTTTTCAGGCAGCTGTTGTCAGTGACAAAGCTCTGATAAAGCCACCGTACAGTACCTGTCCAGCACCAAACAGCACAGTTAGGGACTAGTGGGTGAACACTGTGGAGCATTCAGCAGTCAAGAGCTAGGAGTAAGTTGAAAACAGAGTTAAAAGGAGAGTGCATATTAGTCTTAGAGAAAGACCACTCAAAATGGATGCAGTGTGGTTCTGTGTCTACTGGATGTGTAAAGAGGCAAGTGTGTCAAATTCAGTGATAATATACCAGTGTTATGTTTACAGTTTTACTGCTGCCCCCGAGTGGCTGCAAGTTTTAGCAGTAACAGCTGGTAATTCATTCACGTTAGCAAGCGAGCTAATGGTAGAGACATTGGACAGCTAAAACCACGGTATCACATGTCAGCGTTTCCTCTAACGTTAATTTTTTTTTGGGCTCTGGAGGGCACCACAGTTATTATATTGGGCAATTAATCTGACGGATTAACCGTATATCAGACCATAAACGAGGCAAGAACTAGTTAGCACAGCTTGCTGACCTTCTGCCTCACTCCCTGCTGCTACGACACTACTTCCCCAGTAGGAGAGCGGACAGCAGCTCAGACCTTAGCTGCTGCAGCAACGAAATTCAGCCAGTGCAAACCCCAAATCCGGGTTTCACGGCAGGTTGGTGGCAGCAGCATTGCTGGGTCTGCCTGTGTAACTATAGCAATAGAAGGTTTGTTGATGTGAGGACTCAGGTCTCGCTCTGGCTGTATTCAAGTAACTACAGAGCACTAGGTGAAGATCTGTCTCTGCTGGGCCACCACTGCAAACTGGTGCTGGCACTGTCACTGGTGGGTGCCTATTGTTTGTATTAGTGGACTCCATTTCTAAGGAAACGTGAGCTAATGTTACAGAAGTCAGTCCACATGCTGTTACAGCCAGCTGTGAATGTCAGGGGAAAGTTCCAGTTTTTTAGTTTACAACCTGTTTAGCCATTGACTATCAAAAAAATAAGACATGTAATAAGCTACGATCAAAACTTTAAAGAAATAATTAAATACTGTACCTACTCCAAGTGGCACTGTGCATGGTGTAACTACCTTGTGATTACATTATAACTACTTTATTGGAATATGAGTTCATTTATGACAAAGTTAATCAGAACAGGGCTTGGTTACAGGCAGCCAGTCAAAATAGGTACCGATTCAAAAAAAGGGCATAAGCAGACAGACAAGATATCAAGCCATAAAAGGCAGGAACTCTACCTCCCTCTGCAGTTACAGTGCATCACACCTGCAGTCATACTGAATCCCTTGACATCTTCGGCTTGCCACATCACACTTTATTACCATGGGATGAAACAACCCCCTCCAAGAACAACAGTCCTGCCATCTGTTCGACTCCTCTATCAATGTTGACTTGACAACACGGACTCCTGCTGAGAGTGACAGGACTCCCGCGGTTACTCTACACAACCTACTGCTGATATGTAATCCCTCAGGTTTGAGCTTTAAAAGCATTCGTCCAGTGAAAGCCTTTTCCACCAGGGACTCAGCCTAGTTTTTCTCTTGACTTTTATCTGTGTTTCATCCGGCCAAAAAAAATTGCAGCACTCCTTACTGTTAAAGGAGCAGTGTGTAGAATTTAGTGGCAACTAGCAGTAGGGCTTGCAGATTGCAGCCAGTTTATGCTTTCCCTGTGTGCAAAGTTTAAACTCCTGCTTAGAATTAATTCAGTGTTCATTGCTTAGGAGGTTTTTACCAGGAGCTGACTTTTCCACAGAGGTCTCTTCCTCTGCAAAACAAATGGACCCAGTGATTTAAACTGGTAAAAACACTGAATAAAGCAGTTTCATGTAAAAAATCTGGGCTATTTTCGAAGCTATTCAGCTTGCTGTGGAGGGGTTGCAAACAGTGATCTCCATGGATGAAGACCTACTCCCTTTATACGTATAAATGTCTCATTCCTAAGTAACAAAATCACAACAAATTTTATTTTCAGATGATTATACAATAAAAAACCTATAATACCTATAATATTATATTCCATTTTGTCAGTGTATCTCCCTAAATCCTACACAGTGAACCTTTAACGTGAACTCTCCTATGCTGCTCCACCCTCCTGCACCTCCTTAAACTGCTTATAAGGAATTCAAATCTCCGGTACTGGTGTATAACCTTTGCAGCCTCGATTTGAACTAAGGGACAAGTTATCTGGATCACCTGCTTTGATCAGAGGTAGGTACCTGCAGATGCAACATATCCTCATATAATGATTAGCATATTAACGTACGCCCTGCGATAGTATGGCAATCTTTCCAGGGTGTGCCCTGCTTCTTGCCCAATGATAGCTGGGTTAGGCTCCAGTCACCCTGCGACCCCTACCAGGATGAATGAAATGAAATGTTATCCTACAAAAATTCACACACAACTGTTTGTATGGTATCCATCAAATTGATATCCAGTGAATGATGTCATGTCCTTAATGCAAAATTATGGAGGTTAGGTTTAGGCAGGTAAAATTCCTCCAGTTAGATTCAGGAAAGGAAACATGGTGATGATATATTGTAAAATGACTCAAAGTTCCTTTATAGCAATGGTTCCCTACTGGTGGGATGTGGTCCAAAAGAAGGTCACGGGCCCATTCTGAATGGACAGCAAGTGACTCGTACCTGTCTAGTGCTGTTTCCTGCTGTTGAGTGAGTGACTACCAGACAGCCACTTTACGGAGACGGCAAACTAGCTCAAGACATGGCCAAAAGCAAGTATGATGCTGAATATATTAAACTGTGTGGACCTTGAACTAATGACTAAGGAGAAGTCTGGACCCCATGGCTAGACCAGTTGGGAATCACTGCTTTTAAGTTCTCGCAGTTCCAAACACTGGTCTCCTGGGGGAAAGTCGCGGGGGAAAGTCCTTTGTTGTCCATGTACAGTATGTAGACCTAGTTACAGTGTTGGAGGCTGGACCCATGAAAGTTGTTCAGTGGTGCATAAAACCAAAAAAGCTCTGTTTCTGTTGTACGAGAAACTGGTATTTGATTTGTATTTATCATTTGTCACTTTATTTGCTTTCTAATACCAAATCTATGCCAGTTCGTGCTTATTCTTATCAAATATTGTGTCTCAGGTGCTGCCAGAGCAGTTTGTGAGCTTGTTCTGATTTGATCCAGAGTGTCGCACCAGCAGAGCCAAACCAGTAAACTAAAATGTGCATTTTTGCAGTGAATTGTAAAAACCTTATCCTTACTAAACTTAAGCTTTTGTAGGAAATTAACAGTCCTTAAAATAGTCTGTCGGATCAGAAACAGAATTAACTTTTATCTTGAAAATTAAGCCTTAGCTCCAGCATTCAGACTTTGTGGCATTTATGTATTTTCTGATACACCGTTTGTGTTTATTTGATTAAAAGACAGTGGTCACAGATACCATATTTCAATAATGAAATAAAAACAAAATGAACAGTGCTTACTGTGGCTGCAGCTTTTTACTTCTGTGAGCATATTTTTGTTACATTCATAAGTGGAAAATAAGCTTTTTTTTTCAGAACATGTATTTTGCAATGATGAAACCATGATGTAAGCCTACTACATCCTACATACTACATCCTTGCTTCACCATAGACACCCGTCTCTAACTTGTGTTTGGTGCTGGGCAGATAGTGTACAGTGGGTTTTTAAGAGCTTTTCCACTGACAACAGCTGCCTGCTGCTCTGAGGGTTGGTAAAGAAGAGTTTGTGGGCTGGACGACCAAAATACTGAACTGCAAGAAGCTAGAAAGCTCCGCAGAGCAAAGGGGAACTTCAGAGATAATGATTCTTTCTGGGTTCATCACTAAAAGTGACACCTAAACACATTACACATAGTCTTTTGATCCACTGTTAATATTGGAAAAACAGAATAAAATATTGCTTACTACAGCTTTAACTTTAATTTCCTGTGCTTTTTGCCCTGGACAAAATAAATGCTTCAGAAAATATATCTATGTATGTATGTGTGTGTACAGATGAAGGTGAAAATGGATACTGCGTGAGATGCTACAGATTTGTACCACTTGGTGGCAGTGTTGAAGAAGTTTTTGTCTAACTAAACTCAGGGAAGCGCTCACTGTGACACTAACACTAACCTCTGGACTGACACAACAACCAGCTTCACGACCTCACACAGATCAGTCTGAAGTAATCAGGCTGCTAAAGTTATTTAAACGTGACAATGTTTCTTTAAAATAATTTCTAAATTTGTTTCTGTTTTTGACCCTAAAAAAAGAATGCAACAACAGATGAGTATATGACATAAAAACACTGTAAACTTTTTTTGCAGCTATCATTTGCCCCTGAAAACATTTTACTGAACAACAGTTTTATCAAAGGGAGTAAAAAATACTGTTACAACAGCTGCACAGAGGACATCAGTCCAATCCTAACCACTGGTACTGGACTGAAAATACTCCAGTGCACAAACGTAAAGAAGAAAGAGTAGCAGGAGTGGGCAAGCTTTTGTTTATTTTATTTATTTACTTTAGGAGTTCAGGAATGACTTTATAGTGTGTGTGTGTGTGAGAGTGTGAGATATACTTATTTGCACAAGAAACAACAAACGAAGAAGCACATTTTTCAGGAGAGATTTAAAACACCTTCAGACTTTTGCCTCAGAACTGCCTTAATTCTTGGTGGCATAGATTCAACAAGGTGCTGAAAAAAATTCCTCAGAGATTTTGGTCCATATTGACATGATAGCATCCTGTAGTTGCTGCAGATTTGTCGGCTGCACATCCATGATGTGAATCTCCCATGTCACCACATCCCAAAGGTGCTCTGGTGACGGTGGAGGCCATTTGAGTACAGTGAACTGAGCAGCCATCAGAAGACTGTGGTCATAAAGGGACAGATACAGTCAGCAACATTACTCAGGTAGGCTGTGGCATTTAAATGATGCACAGTTGGTACTAAGGGGCCCAAAGTGTTCCACAAAATATCCCCGACACCATTACACCACCAGCAACAGCCTGAACCATTGATACAAGGCAAGATGGATCCATGCTTTCATGTTGTTTGCGCCAAATTCTGACCCTACCATCTGAATGTTGCAGCAGAAATCGAGACTTAAAAGACAAGGCCACGTTTTTCCAACCTTCTTTTGCCCAATTTTGGTGAGCCTGTGTGAACTGTAGCTCCAGTTTCCTGTTGTTAGCTGAAAGGAGTGGCACCTGGTGTGGTCTTCTGCTGCTGTAGCCCATCTGCTTCATGGTTCGACATGTTGTTGGTTCAGAGATGGTCTTCTGCAGACCTTGGTTGTAACGAGTGGTTATTTGAGTTGCTGTTGCCTTTCTATCATCTTGAAGCAGTCTGGCCATTCTCCCCTGACCTCTGGCCCAGAGAACTGCTGCTCACTGGATATTTTCTCTTTAAACCCTAGATATGGTTTTTTGTGAAAATCCCAGTAGATCAGCAGTTACTGAAATACTCATACCAGCCCATCTGGCACCAACAACCATGCCATGTTCAAAGTCACTTAAATCAACTTTGTTCTACATTCTGATGCTCACTTTGAACTTCAGCAGCTCATCTTGACCTTGTCTACATGCCCAAATGCATTGAGGGGCTGCCACATGTTGGCTGGTCACACAATGAAAGGAGAGAGAGGAGACTTTTCTCATGGAAAGTGGACTCAGGAGACAGAGACATGAAGCGACAAAGACATATAGAGGTGGAGCCTGTAACATGGGAAATGCAAAGAAATGGTTGGGAATTATTATTATTATGACTAATAATAATAATAATAATAATAATAATATAAAGAAATTTGTATTATTGCTACTACCATTAGCCTACTACTTTGAGATGATTTGATTGGCTCAGCATTGTAGGTAGGCGGCTGCCAACCTACACGGAAGTGTTCCTGACAGACAGCGTTGGTGACCAATAAATGCATCACACTCAGTTGTCGTCATATTTTTGCTTACGTGGAGACAGGAAGTGTACTTCCCGGGTCTTCCGGGTTAGAGTTCCTGGAACAGCTGAAGTTGTTTTGGAGGTGCGATGGCCGAGGATCCTGCGCTGTCCCTCCGGGTCTCGGAGATCAAGGACCCGGCGGTTCTCTTCGAGCGTTACAACACCGCAGAGATCCGCCGGATCGAACGCAAAGTCCGCGGGGAGATCGAGCAGAAGAAGGAGGAGCTGAGGCAGATGGTGGGGGAGCGCTACCGGGACCTGATCGACGCTGCCGACACCATCGGAGAGATGAGGCAGTGCTCGGAGAGCGTCGTCCAGTCCATCCAGGACATGCACCAGTACTGTCACAGGCTGAAACAAGGCAAAACCAGTGTGAGCAGCTGCAGACACGAGGTGAACGGCTAGCCATCTGCATTTGTTGTAGCAGTTGGAAACCTGTGATCGCTGTCATCGTAGGGTCACCAAACCTCATTTAAAAATGTGCCAGTTCATTATTCTATGAGTTGTATTCGTGCATCCCCTCCAAATATGACTTCACTTTACACCTAATGCGACTCAAAAGAAAGTGCTGATCAATTCGGCATACAAACATTGCTGCATTGATGTTGTGTAGCAATAAAAACCTAACTTCTAGAAATGTCCAGACCTCTTTGGATACAAAACACACAATAGCAAACTGCCCAAGCCAGATAAGTAATGCAAAACTGTACTCAGGTGAAGTGCTGCTGGTGGGTCACATGTATGCTTAATTCACCTGAAGATGGTATTGATTTGTAAACTGTGTAAACCTGTGTTCTGATAGGTGTGTATTATTGCTGACACACACTACATTCTAATACTTTTAATGAAAATTGGGGACATATCTCTTTAAAGGAGATAATGGAATACACTGAGTTTAAACAGCAGTCAGCTTTATAAATGGTTCTTTATATATATAACCTGACCACTACATTGTCTGGTGTTTGCACCTATACCCTAATATCACTACTTGTCTCCCTCAAATTAATTTCAGTACACACATTATCTAAAGTCTCTTCTGTATAAATATGCAATGTGTCTGTGCCATCCTGTTGTAGAGCCAGAGGCAGTGGCAGGAGAAGTTCTACACCATGGCCTCCCAGATTAAGCTCCTCTTGGAGATCCCAGAGCGCATCTGGAGTGCCATGGAGGCATCCCAGTACCTCCAGGCCACCCAGCTCTATCTGCTCTGTTGCCACTTGCACAGTCTGCTGCAGCTGGAGGCTGCTACAGGGGGCCATTACAGCCCCATTCTGGCCCGCTTCCCTATTCTGGTTCGGCAGGTAGCCACCACCGGACACTTCAGGTACTGGATGTTTTGTCACTTGTGTCTTTATGAAGACACACTGTCATTAAGTAAAATTTCCTGCCTGAGGGCTGCTGATTCTAACAGAGAAACTTCAGGCCAGAT
Source organism: Chaetodon striatus (assembly GCA_029783705.1). NCBI lineage: Eukaryota > Metazoa > Chordata > Actinopteri > Chaetodontiformes > Chaetodontidae > Chaetodon > Chaetodon striatus. The sequence continues at coordinate 27,519,752 of JAPZEB010000009.1, forward strand.
CTAAAAGAGAGCAAAAAAGATGCACTTAATAAGAGCTAAGTCATAGGTCTGTAAGAAGTATGGCTTGTTTCAGGTCCACCATCCTCCTGGACAGCAAGTCTCTGCTGCGGGGCCGCGCGGTGTCGGACCAGGCCATTGCTGTGGCCCTGGTGTCCACCATGCTGCTGGAGGACAGCTCACCACGCCAGGCCCTGGCTGACTTCTTGTTGGCCCGGAAGGCTTCTATCCATCAGCTGCTCAACCAACCTCAGCATGGTATTCTACCATTTGTAACACCTGGCAACATATGTGCTTTTCAATATCAGAGTGTGCCATAACACATATTTGGCTGGACTGCAGCAGGGCAAAGCCAACCCACTGAGTCACTGAGTCACTAAATGATGAAGTTACACTGCTGACCAGAAGAGTGTTGGTGTTTCTCTTTTGGCTGTTGCTCTTTAAAGGAGAATAGGTGCAAAAGTCCTTGCCTCTGCGATCATTTATAAGGTGTTGACACAGTTTGATACATATGTTATAAGACCTATAGATCGGTGTGCAGTCGAGCAAGAGAGAGTGACTTTGGATGCACTCAGAGCAGACAAGTTTGAATGATTGGAGCAGAAAGGAAATTGCAATAAAGTGTTGGTTCATGTAAGGGCAGTTTTTCCTCTGAATAACTTGCAGTGCTTCTTGTCAAGACCCAAATACAGTAAACAAAGTCTCCCCTGAAGCAGGACACCTGTCTTACTATGTTTTCTGTTGGACTGACATTTGAAGCTGTGAGCATGTTTATAGTTGTCACAGGATGCAGCCTACATCTGGTCTGTTTATCAAAGTAACACAAACCATTGCCAGTCCACTGTGGGTAGGTGACTGAAATAGGACAATAACACTTTGGATGAGTAATCCAGAACAACAAGTTTTTGAAAATAGCATGAATATTATATTACTGAATTAATTAAATTAAAGTAGTCCTCAATTGTTTGACTCAAATGTAGCTTACCCATGTCATGTGCTACTTCAGTACACTTTTATGGTATAGTTTTGATCTTTTTAAGTAGGGCTGTGTGAGGTAAGTTTGGAGAAGCAGACTGGAGTCGACACAGAAGCTAAACAATGTACTGCAGTGGAGGGGGGCTGCAGGAAAATGTATTTTAGCCACCTTAAAAACTCAATATCAGTTTAAGTGTGTGCTATATTAAGAATATTTTCACTTATTTACATTAAAGTCAGACTGATCTAAGATGGGGAACTGAAGCTGTTATATTGTGCTTTTCAAGGCCAGACTCCATTGAGAAAAACAGTATTGCTAAACACAGGAGCCTCTGGTCTACTGCTGCTTCGAACGGTTATTCTGTTTGTGTTATTGTGTGACCTTGGTGCTTAAAAGGGTTAGTTCGGATTCAACAGAGAAACACAATAACACAAACTAACTACTTGATGGAGGCAGCAGAATGATAGCGCCTTCCATTTTCAGTGAGCCAAAATGACTGTTTTTCTTAATGGAGTCTGGTGGCTTTGACAAGATGGATGGGAGATGAAGCTGTAAATGGCCACCCTGTCTTAATGGGCTGTCTGACGGAAAAGTATAGCATTTAAAATACTCTAAATATAGTGTACACTGTTATAGATGTTGTTAGTTGGGACTTTCTTAGATGGCAAAAATATGTTTTGCTGCTGCCCCCTGTCAATTGCAGTACATTGCTTAGCTATAATGTCGGACTCCAGCCTGCTTCTCCAAACTGGCCGACTGACATATAGTTTATGTAACACACTGACTATGGATAAGTACCTCATACAGCCCTACTTCAAAAAATCTGCACTGTCCTTTTAAGAACAAACATTACTGGGACTACCACAGAAAATTACAGATGAACATTCAATACCAGAAATTTAATAACAGAGAGCACCTGTAACAGTTTGGTCACATTAACCCAGCCACATACTAGGTTTCCACCTTGTCTTGTTTTGTCTACACAGAAGGCATACAGAAAGAAGTATGCTTAGCTTAACAGCTTTTGCTGAGAAGCTGAGCAGGATATGTTGTTTGCTGTGTCAGTATTTTGTAAGTGTCTGAATCAAGGGAATAATGACCTGTCAAAATGTGCACCACTTTCTAGTAACCTATGTATTGGGTCCAGGTGCAGGGATCAAGGCCCAGGTGTGCAGCTTGGTGGAGCTGCTGGTCACCACCCTGTTCCAGGCCTATGCTGTCTTCTACCTGCCTCCAGAGGGAGGACCCAGGCTGGGGGAGGGAGCCCTGAGCTGTGGCATGCTCTTCTCTATCCTGGAGAATGTCACCTCCACCACACCTGCAGGTAAAACAGCTGGAATGTCAGGATACTTGTGGTCATTTCCTTCCCAAGAGCTATCAAACAGGCTTGTTTTAGCTGGGTTTGCACTCCCTGTATTAACGGGCTTTTGGCATAGGCACTACATGTCATATCTAGTGATTTTCAGAACAGGTTTGGCTATTCAGAAATGTCATCATTTTGTATATTAGTTGTATTATACATGTTGTGGGACAGTTTTTTTAAAAGCTAACAAATTAAAATTGTGTCTTTCTTTTTCTTGTCTGTATGCCCCTGGATTTTAAAACACACAACAGTTATTTGTATTTACATGGACAGTGGAGAGTTCTAAGGGTGTATGTACGATGTTGGAGGGACATAAACAGAAAGTTCAATCTTGGTGATGGAGTAAATTATGGACTGCATCTGAGACCTTTTTTTTCCAGCAAATATCTTTCTACAATTTTCTGAATCTGTACCATGAAAAGTCATGCTATATTAGCTACAAACACTTCCTGTTTGCACTGCTAATACTAAAGTAAAAACTTGAAACATGATGTTTATGTGATAAAATGAAAAAGGAGTGCCTTTTCACAAGGAAATTCAAAGTCAGGCTCAGGATCCATTAACAAACCAATGTATTCTGAAGCACAAATGTCCATAGATAGAGTAAATGTGAGACCATCAATCTCATCTCTGTCCTCAGCTAAAGACAGGAGGGTGTTGCAGGAAGAGACAAGTACAGCCAGATGGTTCAAGTTCTTGCCTCCCTCCATCACTGAGTTTCAGCCTGCCCTTCGCACCCTGGCTCAGCCAATCCAGAGAGAGCAGCTCCGGGACACCCTGCAGCAGTGGATTGATACGTAAGCTCCAACCAATAACGACCCTGCTTGTTTTTTCTTTTCTTCATTTGTAATTTTTAGAAGATGCAACCACAGAGACTGGTTGAATGACTTCAAGGTTTAATGGTATATCAGATGGCAGCAGGCAGAACAGTTTGTGGTTTGGGTCT
>JAPZEB010000009.1:27523133-27539006 GCA_029783705.1 Chaetodon striatus
AATGGTATATCAGATGGTAGCAGGCAGAACAGTTTGTGGTTTGGGTCTCCAATGATCCTATGGGTGTATATATATTGCAGGTTTGTCCTGGTCATGTGATGGGCAGTTTTCAAAACCACTTTCTGTACCAGGCTGTAAACATGTTTATTTCTGCTGTAAAGTTTGGCATTTTATCATGGGGGTCTATTAGGATTGACTCTGTTTTGGAGCCAGCCTCAAGTGGTCACTTCATGAACTGCAGGTTTTGGCACTTAAGTGTCAGCTTCATTATTCAGATTTGGAGGTTACTGCATAGTTAACAAACAAACCACATGATGAAGTTCTGTATAAATGAAAGGTCGACTAACTACACACAACTAATGACTACGTACATATAAATGAAATTAATAAATGTGATTATCAGAGAATAAAGGCCATCATGAATAAATGCAGTTAATACAGGGATGAACAGTTAATGATTAAGGGAGGGCTGAGACACAGCAGCCCTCCTTGGCACCATCTTCTTCTGCAAGAACAATTTCCAATATCATATATTGATTGAAACAGAAGTTTCAGGGTGTTTTCCGTGCTTTTGATTCAGTAAAAAGTTACTCAAGCCCTCAATCAATAATCAGAACTATTGTTTATTGATTTTGTTAATATCTAATCAGTGCCTTTTGAATCTGTCCCCCACTCTCAGCTGTAAGGAGGACATCTGCCGTGGCGTTGGCAGCCTTCTCGTCTATGTGAAGAGCCTGAAGGGTTTGGCAGCCATCAGAGATGCTGTGTGGGACCTCCTGTCCACCGACTCCATCAGTCAGCACTGGAGCACTGTGTGTCAGCGGCTGCTGGAGCGCCCCCTCGCTGTCTGGGATGACTTCCTGCAGCAACTCTTCCTTCAGCGGCTGCAGGTCAGTGCTCTGCTAGCTTCACAGTTGTTACTGCATTTTTCAGCATCCTTATAGGTCTGTCCATTACTTTAGTTGGATTTGTGCCTCTTCGAAATTTGGTGTTGTATTCGATCTCGCAGTAGTGGCAGGCCTGCCTGCTGATGCACTGAAATTGTACATATTGCACAGTCAAAGATTCCTTTCTCCTACTCACCCAGGCCATTACCAAAGAAGAAACCGAAGCCATCTCAATGAGCTCCGTCCAGCTCCTCACCGCAGCTGTGAGGGATCTTGAGGGCCAGACCACCCACATTTCTTCAGGTACCAACCCTGTCTCAGGCCGTGGGGCCCAGTACGAGGTAGATGTGGCATCCTTCCTGTGGTCGGAGTCTCCAGGGGATCTGCTGAGCGATGCAGGGTGGGTCAGTGTGACCCAGCGGGGGCAGCAGCACCAGAGAAGCAGCCTGGCCATGAAGACCCAGGCTCTGACACCTTGTGTTCAAAACTTCTGCTCCTCCCTGGATGCTAAGCTAAAGGCCAGGCTGGATGACCTGCAGTACTACCTTCCCTCCCAAGACAAAGGTAAGGGCAGTTCAAACCTAGCCACTGTGGGCTAGGCTGCGAAGCCATGTAGTGTTCATAACATAGACAGAATAAAAGTAATGGACAAAATCACATTGACTTCACCCATTCGTTTGTGGACTCCTGATCTGAAGCCTCAAGTCTGGCATTTTGGCCGTCACCATCTTGAATTTTTGGAGCCAGAAGTTAAAATTTTTAGACAAGAGGGTGGAGTTAACCCTACCACTGTTTGCTGGCTTGGTTAGGACTTTGAATTCACAGTCTTTGCTTAACTGTGATAAAGTTAATGCTATTGCAAAATTTTGCTAGCAAAAAACTGACCATTAAAATAAAATGTGTTAAAAAAAGTGAATATCAGATTCCTTAGAGGGTTAAAAAACGCTAAACAAGGATATTTTAGGCGACCAAAACATCACAATCAACTTTAATGTACTGAAAACACATTGCAGTAGTGACAGCTACAGCTACAATGTTTGAGCCAGCCTTCAGTGGCCATTAGAGGAACTGCAGTTTTTGGCTCTTCCACGTTAGCTACATTTTTCAGCTGCGGAGGTTGCCACTTGGTTTAGACAGATGTCTTCCCTTCCACTTGTTGATAATCTTGCCAGTTTGTTATATAGCCTGGGGCATAGTTCATCATTGTCTTCCACTGGCACTGAAGAGCCAAACATACCTGATCTGCAAAAGAGAAAATTGAATGTTGAGTGTATTTCACTCCTACAGAGCAGGGGTATAAAAATAGGTTTACAATCTGTACAGCTGAAATGCAATCTTGGTTCCTGTCAGTTATCTTTTGGTGATGAGTTAGCTTTATGTTAGCCTTTTTAAAAATGCATCTGCATTCATATGCAGATATCTGTTTGTACAGATTAACCTAAATGATCATCGCATGGAAGTGGAAGTCTTGGATCGGATGTTCGCTGGCTACACCAAATCGACAGAAAAATGACTCTTTGCCCCCAGAGGTTTTATCCTTGTAAGACCAATGGGTTCTGAAATTGATTCAGAGTAAAATTTCTCAACAACTATTGGTTGGGTTGTCATGGAAATAGGTTCACACATTGACGATAGTAATGATGGTAATGGTTAACATTATATCTGCTAAACATCAGCATATTAACATTATCTTTACATTATCATGCTTAAATTAGCATTTATCTCAGAGCACTGCTGTGTGTATGTGCAGCCTCACTCTTATTCAGTACGGCCATTTAGTATCCTGTACTGTACACAGACCCAGTGTTGTTATCACATATCACACATGTCACAGTGATAATCTTTCACACTGTGCTTGGCAGGGTCGGACTCCACCTCAGTCACAGTCTCCTCCTCCGGTCCCAAAGAGAACTCGTCAGCATCCTCGTTCAACCGCTTCACCGACTCACCAGCAGTGGAGGAGGCTTTACGTGAAGGCTGCGTGGCCTGTGTCCGCCACATCCTGTCCTCGATCCGCTCTGAACTGGCTGCAGCCTCACCTGACCCCAGCCCAGCCCGTCTCAGTTCAGTCCTTTTCATGGCCAGGCTGTGCCAGTCCATGGGTGAACTCTGCCCCAACCTGAAACATTGCATTCTGGGTAAACAGAGGGGGCCTGAGGCCACAGCGAAGGGGACCCCCAGACAGGGCAAGAAGCTGGGCAAAGCCAAGGCCACCCCGGAGGTCAGCCCCGCCCAGGCAAAGTGGGCGGGACTGAAGGAGGAGCTTCTCATGTGCAGCATGGAGGCGTACCGCATCTGGAGCTCTGCCCTCTCCAAAGTGAGACACTGTCAGAAATGTAGATGTTTTGTGTGTTTGGACTGTAGAGTCCTGGTCAGTAGACACTAAAATAGCAAGGGGTAATGAAACAGTACAATTTGAGCATGGAGGTTCATGTCTTTGGAACAGCAGAGTTTCAAAAGCTTAAAAGTCTATGTCCTAGCTTTTGGAGAAGTGGCAGGAGTGCCGATACTGACACTAAGCAGTGTACTGCTGGGAGGAGGGGCTGCAGACAGGGGAATCTGTTAATGGCTTCAGTTCCCCATCTGTTCTCTTATCAAAGCCACCAGACTCCATTGACAAAAAATGTGTTTTTAGCTCATTGAACAGGAGAGCTGCTGGTCTACTGCTGCTTTGATCAGTAAATTAGTTAGTGTTATTTTGTGACTTTGGTGAATCCGAACTAACTACTTTAAACACCAAAGTCACACAATACCAAAAAACACAGTAACTGAGAGGCAGTAGTGGACCAGCAGCTCCTGTTTTCAGCAATGTTAAATCATTGTCTTTCTCAGTGGAGTCTGGTTTTGAAGAGAGCAGTGCAATGGCTTCATTTCAGTATCGCTGTCTGACATGAATATAAAGCTGTGAAAATCATCTAAATATAGTGTAAACTTAATATGATATAGATTTTTTTTAAGTGGCTAAAATGCGCTTGGCTGTTGCCCCCCTTCACAGCAGTATGTCACTTCGCTTTTGTGTCGGCACTTCTGCAGCTTTTTTAAATTGGGGGTGCGCTGACTTCACACATCCGAATGCTACACACTGACTATGTATAAATACCTCAGGCAACCCTACTTCAAAAGAAGAGGAAAAAGACTTAAAAACTACTTTAATTATTCTGGTCACTCTGGGGCAGCATAACAAACTGAAAACTCAACATCTGAAGTATACCTGTAACACCTTCTTACGTTTTAGCTAATGTGTTAGCAAACAGTTGCCTATTTACACATTCAGCAGACACAAAATAACATTAGCATAATGTGTAATAAAATAATTGCAAAACGCAAAGTTCATTTACTAACTTTTGAATTTCTTAACATTATCTCACAGCCTTCATTTCACAAATGGACACGGTCGGGTATCATGACGTGACCTTAAAAGAATTTTACCCACTAAATTACCATTTGTAATTCAGTACTCAGCTTGTGTTACAGGAAATTTGTGAAGGAAACTTTGTTTTTCTTCTCATGCCTCCACGGTGAACAAAGAATCCAAAAAGGCAAACATTCTTCATGAATTGAAGTTAAACAGGGACAGTGTTTAACAGCAGTAAACTATATCAAAACTTCCATTTACAATCTCTCCCACAACACATGCAGTATAATCCAAGTGTCAGTACTTACTAAACATGTATTTTCCCTAAAAAGTTATAAAACTCTTCCGTCTATGAGCAGTGAGCCTTGAGTGTGCCATGTTTTAAATAGTAATGTTTCATTGAAAATGCATGTGTTTGTGAAGTACTAAGCATGTGACTGGATAATTGAGACTTGGATTATACTGCAGGAGTTGTGTTAGACCTTGTCTTGATACAGTTTTGCTGTTTTTAAACACAGCCCCCATTTACTTCAATCATAAACAGTGTTTACCTTTTCTGATTCTTCGTTCACTGTGGAGACGTGAGAAAAACAAAGTTTTCTTCACAAATTCAATGTAACACGCAATGAGTAATTCATATGCAAATTATAATTTTTTGGGTTAAGTATTCCTTTAATGCTCTAAGGGATTTCAGGAATAGATTAAAAACTTACAGCTGCACTAATTAACGTGGTAACATTTTCAGTGTATCAAATGATAATGTGAAAGGTGTTGCTAGCAGTGACACACCCATAGAGGATTATCAACTCAGTAGTTGAGCTCTGCAGCTCTCCAGAGTCTCTTGGTGTCTTTAGCTCACACTTTTGGTTGGATGGAACACAGATGCTGCTCTTGTTAACCTCATTTCTAGTAGCAGCAGGCAGCTGCTCAGAAATCATACAGCAGTCAGACAGTCAGAGACCAGCTGGTGATCATAGTGGAGCGTCTAGTAGCTGAAGTGCTAGATATTTAAATAGACTTACATCCATCAGGTGGACACAAACAAGACTCGAAATTAATGCATACTTTGCTCTGTGTCTGCTGCTTAAATCAGCAGCTGTTTGCTAACACATTAGCCATAACAACATCATAAGATAGTAATATGCCAGTGTTGTGTTTTGTTCCACTGCTCCCAAATGTCCAGTATATCAATGATATCAATGAAGGCAGCTTCAAATCATATTGGAATTTTTTACAGACCTGCCCAGTGATACTGTGTTGTGTTGTGACAGGTGCTGCTGGATAAGTTTGGCACAGCGCTGCATGCTGAGTCTGCTGGTGCCATCCTAACAACGGCAACAAACTGGGAAGATCTGGAGATCCAAGAAGAAGCAGAGTCGGGGAGCAGCGTCACATCCAAAATCCGTCTTCCAGTCCAGGTCAGCCACCCCCTCTAACACAGACAGGAGTCACAGTGATTTCTGATTCAATTTAGTGATCTGATATGAAACTTGTGTGTTCTGCAGCCCTCTTGGTTCGTGCAGTCACTACTGTTCCAGCTGTGCGTGGAGGTGAACAGGGTGGGGGGCCACGCTCTGCCCCGACCCACCCTGCAGGAGTTGCTGCAGGCCTGTCTGGCTCAGGCCTTGCACCACTACCAGAGCCTCACACAGCAGGCCCTCAGCAGGGTAAGTCTAACACACGCACACACACACACACACACACACACACATATACATACAGTATGGAGAATGAGTTGTGTACTGTAAGGTGAAAAACTTCCGCTTTTAAGTACATCGGCCATGGATGTAACTTTTGTCTCATCAGCCATAGATTGCTGGGGGGACATTTGGGTATGGAGAGCTGATGTTGTCTTCAGATGCAGTGTAGTCTCTAAAAGGCTTGGGCAGTAAGGGTAGTCACCATGAGGAGATTCAGAGTTCATGCGTGACCGAGGAGACAGCAGTTAACAAAATAATCTCATCACATGGTCCATTAACTGTTCTTTGACTGTATAGCACAATCTCCGTTAGCAGATGTTTTGCTCATACTTACTTTGCAAAGAAACCTTGTCACAAACATGAATCAAACCCTCTCTTTTTAAATTCACCTGTGGCCACTTATACCTGCTAGCTCAGTCCCTCACACTGAGTTTTCAGGACATCCTCTGGTGAGAAGGAGATGGGGGAATAGAATAAGATACTTAATGGGAGTAGAAAAGGGTACAGGGGGAGGACAAAGGGGGAGTGCACTTTCTTTTATCACACTAATTTCCTTTTATTTATATTTTTCTCTTCTTCCATCTGTCAGGACGGCGTATTTCCCATGACTCAGAACAGAGCCCTGCAGCTGCTGTTTGACCTTCGTTACCTCAACACTACTCTGGGCAGCAGATTGGAGGAGGGCAAGAGCTCCCGATCCCACCAAGATCCCAGGTAGCATCCTTTGTCACAGATTCATCACATACAGCCACTTTGGTGTGTTGCCGCAGGGGAGAGATCACCATTACCATCAGTATTTGTCTACAGAGTTTACACTCTGCTTCATTGATACTTGTTCCAAAACATTTTACTGCTCAGCTGTACTGTAAACAGCAATTCATTAAAAGTAAATGAAAGACATGGCTGCAACTGAAAATTTGTTTCATGGCATTTTTAAGTACATCTCAGTATTTAAAGTTAGTGGTGAGTTGCGGTGAGGACTGCAGATTGCAACCAGCTGAAACCTCTCCCAGTTAGAATTCCTTAATTCTTCATCGTTCAGGAGGTTTTTACCAGGAGACAAATTATCCACAGAGGTGGAAGTCCAAAACAAACAGCCCAGGTGATTAAAACCAGAAAAAACACTGAAAAGCGCAGTTTCATGTTACAAATTAGTGTTTCTTTGATGCTGTTTGCATGTCACAGACAGGCCCGCTTGCCCAGCACCAGCTAATGTGTGCTCACCTTATTTCTCATCCAGATGTTCAGGAGGTTTTTACTGAGAGCTGAATTATCCACAGACATCAGCTGCTCTCTGAAACAAACAGACCTGGTGATTAAATGTGGTAAAAAAAAAACACTGGATAAAAAAATCTGCGTTTTTCTGACACTGCTTGTTGTAGATGGGCTTTTAACTATAGTGGCCAATGTGGAAATGTGAATGGCCCTATCTTGAGTCAGTGTTTGGTTTGTCTGTTCTGGGCTACTGTAGAAACGTGGCGAACTCTGTGGATAAGGAACCACTCACTAGATAGATATAAACAGCTCATTCTAAGGTAATGAAAACACAACAATTCATATTTTCACATGATTATACACTTAAGAAAACATGCTTATTATATCGTATTACATTTCTACTATAATCCCCCTAAATCCTACACACTAGATCTTTGATTGCAACAGTTGTGTCCATAAAGTTTAGACTCAGGTTCTAAACTTTATTCCAGCAAGTTCAGGTTCCAGCAGGTATTTTTCTTTAGAAAAAGGAAATAGATTTATGCCGGAATTCCAGGGATTTATGGGATTTTACTTCCAGAATTTAACCCAATTGCACAGCTTTTTTAAAGTGATAGTGTGACCATGTAAATCAACAGCTTCAGGAATGGATCATTTGAAAAAGTGGGTTTTGTCTTTGTAATGTGGAGTAATTCCACAACTTTTAATTTAATATTTTTTCCAGCTCCCTTTCAATATTGTGGTTGTTGAATTTCTCTGTAAATGTAAAGCCCTGACAGCATTAAAGGCTCTTAAAGCTGCAAACATTGTGTTTTATGTCTTCCAGATTCCACGAGGTCTGCGATTGGCTAGAGGGCTATATCGACCCATTTGACCTGGATGTGTTCACACCTCCGCTCAACGCCAATCTCAACCGCTTGTCCCAGAGGACCTCGGTACTTTCAGCCCTTTGCCAGAAACAACACACACTAAGAAAACACAGTGCAGTTGTTGCTCGATGAACATAGAAGCGTCAGCACTAAATATGTGGAACATCTATTCACATTAGGCCTAAGATGAGCAGCTAGAATAAGCTTGTAATCCCTGTGCAGATGTAAGAGTGAACCTAATAAATAGAGCTGCTCTGTTGTTGTCTTTGCTAACGTTGTTCAAAGGTTGATGTGATGTTGTGTCTCAGGTGCTGCTGGGGCTGCTGACGGGCTCAGAGAAGCAGTTTGCCTTGCGGAGCAGCAGTGTGAACTCCCAGGAGCCGTACAACATCCTGCCACTGGCCAGCAGTCAGATCAGGTCAGAGGTTACCTCTAGCTCATAGAATCAGAGCTTTCTTGTCGGACAGACGTCAGTTAGTGGCGTCAGTGTTGGGATACCATTTTATTGATTCAGAATCCCATATCCAGTATCTGAATCGATTGAAATCCTTATCAGATACATGTAGGTTTAGCTTTCATCATTTGCAAGAAACTAAATAAATAAACTAAAGATTCTAAAGAGATACCAATCAGTTCTATACATACCTTATCAATACTTTGTAATGCTGAGATAAAAACACAGACAGAAACACTACAGTTTTGAGTATAGATGTCCTGATCAAATGTATTTTGGCCCTGATCCGTGCCTTTAATATCAGGTATTTACTGATCCAATACTTATGATATTGATTAATTATGTATCGATACTGTATGAATATGTAAATATGATCAAAATACTGAAGGTCCTTATTCAAAAATATTAAGTTTCTATTAATCAAATTATTCATTATATATTAATTATATATTTATTCAGGGAAAGTTGACTGAGCTTTAAGCTATTTTACAGCAATGCTCTCAGTTCGCATTCAGTGGGCTAGAACGATACACAGTATATGATATGATAGCCATTGCAATAAAATGATGAAAAAGATTCATTAAAAGCAATAACTAGCAGCAATATCTTACAAGAATTATAATAATAAATAAAAACAATAAGAAGATGGAAAGGTTAAATAACAAACAAATCTGCCATTAATGAAGGATACATAATAACAGCAATAAAAACAATAAAATGTAGAAAAAAAAACCAATGAAAAACTATCATGAATCATGAATTAGCCAAAGCAGGAACACTGTACAACAGCCATATCATCTAGCATACCCTTACGAGACATACCCCTTTAATTTAAATTTAATCTGGTAATCTAATTTACCAAATTCACTCCTGATCTGAGGAGAGTTAAGGTACAAAAATTCCTTTGAGTATGTGTGATGAAAAATTGATTTGATTTTTTAAATAGAGGTGAGGTACGTAGAAGGGTAGGAGAGTTTCCGAGCAATGCCTTATAAACAAAAACAAGTTTTTTTCCCTTCTGTCAGGAAGAGAGGACCATCCCTCATTCTGATATAGCTTACAGCAGTGAGTTCTAAAACCATCTAAAATGAAGAGAACTGTGGTAGACTGTATCAAGTGATTTCAGTGTGGATTGGGCTGCGTGCATATACAAAATATCACCGTAGTCTAAAACTGACATTATAGTTGCAGACAAGAAAGTACTGAGCTGTTCATTTACAAAAGATTCCACCACTTTTGCGGGACATGGGAATTTATAAGCTTTATTAAGGAAAGTGTAACTGGGAGAATGCGACTTCCTGAAATTGATGTGACAAGATCAGCTAGAGCTCTGGTTCCTGGTTCCAGCAGTGGTATAGGGTCCATGGTACCTGTTCTGCTGTTCTGCTGTTGGTATGTGAGCTGACACTGGTGGTAAATGTAGTAATCTCTAAATTATTTTTAAAAGATTAAATTAATTAACTAAAATTAAAAACTCACCCCTCACTCCCCATATAGTTGTCACGAAATTGAAATTATCTGTAGAGACCAAAACCATTTCTGTACCAGGTTGTAAACATGTGTATTTCTGCTGTAAAGTAAGCATCTTAACATGGTGGTCTATGGGGAGTTACTTTGTTTTGGAGTCAGCCTCAAGTGGTCATTAGAGGAACTGCAGTTTTTGGCACTTAAATGTTGGCTTCATTTCTCAGCCACCGTTTGTATGCTTTTGGTCAGTACCAAAAAAGTACTGAGGTTTCAGCACCCAGTCTTACTAGTGCTAACCAGGAAGAGAGAATTGTTTTCCCTCTCTCTATACAATATGTGCATCTGTATTTTTAATAACAGTATTTCAACCTAATTCCCACCATGACTGTTCTGTGCTTTGCAGGTTCGGGTTGCTGCCTCTCAGCATGTCGAATGTGCGTAAATCCAAGTCAGCCAGCAGGAGCTCTGATGCTCCCCACCAGCTGGTGAGTAACAGAGCTGTGATCTGCTATCTGAAGCTGCTCTTAGTCTGACTGACTTTCAGTGTTGTTGTTTCATATATTCACAACCACAGTACGTCTTCATTTCTGTCTCATTGGTTTGTTCCACCCTGGGTAAATGTTGTCTGTCACACCCTCTGCCTTTCCAGCATTTTTGAGTGCGAGAAACCCAGGCAAGTTCATGTGTGTGTCTTTGTGTGTGTCTTTGTGCATTTTGGTTGTATTTTCAGTAGTGCCTTCCTTGGTGTGCCTTTGGTGCATTTGCAGTGTGACAATACATAATTAACTGATGAAATGAGTTCAGATGTGTTGAAACTAAAGAATGCTATTCTGCTCTGTTCTCACTAATCTCCCACACTCTGCTTAGACTGTATCTCAGGATCAAACTATTTATTGGACAGTTTTGTGGGGTGGCAGCAGAGCAACAGTGGCCCCGGGGCATTCTTACCTGGTTTGAGTGGACCGATCCCATCTTGAGATTCATGCAGCACAGGCAAAGTTTGTGTTAAAGTGACAGTTGGCCCCAAAATCAAAATGAAATTTTTTCCTCTCACCTGTAGTTCTATTTATCAATCTAGGCTGTTTTAGTGTGAGTTGCAGAGTGTTAGAGGTATCAGCCGTAGAGATGTCTGCCCTCTCTCCAATATAATGGAACTAGATGGCACTCAACTTGTGGTGCTCAAAGCGCCCCAAAAAATTAATTGAAAAAGTCATCAGCAAAGTCTCTTTCCAGAAATCATGACCCAGTTACTCAAGACAATCCATAGATCTTGTTGTAAACAGTTTCATGTAGGAACTATATTTTCTTTCTACCGAACTACACCCGCCAACCGTATCACCAGGCAGAAGAAAGTAGGGGTGGGCGACATATCAAATATACTCCATGTATCGTTGTTTGTTTCACATAGGATATTTAAAATGACCAAATTGCAAACATCAAGTTTAAATTGTCAAGAATTTTTTTTAAGCCACCAGCATGAAACTTGCTTCGGCATTTTGGTTTTCTCGCTCTCTCCTGTGGCTTTCCCTCTATCACAGACACACAAACATGATACGTCACACACACTCCCCCAGCCTGCAGACCACTTTCTCCAGATAGTGTGTTTTCTATCTGTAGGGCTCCAGACTGCTACTATTTGGTGGCATTTTGCAACCATGGAGCACCAGTGCAATTTACACATATGAACTAAAGAGCTGTTGGTTTCCAGCTTACAGTGAATAAATCATCATGTTTAACAGCACCGCTGTAACAGTTAAACTTAATGAGTTTAACAAAAGCGTGAGCAGATGGATCATGTATTTTTAAAACTGCAGGGTTTCAGACTATTTAGTCACATTTTGCGACCATGCAGCACCAGTGCAACTCGCAAATATTATTAATATATGAACTGCAGAGCTGTTACTTTGTTTCCAGCTCACAGTGAATAAATCCTCACATTTAAAGAGACAGCGTTAACTGCTAACAGCTAACAGCTAACTGTTGACTGGAAGCTTCAAGTTCAAAGCAAAAACATTAACACTTCTGGCCCGAGGCACACTTAGTGCTTCAAAATAAAAGCACCAGGGGTTCTGCTTTGATTTATTTAATTATAACAATACTTTATTTAACTTCATAATAATAGTGCTTTATTTAACTTCATTGTAATAGTATACAGTAGCTACTTGATTTAACTTAATTGTAACTGTAGTTTACACTCGGTAACTCACACCAAAACAATCCAAACGGATAAATAGTGCTACAAGTAAGATGAAAAATATGTATTTTTGCTTTAGGGTTGAACTGTCTCTTCAAGGTCAGCAAAAAAATAAAAAGTACATGTCTCTACGCAGGTCAAGTTGGGATTTGTCCACAGTTGCCATATTTTAATCTTCCTTACTTGAAACACATACTGACATTTTGGGCCATAGCCTTGTTTTTGCTGCCTTCCAACAGTCACATGAAAACATCAAAGTCAGTTTGTTTTGGGACTCGGAGAAGCTGAATTGTATCACTTTGCATGGCCAGCAGTGTCCCCATGCCTCCATTCTTTGTGCTAAGCCAGGCTCAACATGTCTGCTCTCTGTACTGGGCACGCAGAGGTCAATTTCTATTCTTTTCATGTGACTCTTGATAAGACGGCAACCTTGCAAATATTTCCAACAAACTGTTTCCAAAATTCTCAGTGGTGAGTCCAGAGACATCAAAATAATCCAGGTTTTCTATCAATTAGTGATCCAGGTGTTCCATAGTAACACTTTCAGAAAGTCGCCCCTATACGCTTTTATTTTCTTTGACATAATGCACAGAATCTAATCTCACTAGAAATTTTGCATGATAAAGTGATAAAGTGTTAGCCTTTTATGAACTCCTGGGTTTTTTAATTTTATGTAACCTTTCAGAGCCAATACAGTCACTCAGTATTATACTGAAGTGTTTGGATGGAACACCAAAGCCAGGATCTACCTCGCCCTGATCCACCGACTGTCATGCTATGTATCACAGTCCTAGATTTACATCAGAGTTGTTATAGTAAACCGTCTGACTGTAAAACATTGTGAAACATTCTGGTGCTAACACCACCAACCATTTTCGTCACTGTCTACAGCAACTACCGTCAATCTCAGAGGGCACGGTGAGCACACCACAGCACCCGTGCCTTTGTAGGCAGGCTTATATTGATTTAACAGTGACAGAGCTCTGGAGTCATTACATTTTCGGGTTGTCCATCTGTCCATCCGTCCCGTCTTGTCAGTGCGATATCTCAAGAATGTCTTGATTTTTTTTTTTTTAATTTGGCACAACTGTCCAGTTGGACTCAGGGATGAACTGATTAGATTTTGTCGGTCAGAGGTAAAAGATCAAGGCCACTGTGATCTTGCATCCATCTCATTCTCGTGAACGTGATATCTCAAAATCGCCTTGAGGGACTTTCCTTAAATTTAGCACAGATGTCCTCTTGGACTCAACAATGGACTGATGAGAATTTTGTGGTCAAAGGTCAAGGTCACAATGACCTCACAAAACAAAACTTAAGAATTCATACACTTATTATGACAAAATTTCACAGAAGTGTCTAATGGGATAAAATAATGAAGTGATGACATTTTATATCCAAAAGGTCAAAGGTCAACTTTACTGTGACATCATAATATTCTGCAAAGACACTTTTCTTGGCCATTATTTAATTCAGTTATATTCTGAAACTCTTTTGCAATAAACCAAATGCTCACAGCTGATGATCAGGATGCACTGTAAGACCAGTAAGACTCTCCATACTCTCGTTGTCCTGTTTGTACCGGTTCGTCTGTTTCCTGTCTCGCGTCCAGAAATATTTTGGGATAATCCAACAGACCCCAGGAGGAGTCTCTTTGTGCTCCTGTGTGAGCGTCACTCTGTCAGTGTGAGGGCCAGAGGCTGGTTTACCTCGGGGAGACACTGATGCTAAAAATATTTGGGCTGAAGGTTCAGCGATCAGATGGGACTGCTTCGTCCTGTTCAGACGCTGAAATGCCGCCATGGAGATGTGAGACGGGACACAATAGGTCCTTTATCTCTGAGCTCAGAGAGGAGAGTGTCCGGAGACCACCAATACAAACTTTAGAGGGTTTATACACCGACTGAAAACCAGCATGTTAGCATATTTGTTCTGCTGGCCCAAAGCCACCATGACTCAAACATGCTGTTACAGTACAGTCTGTTAAGGGAATAATTAAGTGTATTATAATCGTCTGAGCAGAGCTGTAATCTACTGCAACATTTCCCCAGCAAAGCAACAATGAGCTGAGGTATACAAGTGCTTGTCTGTTAACACATATACCCAAGAGACAGGTTGAATCTAGAGCTGAAACAATTTGCCACCTGATTGATTAGAAGGATATTGGAAAGCTTACGATAATCGACTAATTAAGTCATTTTCAAGCAAGAACACCAGATGTTTCTTTGTTTTCAGGTCCTGAAATATGATAATTGGATGCTTTTCCTTAACAGTCAATTGAATATATTTGGGTTTTGGACTGTTGTAACCTACGTCACTGCTTTTTGCTAACAGCTGAGTGGGCGTTTCCATTTGAAAACTGGGAAAGGAGCGCAGACAGATCCGCCCTTTACCCTAAAAAATGAGTTTTTCTTTTTAAAACCACTACTCATGATGTTATATGTGTAATTACAGTCACTTTCGGACATAATCTCTCTGCTACATGTGCAGAAACAGATGAACCAAGATGTAGTTATGTGTTAACCCCGACCATCAGTGTCACGATCATCACTTAAAATCATAATAAAATTATCAACATGCATGTAAACGCCTTTGATTAATAGGAATGAGCTCTTGCTGAAGCTGAAAGACAGACAATAAATTATAAAATATGTCTTTAATGGAATGTTTTCTCTGTCTAAACCAGCAGTTGTAGAAAACGGTGTGAACGAAGCCAGCGGTGGTTCGCTGGCTCCAAACACCAGCGGACCCTCAGAGGACACGGCGACAGACAACGGTCCCGCTGACACAACGTCCTCTGACGGGGAGCCGGTAAACCCCGCACCGAAACGACGACACCGCCGCCGCACCCCTCGGTCTGAGCCAGAGCACCGGGACAGCTCCCACGACGACAAACCGGCCGTCGTCCGCAAACCGCCGAGAGCGAAGAGCCAACCGCCGATCAGCACCAAGGAGAACCGGAGATCATCCAGCCGACTGGACTGGACGGAGAGACAGACGGAGGTCAGGAGGACGCCCAATGATGTGAGTGTTTGTCTCACTAACGACATCTTTAAACACAGAGTAAAAACTTTGAGTTGAACGTCCGCACTGATGGTTTTTACCAAAGTGGAAGAAATACTTAGATCTTTTACTTTACTCCAAAGTAGCAATCTAATGCTTATTTATGTACAAGTGTAAAAGTGGGAACCAGAGGGTCAGTGGTCCAAGTTCCCGTGTGGACCAAGTATAGACTGTGGACTGGCAGCTGGGCCCTTGAGCAAGGCACCAAACCCCCAGACTGCTCCAGGGGGCTGTTGATGGCTGACCATGCGCTACCCTGTTGTTTCGGTAGTCTTGATCGTGGAGTGGACTGTCCCTTCAACTAGTTTCTACATGGTTGAGTAGTTTAATATGTAACTGTGAATCCATAACTGACCCTCCGCTAAGTCCCGCCCCTGGACGCAGACTGGCCAATCATAACGTAGCATCTGAGAGCTCAGACCAGGGTCGGACAACAACACAGCTCTAATGCAGCCGTTTCAGATTTCCTTCATTTTCACGTCGTGTATTAATGACGCTCATTACCTGGAGAGGTTGGGAAAAGATATTCGTTTCTTCCCTGTTCCAAAACCAAAATCAGACCCTGAAAAGTGTAGCGTTAGCTAGCTAGCTGCTGAAGATATAGCCTACTGAATGTATACACATGCTGCTTTGGCTTTGTAATGATTATAACAGTGAAACAAAGACCGA
>JAPZEB010000009.1:27564172-27582760 GCA_029783705.1 Chaetodon striatus
GAATGAGATACTGGCAACACCTTGATGCAATGATGTGTTTCAGTATGGAGGCCCGTGTTAGGTTGAATACACAATGTTCTTTACTCTTTTGTAAGTTATAGAGGATGTATTTCATTTATTTACTTGATTTTCTCTGCATGTAATTTGTAAGGTTTCTTATTTGCCTGCCTCCTTTCACATTGTAATCAATTCTGTAATCTGTTATTTCTGTTACAGATTCAGTTCTGTCCTTCTGTCCTTTGCTTCAGCATAGCAGTGAGTTGAAAGTTAAGATTAACAACCGAGGACCGTTCCTGATGAGGTCAGGTTATGCTGTTAAACTGAACAGTATATACTGACCGCAGTGACACTTGGCAGCAGAGCAGCGAAGCTAATTGGCTTTAAGGTGGAATTAGAAATGCTCTTTTACAAGTCTCTGCTCTTCTGGTGGCAACTAATCATGTGTAAATCTCATACAAATAAAAATGCACTCAATGAGATCTCTCATTTAACTGAAAATAGGAAAAATATACATCTATTTACGACAATATTAAGAGGGTGATGATTTGTTGCAAAAAAACCTGTTTTGTTGTTGCTGTTATTTTGTTTGTTTTTCCACAGTGTCTGTGCTTCATATTTTTTGTAATGCAATAAAAGTAAATGTCAGTGTAATCCAGAATTTTAGGTCTAACTTCGCTTAAGAAAGAAATAAACAATTAAAACATCTGTAACATTTAAAACTCCACATTCCTGATTAAATAACGGATAAAATAACAGCAGCAAGCACTACATCAAACCAATAGCAATGATGATGATGATATCCACCCACCTTTTTGAAGCAGTGTATGCGGGGCCGGAAATGTTGGCCCCGGCTTGGACGGGCTGTTCTAATTGTCATATCTGCAGATGGATGAAAATCAAATCAGATAAAGAAAAAAAAACAACAACCAACCAAACAAACAAAAAAAAAAACCTCAAAAGCTTAAAATCCTAGTGTGAAATATTCCAGTTTTAATATCTGTAGTAGCTGACAGAACAGTGTGTGCATGAAGTAGTCTTGAACAAACTCCCTCTGTGTAAGGATTGTAAAAGAGGATGGGAAGGATGGATTTATCCACCAATCAGCTGAAGGAAGCCTCTGCCCTGAGCAGTTTCAGAGAAAAGCCCTCTGTGAAAAGAGGGTCAGGATAGAGCCTGTGTCAAAGCTGTGGCTGTGTATGGCGGTTGGAGTGTGTCATAATCACCAAGGACTTTGTAGTAAGTTTGATTTATCAAGCTGTTCCCATGCACTGTGTATACCTACGACAAGCAATGCACCACCCTTTGTGACTGAATTTGCAACCAGAAATTACGTTGCTTCTTCACACTAGGAGGAAACACTGGTAATCTGGACAATTACTGGACATTACTAGAAAAGTGTTGTTGTCTTCAGTCTACTGACACAGCATAGGACACAGAAGGAAGGCTGCAATCACATGACCAATATGCTGACAGGAGTAAAGAAGGAAATAAAGAACAAAAGGTGGGGTGTTGGATGGGTCAAACAAATACAGGACTTTCCCCCAGGAGAATGGTAGTTGGAACCGTGTGAAACCAAGTAAACCTTAAGTTATTTTGCCTAAACCTAATGTACGCAAATTTGCATTAAGTTCGTAACTTTACATGAAGTATATTCAATTCGTTAGATGTTATATGAGCTGTTTTATGAGGATACATTGGATTAACTGGTATAGGCCTATTAAAACACAATAAATAAATAATCCAATTAATAAATATTTACATGATGGCAATGTAAAAAGACAATTAGGTAATTGCTTGTAGATGAATTTAATTAAATTTTGAAAGAGCCTGGCTAGCAGTTCCCCTGATCTCCGGTCTTTATGCTAGGACAATTGTCTGCTGGCTGCAGCTTTATATTGACAGACACGAGAGTGGTATCGATCATCTAACCCTCAGAAAGAAAGAGAATAAGTCTATTTCCCAAAATTTCAAACTATTACTTCAACAATTATCTCAAGTCTTTAAATTATGAAAACATTTTTTATTAATGTATGAATTTGCAAAGTTTAGTAATAAAGTTAGAATGCTATATTTTGAAGCTGCTTACAAGATACTGTGTGGCAGAATCTGTTATACTAACTAACAGACTCACCAGCCTCAACAAGGTGCTGCAAACATCCCCCAGAGAATTTTGGTCCATATTGACATGACAGCATTATGCAGTTGCTGCAGATTTGTCAGCTGAATGTTGCAGCAGAAATCGAGACTCATCAGACCAGGCAACGTTTTTCCAATTTTCTATTGTCCAATTCTGGTGAGCCCTCGTGAGGCGTAGCCTCAGTTTCCTGTCATTAGCTGACAGGAGTGGCACCTGATTTGGTCTTCTGCTGCTGTAGCCCATCTGCTTCAAGGTTTGACATGCTGTTTGTTCAGAGTTGGTCTTCTGCAGACCTTGGTTGTAACGTTATTGTTGCCTTTCTATCATCTTGAACCAGTCTGGCCATTCTCCTCTGACCTCTGACATTAACAAGGCATTTTCGCTCACAGAACTGCTGCTCACTGGATATTTTCTCTTTGTCGGACCATCCTCTGTAAACCCTATAGTTGTGTGTGAAAATCCCAGTAGATCAGCAGTTTCTGATATACTCAGACAAGCCCGTCTGGCACTCACAACCATGCCATGTTTGAAATCACTAAAAGCCCCTTTCTTCCCCAATCTGATGCTTGGTTTGAACTTCAGCAGGTCAGAAAATGTGTCACCCCCCCACGTTAAGAGTTAAAAGCTGAAGATGAAATCCTCCACTCTTGTCATGCATGCTGGTCAGTTTGTGTGGTTTATTTCTGGCCAAATTTTAAACAAGATGTAGAATAAAGTGATTTTGATAAAAAAAAAAAAAAATTGCATTCTAAGCTCAAATGTGGTTATGGTTTTTTTTTTCTGATGTAAGGGTCCATCACACGATGTGTTCAATGACCATCGGCAATTTGACAATCCCACAATAATTTCTGTTTGGTGAGATTTTTGCGATTTTTAAAGAAAACTTATCTTGAGGGCAGGTTTGGAGGGCATTTTTTCTATAAAAATCTGGAGTGAAAGAAAATACAAAATACAACCGTTTAAATTTGTACACCACTCCCCTAAGCCAAAATAAAAAATATAAGTCCCTCCTCAATGCTAAAAAAATTAATTGACATGCCTCCCCCTTTCTGCACCACTCCCTCCCCCCTTTTAAAAAAGGAACAATCCCTAACTTGCTATAAATAAGGCTGAATTATAACTGGCAATGTGTCCAGGGGCCCTAGAAATCCTGGGGCCCCTAAAGGTCTTAAGTGGTTTGAGCAGATGTTTCAACAGATTTTTATCCAATACTAAACCACATAGCAAACCTGGGAAACAACAAACAAACAAAAAACATAGCAAATCTGGGCCCAGGTTGTAGCTTCTAGCATGGACCCCAACAGGTAAATCAGGCTGTGATGTCATGAGCCTACTGTATATTATTGCTATAATTATTGAATTAACTAACTTTTCATCAGTCTCTTCATTTGCCTTCAGACTGTCTGAGTGTAGTACTGAAGATGTTTTGAAATATCTGTCCATCTGAGTCAGGAAAAAAAATGCTGAGAGCGATGTTGCCACAGCAATCTGTGCGACCCGCCCAAACATTGAAGCACTGGCGCGCTCACGTACTTTATCGTGTGCGCGCCTTGCCCGCCACTGTACCTCTTACTTTTGCTGCGTTCACGTATACTGGAAAAACTGTAATTTTTTGACGCACATGAGCTGTGCTGTGACAGACAAAAAGAGGCTAATTTGAACCTCTTTGACTAGCTCTCTGATTTGCTAGATACAAATCACATCAGGTTTTCCTTTATTTATGCATAAACCACAGATCAAATATCCACGACTGGGCAGACTTACATTTTGTTTATTCATTTGGTTACATATGGATTAAAGACACTCTACAATTGTTATTTCTATATTTGTGCGGCTAAAATTAAGTTTATCCGAAAAATCAATGCTTTTTTTTTTTAAGAATATTGCACAGTTCCCATCCATAACTGTTCAGGGATAAAACAATTTTGATTGACTCACGAGCGTTACACTGGTGAAAGTTGAGATGGGCAGTGGATTCCTACGACACGTGAATGCATCTACGGACTGGGGTGAGCTCAGCCCTCCTCGCTGTATCGATGAAGTTGTTTCAAAGATGGCGGATTTCCTGCCGTCCCGCTCCGTTTTATCTGTATGTTTCCCTAACTGTCTCCTCACAAGCGGCGAGGCAGAACAGTTGCGGAAATCTAAAGAGATAGATAAGTGTATTAATCGAGATAAGACTTATGTTAAACGGTTAGTAAAGATCTTATTACTTGGGGCAGGCGAAAGCGGCAAGTCCACTTTTCTCAAGCAGATGCGCATTATCCATGGGCAGGACTTCGATCAGAAGGCCAAAGAAGATTTCAGAGCCACGATTTTTAGTAATGTTATAAAAGGTAAGTTCACCCTGAGCATCCTTTATAAATCATATGGTGAAGCGGGCTTGTTTTTGACCTCTGTGTTGGTCACCTAGTATCGGGTGTAAAGAATATTGAGTGGGAAGTTGGTAGCCATGCTAGCTGCAGCTGAACCGATTGGAGGGGCACTTTTCTGTGTTCGACAAAGCTAGTGAGGTTAGCTGGTGAAGCGACCAAGAAACGCCCATGTTATTTGTGTTGGTCTACACAGTGCGGCTGAAGGCGACGTTGGTCTCATTGTTCGTGTTTACTCAGAGCTTCCCAGATATTATTTTTCTCCCTCTTAATGTTGAGTCTCATACAACGTACACAATGGTTTGACATTTTGTTCTAGTGTGTTTCCCATGGCTGTTATCTCCGAAACATATCACTGTAGTGTGTGGAGAGAACATGACACCAGAATCCTTTGAAAAATGTGCGTGTTTACTGTAAACTCTGCTATCATCAAAGAAGACGGTGGGCAGCCCTCTCTATCCAAACTACAACATAACTGAACCCTCTCTGGAAGTTGACACATTGACTATTTAAACAGCGCCCTCAATCAGTCTGCTACAGGACCTACAGCAAGAACCATGCATCATCTGACAAGACATCTTTCTCAAGATGTGTGAGTGTGTTTGCAGGTTGTTAGCAGTACTCTACTAAAGTATAAGTGTAGGGGTGAGAATCACCACAGATCCCACGATATGATATTATTGCGATACATTACTGAGATTTTGAATGTGTCGCAATAGCTGAATATCGTCTGGGTTTCCCCGCATTTTCATTTATTTGTGGCATCCTGCCATGATTGAAACATCTGCCACCACAATTTGATCTTCAGTTTTTGGGGCTGGACTGTTTATTATGAGCGTTGTTGGAGTGTTATTCATTGCACCACATTCTCACAGCACAAAGCGTACTCTGGGCACAATGCTGCTCCATCTGTGCCCTGTGAAATAAATTTAAAACTTAACCTTTCATTGCTGGGTGGAAAAGTTTGCCTCTGCAGCAGCTGCTCCTCTAACCCATCAATCTGACCCAATCACCTCTGATTATTCATTCTGCAACTCAAAACTCCTCAAACTGCTACAGAGGAAAATATGAACTCATGAAGACTTCAGCCTGCGCTGTTCACAGACTCATAGAAACCATAGACATTGGGGAACACAGACTTATAGACTAGGACCAAAGAAAAAACTCCCACCAAAAAAAGTTAGTGTTGAAATGATACCGCTTTTTGAATGAAGTCAGGTCTCTCTACCTATTTGGGCTGAGTTTATGAAAAGTGGGAAATTTTGTGACCATAAAGTTACAGAACAGATGGACAGGTTGTTGGCCAGTAGTTTCAGTTGTCCTCCAAAAGTTCCACAATCTCTTCACTAAACCTGTAATCTTGCTACAACTTTTCAGTCTAAATCAGCCCATGACAGTCTGTTGTGTCATCTGCTAATAGACAACAAAGCACATTTGTGTCAACTGATTTTTGGTATTAACCTGCATCATTGTCAAGGGAGCCCTGTGATAGTGTAACTACCTGTTCAGGGTGTATTCTACCTTTGCCCAGTGTCAACTGTAATTGGCTCCAGCCCCTGATCAACCCTCGAATGGGATTAGTGATTACAGATAATCAATAGATGGATGTATGGATGAATGGTTTGTGGAGATAAACCCCGTACAGACACTTGAGCAGCTGCCAGAAATTTTGTCAAAGTAACCAAAGAGTATCCAAGTAAACCTACATGATGTAGGTTTACATCATTTAAATTTGATTGTGCAGCTTGTACAGCATTGTTTTGACTTGTTATTGATGACACCTTCTGAAGGTGTGAGACGTTTTTAATGCTCATTTTCCACAGTATGCGCTTTCTGGCTCATTCTTATTGTTAATGTTTACTACATTTCCTGATACTAACCAAGAAAAGTTATCGTTGTCAGTTTATAGCCTAAAAATTGAGCTTGTATGCCCCTAATGTCAATTCTCAGTTTTTACCCCAGTATAGAAAATGGTATCAAACATTAAAATTTTTAAAGGTATTGTATAGAAGTCAGAAATTTCAATATTGTGACAACTTATGACAAAAGTGAGAAGGGTTGCGCCCAACGATTATTTTTGTCTTGATCAATCTATATATTCATTTTTGATTAGTCGATTAATCTAATGACAAATTTAGTGTTTTTTGTAATGATTATATTTTTTTTATTACTTTACCAATATAACAATTAATTTACCCAAAATAAATATCAAAAACTTGTCTTATTGATGTTTAAATAATTTTATTCAATCCTCTTCTTAAAAATAATGATAGTAGCTGCTTATTTTAAAGTCAGTCTATTTTCTTCATCACTCTGTGTCACAGTAACCCTTTCCCTGAACTGGAAAATCAATATTTTACTGCAGGTGACCTAAACCTTAAAATGGTTATGACATGGATTTATTTCATCATTGGAGTAATATTCAATTTAGACAGTTACCGACAAATGTATTTTTGCATCAGTGTGGAGAAAGAAAAATAACTGAAACCTTTTATAGACGGTAACAGCAGACTGTAACACGAGCAAACTGTTTTCTCACTCGTGCATGGCTGTTTGAGTAAACAGACCCATCGATGGAATAACAACATTAGATGATGCATGGTGTACCGTTAGCAGCGGTGCAGAAAGGTTAAGTGTTTCTTAACAGAAACACGTTCTACGTGTTAATAAGCCCCAACCACGCTGCCTGTATGAGCAGTGTGTGACCGCTACCTCGCTGGACTGCTTTGACTTGCACGAGTGCAGTGTTAGATATGTCATGCTTGGGTGGGGACAACATGTAAACAGGTCGGGGCTGTCTTGCTGCTGCCTTAAAAAGTGCTCCAGGATGCTTTTGCTTCAAGTGTCAGTGTATACCAGTTGTATTCCTGTGAGATTTCATTTTAGCAGCAGCAGCTTGTTTTCCAGAGGATTCCATGCTTTGACCGGTAGAAGCACAGTGCAGCCTACTATAATAATTACCATAATCGATGACTTGATTACGTCAGTAACTGTAAATTTGTAGACCCAGCACAATGAATGGTTAAATTTCACTTTCAATGCACCTGATGTTCTGCTGCGCTCTGACAGTGTGGAACTAGAAATAACAGTTTATATATTCCAACAGCGCTACTAAAATACGGTCTGGCTCCAAAAAAATTAAAATCTATTTGTGGTGGCAAATGTTTTATTTGTGGTGGGCCCCCATATATGAATGATTGTGTGGGAAATCCTGTTTATGGGCGTGAATCCCCACGGCACAC
This sequence comes from Chaetodon striatus, assembly GCA_029783705.1. NCBI lineage: Eukaryota > Metazoa > Chordata > Actinopteri > Chaetodontiformes > Chaetodontidae > Chaetodon > Chaetodon striatus. The sequence continues at coordinate 27,571,924 of JAPZEB010000009.1, forward strand.
AGGTGAGGTCTGGGCTTCATGAAAAGGTAGTGACCAGGTGTAAGACTATAAGCAGCAAGCATTTAAAAGGCATAGCCCCACAAATAACACAAATATAATGAGGCGAAATTCTAAACCAGAGTGAATTGGGGGTTGGCTTTTATTTTCACTTTGGGGTGGGTTTACATACAGTAACCAACAGTCCTACATAATATACCTTTTAATAAGAATGAAATGGTGAATTAAGCTGTGTTAAAACACAGTATAGGTGATCACAAGAGGTGTCACTGTGGGTGAGAGTTCAATATGATGGGAAACAAGAAGACAAATGTATAAGGATCGGTTTCTTCTCATTTGTTTAGAACAGACAGGAAGTACAGCAAGTGTCAAAGACTGACAAAATCCTCTTGTTGGGGACTGAGGTAACATATTGCCCCCTGGCAACTTTGGTAAACTCTCTTCATTAAAAAAAAAAAAAAAAGAACATTTAAACACTGTCAGCTCTACATGCACAGTCCTTCGTCTCTGCCAAGATGTTCATGCTGAGAATACCAAGCTAGCTTGCTCTTATAGCTAGTTGGTTGTGTGTGCCATAGTGCCATAAAGTGCTATGCCCTTCTCCCAGGAGATCCTATCCGCTTGCAAAAGTTACATAGTGCAGGAACAAGCATTGGGAGAGAGGAGTGGGACTGAAAGAGGGGTTATTACAAGTCAGTGTACCATCAAAATCATTTTGAGGTAAGAAAAAATTGCATAATGTTGCTTTAATGCTGTTGTCAGTGAGGTCTATGGATAGCAAGGACATTGCTTTTAGAAACACAAGTGGTTGTTGGCAGTGTCTGAAACTAACTTTTTGAACCACTGGCCAAGCAGACTGGTATGGTCAGATAAAAAAAAATCCACCGGGTAAACATATTTTTTACTGGCCAAGTGGAGATAGTTTAGTGAACTAGCTCATGTCCCGTACAGTAAACAGTGCCACAAACTACAAGTGCTTGACACGGTCAGTTTCTGTTAAGGCATATGTAAAAACACATGACACATATTGTGTGTGCATGCATGCATTTTTGTGTGTGTTTGTATGGGTCAGACTTTGACACAGGCAGCAGAGGACAGAACCAGCGTTCCTGTAAATGACACAAAAAACAAGTCAGAGACTCAGCTTATTTTTTTTTATTACATGACTATTTTGATACAACCATTTGACGGCATGACTCATAGCCTTCTTATGTTTCCTTGCCAAAAGGAAAATTTACCTGTATTTGGTTCTCTGTAGGTGTTAATTTTGAACCCTGGCTATTTGATTTTTTTTTTTTTTTAATTCATATCTTCAGTACTTTGAAAATTACAAACAAACATTACATTTATCTCCATTGTGTTGGGTGAATAAGTGATGAATCACTGTCATGCATGAACCATACATCAATAATAGCCTGATTTCATGCATTATCCATGATGACGAAGACATAAAAATAGAAATGCATTACAAAAATAGCATTCAAGTCATGGTTTTAAAGTGACTGACCTGCTGCGTGTATATGTGGATTTACAGTATCCAGGTTCCTACAGTGTATGTGCACTTGGTATTTGATATCCTGCATAACCTGATTTCTCTAAGTAACCTGGTTTCTTCTTCTTCTGGCATAGTGGGGATGTTGATGCAGAGGTCCTGGCAGAACAATGCAGGGTCGTGTGGCAAAAAAAACATAAACCAGGACAGTGCAATGAGACATCACTTGGTAACACACGGTGTTAGGCAATCAGGCATATGCAAATTCACATTCATGATAGAGTTACTTGTAAAGTGAAGGTGATGGGCTGCCCACTGCCACCTGCTGCAACAGTACCACTGAACCATCAGAGGTGATTATCAATCAGAGCAAATCAAAGGTGATTGGCTTTGTACATGTTGAGGTGATCAACAGTAAGCCAATGACGCACCAGAGAGGGGATCTTCTGTTTGCACTTCCATGATGTCATCGGGGTTGTGGGGGGCAGTTAGACGTAAACTCCCTTTGAATGAGTGCAAACAGGGAAGTGGAAGGCTGGAAAGGCTTGCTCAGCTTCAGTCAGGGGGAAGTGACAGGCGCTTGACGTGGTTAAACTGAAAAGGAAACTGTTAGTGTCAGTGTCATTTCAGGATAAAGTTAAATCAGTTGAGGTTCAGGGGAGTTTTGGTAATAGGCAGAGGAAGCAGCAGAGCTTGTCTGTGACGCACTATTGACACACTTTTACATGTGTTGTTTTGTGTTGCAGCTGAGTTAAAAAAAGGTACATGTCGTCATTAAATGAAACCCCTTCATTTATGATGCTGTGGTGAGATCATCCACCATGATAAGTGTAGAAAAGAAACATTGTATCATCAGTGCAGTTCTCTGTTTCACATCTAAGTCTGTTCTAAGTAAAGAACTGTTGCAGGTAAATAAAAACAACTCTTGTGGAGTCATCTGCAGTTTTAACTCTTAGTTGTCTTGTAAATTTGTGACAGTTGACAATAATGATGAGAGACAATCACAAATATCTGATGCCCTGCCCTTTTAAAGATGGTTTTATAATGCACTATTTTCATTCTTTAGCGCATTGAGGCAGAATGTGTCTAAGAATTTCAGGGCTGTCCCAAATACTATATTTTGGCTCTGGAGCTTTGGTGGTAATCAACATCAAGTTGTGTGGGTGGGGTGCTGAACATGAATTTTTTTTCTGTTTAAAACGGATAAAACCTTTTTTCATTGTTGAGCTGCACCATTGCAGTGATTCACTTAGCCCTCCCCCTTAGCACTGCTCTTGCTCTCAGTCGCTCTGCGGTTATTATTAACATTTTTTTGTCCATCTGCCACTGTGGCTGATGGATTCCAAAATCTACCAACCACTCAGTCATTGTTTTTTGTGGCTGGTGAGTGAAGGAAATACAGCAGCCACCTGCCCACATGAAGTAACAGGACTAACTGTTAGCAACACATGGCTCATGTTACCCAACCGTTTTTAACTAGTTTAATGACAGAGTTGTGCGGTGTCTTATGAGTTGGTTGGGACCGTTTAACGGCTCTGGTGTCAGGTGTTCGCTGCTTGTGCTGTGTTGGATTGTGCTAACCAGGAGAGCAGCAACAGGTGATAGTCAGATCACTGGGGTGTCTTACATTCGGCAAACAGATATATGTATATATATATATATATATATATATATATATATATAATTTATCTAACCAGAAAGGTCCCATTGAGATGCGGCCTCTCCTCTGCAGGGAGTCCTGTTCAAGGTCAGCAGCAATAAAATAAGTTTCTAGTAGAGTAATAAATGTAGACAGTGGCGGTGGCAATCCCTTGTCTCTCGCTTTGTAAACCCTATGATAATACTCTCGTGACAGGATATGCTTGACATTGTTGGATGTCACTGTAAATTGTCAGCAATGTATTAAGTGTGACATCCTTTTGTGTCTGTCCCCAACTGTGAAATACAGAAGAGTTTAACTGTGCGCATGTGTTGTTATATATCCAAATCAAACACTCCTGTCTTTGGGCATAAAAGCTACATCTCTCAACACAAGAACCAAAGATGCGTATACCTATCCCTGAGCTGTTATTACACACAGAAACATGTGTGTACACACACACACGAACACACGCCCTGCAGACAGCTGGGTTAACCCACGTGCTGCAAACAGCCAAGGAACATGGAGCATTGTCAGAGCAGGCTAGTTTGAAGGGGTGAAGCGGAGTTCACAGAGCAGTAATGTAAACTCACTGCCTCAGCACACTGCCCATCTCTGATAGCTGGACTGCATGAGTCACAAAGTTGTGCTCAACCAAAATAAGCTTTTTCTTGGTGCTCACTGGTATTTCACTGGATCAAATTTGTGGCTGCAATGTTTTTATACAGGAAATTTAAAACTGAATAGCTTTCTATCAAGAATTCAAGTTAGAGCTGCCCAATATTGGAAAAAGTTGCCACTGCAGTATTGTTTTCCGCAACATATGTTGCAGTTTGAAAAAATACTGGAATTTTCACCTGATGACTTGTATAGCTCTTTTCAAGTAATTGTACAGTTATTGTTGTGATTTTGTAGGGGAGTGCCTCTCCTTTTTTTCTTAGGGGTAGGAGGTGGGAATTAGGTTGTTGAATTCACCATGACACCATTGTAATCATATAATACTCTTATATCAATCCAAGATATAGTTAAAGATCTGACATGTAATGCATGTTGCTTGCATATTTCAGGTTGAAGTCAACGTTGCAGGGCGTGCTTTGGTTGTTTGGCAGACAGACCTCTCTTGAGCCCCTTTGCCACTGCACAAAAAAACCCATGATAGGAATGGGAATGGTTTTAATCGGCATTGACACCAGTGGTCAAAATATTCTGTAGTAGGCAGGGATATTTATTGCCTCCGGCTCCGATTGGCATTGATGGGAACACAACACCTGGGTGAACGTGCTAATTTTAGCCCCTTAACTGGCAAGATGTAATGTCGCACCTTCACAAAACACCGTCCATCTTCACCCAAGCAGTGCTCAGACATCGTTACAAATTAGTCTGCACAGAGTTTGAAAGAGAGACCGAGTTAGAAAGAGATAAAAAGAAGTAACTTTACCTTTTCTCTTTGCCGCTGTCTCACAGTGCTGTCTATTGTTGACCTGTTCTCCGGCCTTTCCCTGACATTGATGTGACACACACACACACACACACACCCACACACACACACACACACACACAGACGAAGATATACGTTAGTGTTAGAAATACCTTTCCAGCCTTGTGGCTCTGAACAGACAACAGACAGACAGTTGTTGGTCATTGTGGAGTGGTTGGTGTTTTTCGGCTAATTCAGCATGTTCAATTGACAGTGGAGCCCATCGGTGAGAAAAATCACTCTCATTGGCTGTTCAGCTCAGCGCATGAGAAGAGAAATCAAAGTGAGGAAAGCAAACAAAAGGCTAAAGTCAAGAGGGAATGAGATCAAACTAACTTGTTGTCTTAAATACAGTTTTTTTTAACCATTGAGCTCTTCAGCAGAAACAGTTCTGAATTATTTTGTTTATTGCTTGGTGGCGCACGGTAAATATCATTGGCTCTTTAAACATCAGGTTGTGTTGCTAACTGGCTAACTAGCATCTTGAATCCATCCTGTCGATCTTCTGGTTTCCCTTTTTGAATGATGAATACAGACTACAGCAGCCTGCTGGTATCAAGAGTTACTTCCACTCATGCAGGCACACAGTGTATATGCTAGTTGGCCATTGGTTGTAGTCTTTGGGGTGTATTCAAGTGCTTAGTGGCTGAGACATGGGTGACAATCAGCCTTTGTTGCCTGTCTGGGCCTTTGGGATAACTCGGTTAGCTTAATCTTGGTTTGCAGCTGATAACTAGCTTTTACAGTCTGGCAACTTTGTGATGAAGAATGGCTGGGAGACACCATGATAATGTTGCAAGTTGCAATGAACAGATGCATTATTTCTTCTGTGCAGTAAACAAAACGTGGCCTTTTTGATAGTTGGTATATTGTAAGGTGAGCTCAACGAGACACCTTCTGCTGATTACTGTAGTTTCCGAAAAGCATGCACCTCACTGTGTCTACAGCTCTTGGCATGGTTATAGTGCTTTTTTACATACACAGGACAGTCTCACTTACTGTAACAAATGCTGCCAGATTACGTCACATACACACAAAAGTGGTCCTTAAGGGGAATGCTTGGACAGTAATGTTAGTCATGGAAAATGAGACCTGTGCAAGTTTTCCTTTTCTATCAAGCAGCAAAAAAGTGACATGACATGTTTAAGTTTGTTTGCCTTGGTTTTACATTGCGTGTCCTACCTTGTGACTATTGCACACGTGCACTGTGCAATGTCATTGCTGAAATGATACATCGTGTAACCTAATGCAGGTTTCCTTCAGCACTTGTGTCAGGTCTGAGGACTGTAAGACAAGATTCAGTTAAAATGATGATGTAATATACCCAAGTGTTATATTGAGTGTGTGGTTTCCATGAAAGATGATGGACAACACTACAGTGAGAGCACTATTGTTCTAAGAAATGGAGCGTGCTATTTCTATATGAATTACTATACAGTCAAGTTTCAATTTCACTGCTACTGGGATTCTGCAGCTTTGTCTGTGCCCACAGTAAGCTCTGTGCTCTAGGAGTGTGGTGTTCTGAATAACCAAACAGTTTGTTTAGGTAGCACAGATTGGCTAGTCAGTGAGGTATATGAAGTTTGGAAACAGAATTATAAGGACATTAAATACGTCAGTCTCTACTATTTGCTTTAAAAGTAGCATCTCTGTGTGTGGTTTGTGGAAAGTTTCTTGTGCAATTCTTAAAAAAAAATACAAAAACACATATGGACTGTATGTTTTATTTCAGAGGAATGCACGCTTTAATGGACTTTTAATTGACTGAATACAAGTCTGACACGTTTCCTTCCTGCCTCAGGTATTCGAGTGTTGGTGGATGCTCGGGAGAAGCTACACATCCCATGGGGCAACGCGTCCAACCAGCGGCATGGAGACACCATGATGGCATTTGACACCCGGTCAGTGATGGCCCACGGTCATGGCATGGTGGAGCCGAAAGTTTTCCAGCACTACTTGCCGTCCATCAGGGCCCTGTGGGCTGACCAGGGCATCCAGAATGCCTACGACCGCCGGCGAGAGTTCCAGCTGGTGAGTGAGAATGCAACTTGGTTGATGTATAATCCTTAAGTAATGTCCTTACCGCATTTCTGGTGCAATCTTTGATTCTACACACAGTACAATGTATCGGTCTAAGGGGAAAAGTAGGTCACATTGAACTTGGTGCTGGTGTTGTGTATTGATTTACCATGTCTCTGACCCATATATGAAGTTGCCGTTCAACCACTGTTTCACTGTTTGCCCTGTGTTACATAGTTTTACATCCATGGTGCTTACTTTTACCGTTATTTGAATGTGACTATGGGACGTCCAGTGAGTAGGATGAGGATGGTGGCTTTGAGTGTACAGACGAGCATTGACAGCAACAGATAAAGACTCGTCCTTACAATTGATGGTGCAGAGCTGCAGCTGCTGAGCGCACACAGATAGACACAGACAAGCTAATGAAGGGCTGCTTCTCTTTCTGCTCTCTGTCCCTCCGCCTCCCCACACCCTTCCTTCCTCTATCTCTCCCTCACTGCTCTCCACAGTTCTAGATTATGGTCTTATAGTGTCTTGCTCACAGGATAATGATCTTTAATTGTTCTGCAGGGAAATTAGCTTACCAAGCATCTGGTTGGAGCAGCTGAGATTCAAAGAGCAGTCAGCTAACTCTATGCTGGCCATGATATAAAAATTGATGGTTATCATACTGTACACATTTACTTATCTACGATATTGGGGGAAAAAAAATGGACGGAGAATGTCTCCTTAATTATAGTTATTTTCAAAAAGTTTTTATACATACTTTCATTAAAAATGGTTTCAAGTTTCAAGTATAATAGTAAACCATGTGTTCAACCAAAAATAACTCTTCTGTTTTCATTCCTTTAAGGGTCATTCTGACTGATAGTAATAAAAATTCTGTAATACTATGATACTGTGAAACTTCACTTTTTTCTGAGACAGTTATTGTACTGTGAAAACCTCATACCCTATTTGTAATGTTTCCCTGTAAGTACAGGTATTATCATAAACATAACTACAGTTACGTGATACTTTAAACGTGGCATATTTGTAAATCAAAAAATGAATCATAGGGTTTTCCACACATTCATTTATTTACAGAGGCCCACCGTGATATCAGTTTTTGCCACCATATGTTGACTTTCTATTTGGGAGTTGGACCGTCCATTCAGAGCAGAATGGATGGTCATATACAGTAAGTTTGCTGAGCAAGTTTTCTTTGAAGTGGTTATGTCTCCAGTATGATCTTGAGCAAACAGCTGATATTTAAGTGGTTTGGTTACATGAAGTAACAGAAGTACATATGTAATGGATTCAGTTTGGACTGGGAGCTCTGATGTTACATAATATGACGTGATAGTCTACTGCTTGTTTGCTGTTTGGACACAGTGCCATTATATTTCCACTTGGGAGCAGCTACTCCTGGTAAAATTCAGTATACCAATCCAGTCTGGTGTTTGGCTGAATATCAAACCGTTTTGAAAGTTTTTACACTGGCTCAACCCTAGGGGGATGGATAATTGATCAGTTGATCCAATCAGAGTTGATCAGATCAATGAATGAGAAGAGCAGCTGCTGCAGAGGTGAGTGAATGCAAACTTTAAGTCCAAGCACAATGAATGGTTAAGTTTACTCTTACTGCACCTGGTGTTCTGCTGCTCCACCTGTGCTCAGAGTACACTCTGCACTCCAAGAGTATGTGCTCTGAATGACCGAAAAGTACATATATTCTTAAAGCGGTCCTCATGAATGGTCCAGCTTCAAAACTAGGACATCAATACATGGTGGCAGATGCTGTTGTCCTAATTCCATGGGAAACACAGTGTCATATCAGAATATTACTGATGTAGATCTTTATTACTCTCTTATATTTAGTTTATAGCTGGGTCTCATCTCTCATTGTGGTGTGTTTTATATCGTAAATACATTTTTCTTGATACTTATTAATTTATATTTGGTGTGTGTGTGTGTGCGTGTGTGTGTAGAGCTTTGTATCTGTGTGTTTCAATTCAGTCATATATAAATAAAGCTTTACTTACCTATCTTATTTACATTCTCACCTGATTATTACAGACTGCTTTTCAGCTGCGTGTACATTATATATTGTATCATAGCTCTACACAGAGCAGCCATAGTAAGTTTGTTTTCTCTCTCTTTCTCAGGGTGAGTCAGTCAAGTATTTCCTGGACAATTTGGAAAAGCTCGGACAGTCGGTAAGTCCCGCCCACACTGCAGAGGCTCCACCAATCGCAGCTACCCAGCAGGCAGAGTGATTGATAGAGCAGACGGGTGTGAGAGCATTCTGATAGTTTGCTGAATAGAGAAGTGAAAGTGTTGTCTTCCTGTCCTTGGTCATGTCTCCACGCTGGGCTGTTACAGTGTATACCCACTGTGATTTATATATAGATAACTTAATGTTTGTATTAAAATGTAAAAACAGATTAGCAACCTTGTGTTGGTAACATAGTTGTTCAGGAATTTCTGATTAGTTCAAAGTTTATATATTCCATAGCATTTATTTGAACAGGTAAGCTATTTGCAAGTGAGTTATTGGTGAGTTCATGTTGTCTAAATTTACTAGGATGATATTATGGCTAGGAGTGGGTGAAATAATGGATTCTTAGATGCATCACAATGCAGACATGGATGATTTGGTTTTGATTCATCATCTTCACAAAAGGCATCAGTTGGATACATGTTTCAACTGAATTTTAAGTCATTACATTTTGAATGTTAAGCATATTGTAAATACTTTCCACACCATCACCCAGAGATGAACATTAATGAAGCGGAGCAGTGATCAACAGTTACGTAAACAAACTAGACCAGCAGTAATTGTTTTGTAATTGATTTATAGCCCTCTGAATCAAAATCAAATCATGAGGTGCCTAGAGATTCCCACCCCTACTCTGACTAAATTAGAATAGAGGATGAAAGTAGAACACATTTTCCTTCTCCAAACTAGCATTATCATATCAACCTTTAAAAATTCACCATTGGTCATCCCCTACTAGCTTGCTAATCATCGTAGGTTGTCTTAAAGCATTAAATAGCTAACTTGTTATCAAACGCTAGTGGGGCTATGTGCAACTTGACAAGCTATTTGTACGGGATGTTACTCTATGCCTCAAATGCCAGCAGCATGAAGAGTAGCTGAGTGTGTATTCTGAGCAGAGCGCTGCATGGCTGCTGTTTTTTGTGGTGGCTAAGAGTTGAAAAATTTTACAACTTTGAGTAAAATGCCACTTGTCACTTTTTACCGAACTGTTCAGGTGACCTGAAACTGTAACAATGAGGGAGGTAAAAATAGGATTTTGAAAAGTGAGGGAGACATGACCACCCCATGCTCCCGTTTGGTCCATTTATAATAGGTTTGCATGAAATGCACCAAACTATTAAGCAATAATGGATCGTTTTCTCTTTGGCCTAAACAAAGGAATTGGACAACAGATGTGAACGCTCCCTCAGATAAACTCAGAGACCCTCTTGTTAGAAATATTATGTACCACACTGTGTTGATGTTGAGTGACCAGAGACTTTGAGAGCAACTGCCCAGGCTGTTAAAATTGCTATGTGCTAACACCTACCCTTAGTTTCAAACCCAACACTATTCTGATGAACTTGTCATTGAAGATCTGTATATTTATTTGTAGCTGTTTTTCCCAGACCTTTAAACTATATCCATTATTTTTGAGTGTGTGAGCACACACACGCCAGCATGGTCTGTGTTAGCAATGAGTCATCACCTCTGGAATGTTGAATGAATTTGGATCTGGTGTATCCAGAGTACAGTTGAACGTGCACACACAATCATGCACACACACACGCACACACGCACACACTCATACACACACACAAACACACAGACACACACAAAGTCAAAACATGATTGTTAATGTTACATCACATTTGGTCCCTAGTAGTTAAAGATGCACTTGTTTTATTTGTCTTGGCTTGATGGGCTAAGCCTTGTAATCCCTAAGGAGAACAACCAAGTCCTGCCCCTGTCCTCTCACACACACAGTCTCACACACCCTCCTGAAGCCCCACATTTGTTTATGCGCTCTGGTATTTTAGGAATGCAGTGTTTGGGGATGTCCCCAAAGTGCCTGCACAAGATGTGTGTGCACTGTTTTAATCTCCATAATCTCTATTTCTTTTCCTTCCTGATTGTCTTATTTTTGCTGATTGAACGTGTGTGTGTGTGTGTGTGTGTGTGTGTGTG
>JAPZEB010000009.1:27583992-27596988 GCA_029783705.1 Chaetodon striatus
CTCTATTTCTTTTCCTTCCTGATTGTCTTATTTTTGCTGATTGAACGTGTGTGTGTGTGTGTGTGTGTGTGTGTGTGAGAGATGTGTACAAAGACAAACGTCTCTTTTTACAACTTGTCACAATTAAAGACTGCAAATGTACTGACGCAGCTTGAATCTGTATCAATGAATATTCCATTGACATAGATCTTGGATGAAAACTGCAGAAATAAAGAAAATAATAATCATTCGTCTGATGATCTGCTTGCAGGACTACCTCCCCAGCCAACAGGACATCCTCTTGGCCAGAAAACCCACTAAGGGCATCCACGAGTACAACTTTGAGATCAAGAACGTGCCCTTCAAGATGGTGGACGTGGGTGGTCAGCGCTCTGAGAGGCGGCGCTGGTTCGAATGCTTTGACTCAGTCACCTCCATCCTCTTTCTCGTCTCCTCCTCTGAATATGACCAGGTGAGTCAGTTGGAAGCCACACATTGTGGTGAGGCCACACTAATACTGGGTGAGGAACTCCTGAACATTGCAGACTTGATGTAGCAATGATGTCAGACTATCACTGATTAACTTGACCTGTTGGTGGAGGCATACAGCCGCAAGGTGGTAATTCTAGTTTCTACCTTTTAACTCCACTGAATTTCACAATACAATATTATGGCCATGGGTTATAAACATTTTTACTTTATTTCTATGAAATTGCTTTTTTTTCTGTCAGGGAGTGAGGTTGTGTTCTGGTGTCATAACTCGTCCCATATGAGTCCTGAAAGATTGTGTATTCCATGAAAGCTAACGTGGTATATACATGACATGAACAAAGTCACTTAAAAAAAATGCCTTTTTTACTGCAGGAACTTTTAGGATTAGTTCCTGATTATTCAAGTCTGTCTGTAAACAATAGTGAGGTGTTCTTTAAGTATACCTGCTGCTCATACCAGACACACACTGTCATAATAACCTTTAACCCCAGCATACACATGTGCATTGTAACACCTCCAGGTGCTGATGGAGGACCGGCAGACCAACCGGCTGAGCGAGTCCCTCAACATCTTCGAGACCATCGTCAACAACCGGGTGTTCAGCAATGTCTCCATCATCCTGTTCCTGAACAAGACGGACCTGCTGGAGGAGAAGGTGAAGCAGGTATCCATTAAAGACTACTTCCCCGAGTTCTCGGGCGACCCCACAAGCCTGGCAGACGTCCAGCGCTTCCTGGTGGAATGCTTTCGCAAAAAGCGTCGTGAACAGCAGCAGAAGCCGCTGTACCACCACTTCACCACGGCCATCAACACTGAGAACATCCGGCTGGTGTTCCGCGACGTCAAGGACACCATCCTGCACGACAACCTCAAGCAGCTGATGCTGCAGTGAGGGGACTGACCAGGAGGAGGAGGAGGAGGAGATGGAGGAGGAGGGGTGGGTGGAGGCAGATGGAAAGTGGGTGTTGAGGTGCCTTTTTCTTACCTGTAAGAGGAGAGGGCATTGTCCCTCTACCCATCCATCCTCCCTTCTTGACTTTGACCAGCTCCTCACTTTTGAACTTTGACTGTGTATTAAAGCCACCACTACTACCGCCATTCCCCCACGCTTGCTCTCTGCCTTACTGAGCTCGTTCACTGTGACTTATGACAGCCACCTTTGGCTCAGAGCCCCAACCACTCTCTGACCCTTCAAACCACTGTAAATGACCTCTAACCCCCACTCTCTACCCCCGTCCACACTCTGCAGTGAATCTCCCTGACGTCTCTTATGGTATTGACCCTAAGTGTCGCTCTAATTCACATCCACACACTTTTTTCTATGCTGCTCTGACCACTGTTGCTTGGGAAGGAGAGGGGGAGGGGCTTGTTTTAAATTGGTGTAACCGAGTAGCCGTCATCAGCGACTGTTGCCAGGTGTTGCCTTCCTTTTCAGAACTTCTTTTGTTTTGTCCCGTTTGACATCTGCTCTCCACTGGCGCGTCATGATGACATCACTGTGGGGATTTCCTCTATGGAACTAACACACACAGACACACAGACACAGACACACACACACAAATAGGAATTCCTGTTCCAAAGTCCACTTAATTCTAGTTTTCTAATCATTTCGTTTCTTTTTCTAATATATGAATATACTGTATGTACCTATGCATTTTCTTTAACTTATATTTTATAGGGGTTTACACTTTTGTGGATTTGCTGATGGACTCTGTTACAGTTAACTGGATACATAGACCACTTGTAAAATTTAACACAGTGCTATAAGGGTAGCTAGCGCAGGGTTAATAGTGACACATTGTATTTTGCTGTTTCTCAGGGCACATTGTGAACCCCACTTCTTTGTGATTTGAAGCCAAGCAAAACTCTCATGCCTCTGCCTTTCCACACGAGTCACTCAAAGACAGATTTCATGGCGTCTTTTCTCGTTTGTTTCGGGAAAAAAAAGACTCCTTATGCTTCAGAAGCAGAACTGTAGCCATCTTCAACCAGGACCTTAGTTTACCAGCAGGGTCTGGACAGACAAACCAAATCATGGCTCCATCTCGGCCTGGTATGAACATGTGATCTATATCTAGATGTGTTTTCTGGATAATGAAATCTGCATTTACACCTGGTATTAATAAGCCTGGTTGTTATCTCAATTCTGCTCACATCGTGATTGCATGTTAATATGCAAACTAGAACTACAAGCGGGTAAACAGGGGGGGTTGTCAGCTTCAGTTAGTTTTGATTTCCATAGGCCAACACCCATCACCCAGAGCTAACAACGCTTTTCCTAGCTTTAGTGCTGCATTTCAAATTGCTATCGATTTAGAGGTGGTGACATTTAAATGTCTTATGATGCAACTGTCTCGCCTTTTATTTTATTTTCTGTTGGCTTTGCTGACAGACAGAATTCTTGCCCTGTTGACATGCAGAAACATAGTTCCCAATGCCCACCCTGCCCACTCCAGTAGTTCTTTGGGCGCTCTGCATGGCACACCACCCGAGACTGGTGGAAGCTAGCTGGCAGTGCACCTCATTCAGCGATTACTGCTGTGACAGGACACATTGCTGTAGAAAAATGGTGCCCACCCTCCAGTCTGCCCCCAGGTCACCCTGCTGAGTAAGCGGCTTCATTTTAAACTACAAAACTCCTTTACCAATGTTAACTATGTTAGCTCCACTTAAAGTGCTGACTCTGCTAACAGAGCTTACAGTAGTAACATAGTCAACAATGCTTTAGGGGTTTTGTGGCTGAATATTGAACTGCTTACTTACCAAGGTGACCTGTGGGGAGACTGAAGGTTGGACACAGTGTTTGCACAGCAGATGTGGGTGGTGCACAGTGCAGTAACCTAAACAGCAGCAAAATTAACCTATAGAGCCATAGGCATAACACGCCAAGCAAATTCCCAGCTGATAAATTAATGGTTAATTGTTGACATCCTTGATACATGAGTAAAAGAACCTGGTGCAACTTGGAACTAAATGTGCAACAAGCAAGAGCGTCCAGGAAGTCACCCATGGGGCCAACACTGTTGGTGCTGTGATGCTTGATGGACTAGTGCCTCCACAGATCATGAATGTGGTGTGGCACAGTAATAGCATTCCATTTGCATTGTTTTCTATGTGCAATCAATGTGTTTTTTCCTTTTCAAATAACACAATCCAGATACTCAACACATGTTCATGACCAAGGTACACTGGGTCCATGATAAGCTTCCATTGAACTTTTTGTTTAGCTTGCTTGCTATGTCTTTTATCTTGTGGAAAAATCAATCCCAAAATGAAATGGGACAGTGTTCACAGTAAACAGAAACTGTGACATATCCAGTGTCTGTTTACATCACAGATGCATTGCAAAGCTGAGAGACACTTCTCGCTTCAGTTCTGCTGAATCAATTATTGCCAAAAAAAAAATTTAAGATTAATGAAGATCCAGAAAATTCCAATAATTTAAGTCTGAGTTTTGACCTAATGTGTACAGGCACTGCACAAGATGTAACCTGAAAAAAAATGTGTCCTTGGTTTGGACACAAGGTTTCTTCAGTGGGACTCAAACGAAAGTAGCCTTAATATAAGACTAAGCAGAACAATGATGGATGCTGTGGTCCAGGTTGAAAATGGCCAAACTAATACTCAAGCCCTGTGGAAGTCTGTAGATTTCTTCTCTTTATCAGAGGTGAGGAAGAGGGGAAACTTTCTTCTTCTTCCTCTCAGGTGGATTACCACCATAAGTGTATTATACTTCAGGTGGTGAGGGGGCAGGGCTCAGTCTTTCTTTGTTGTCCTGAATTATTTTATTTTGTAAAAGGTACCTCTTACTGCTGTCTGTCTCCTTTCCATGCATCCTAAGTCAAAAACAAAAGGTCACTAATGAACCTGAGCAGTTGGTGTCTGCTGGCTGATCTCACTCTTGTGTACTGCTTATGTACAGTTCACGTTCCTCTTAACTCTTCTTATGTCTAATGTGTCAGTATGTAATTCTCACTTCCACCTCGCTCTCATTTCTAACAGCTGATGTAACCTCGCACACAGATCTGTATGTATGACCGTGAGTGTTATTTTATTTTATTTGAACTTTTCGGATAGTGTTTATTTACAACAGTAGCAGGCTTCTGGTGGCCTGGCTTAAGGTGTTATGTCTCATTCCTCAGCTTCCTCCAGATGAGTTCAGACCATGAACACTTGCATCCTCTATGTGCAGCAGCACAAAACTGGCTCCACTGGTTCCTGCTAACACATGAGCTGATCTAGAACGGTATCATCAAGATGATGAAAATGTATAGCAAGTTTCAAAAGTAATGAAGTTTGCCTTTTTTTGAGCTGTTATATTTTCCAGACTCTAAACCAGTTTAACAGGGAAGGTTTTACTGTTTTCAGTCTTAACAGAAACAGCCTAGTGTGTTTGTGTGAGTACACAGACATTCTGCATACATCAGCCTTGTTATGTTTTTTTTTTTTTTTTAACGTGTCTTTATAGTTGTGTTGTAATTGCTTCTGGCAGCTAATCACTGAAACGACTGAATAATACCCTGTTTTAGCTTGAACATGCCTGTTACCCCTCAACCATTTACACTCCAACCCCTCTCTGACAAATCGTTCCAGCATCTCCCTGTCGTGCCTACACATTACAGCCTCTCTTCTTAGTCTTCTGTTTCAGTTTTTATCAGTACCGCTGTCTACACAGGCACCGTAACAGCTTGAATTACACTCACCCTTCAACCTACGAAGCCTCTAAAGGCCCACACACATCAAACCGACAGCACAGAACCAGTGCCAGCTGTTGTGTCACCTCATGTCGCCCGTGTGTCAGCCAAATGTTGGGTTTAGAAAACACCACAAAGCCAACTAGCATGTATATCCTATGCTTGCTGGAGAAGAAATAACTCTCCATACCAGCAGGTGGCGATAGTCTGTATTTGTTCAAAAAAGGAAACTGGGAGACCTTAGGACAGATTCAAGACACTAGTTACCCAGTTAGCACATTAAAAGAAGAAACGATATTCACTGTGCATCAGCGAACAATGAGACAATTACAAACCGTTTCTGCTGAAGAGCATAACGGCTAAAAATAATCTTACCTACTATAACACTTTAGTTTTGATATCACTCTCTCTTGACTTAAGTTATTTGTTTACCTTCCTCACTTCTGTTTCTCTTCTCATGCGCTGAGCTGAACTGCCAATCAGAGGGATTTCTCTCACCATGGAGTCATTATACATGCTGAATCTGCCAAAAAGCTGTCAGCAAGGGCTGACTCGTGCTGTCAGTGTGAGACACACCACAAAAACTAAGGCAATAGACGCTCACTGACGCCGTCACTGACCGACAGATGGCCTGGTGTTTCAGGGCCTTAGGGAGCATAAGGGAAAAGTAGAAACAATATGGTGACCACCTAAAACAAAACAAAAAAAATCATCAATCTTCACAAAATCACAAATCTTAGGTGTGTTACTCCTCATGTTTCAGACATCCTTTGGTTTCCATCCGTTCCTGTCTGATGGATAACACAAGTCTACAGCACAGTTACAGGTCTGCATTGCCTGACTGTAGTATTGGATTTTAATATTGTATGAAAATGAAAGGAAGCCAATGGAAGAAAAAAGTTTGTATGTTTCACCAACAGCATGTTTTGCAAAATGGTTCCATGTAGTGTAAAGTTCACAGGATTTGCAGTACATGAGTTCAAACATGCTCGTCACTTGTTTTTTTCTACAGTTCATGAGATAGGCATCAGGGAATGTGTAAAATTTGCACAAAAAACACCAGCAGCTAAAGTCAGCTGCAACTAAAGCCACAAAACCAGTTTAGCTGTAAAACTGCAACCACTTAGACAAGTGTTACATGATCAGTTGTCTCTTCTTTGGCACACGTATTTCTGTTTGCATACATTTGATGTATGTTCTTCTTTTCTTCTCGATAAATCTGTTGGAGACTGATATTTGTTCAAAACTAATGTTTAGTTTTGAATAAATGAATGCCTGTGGGTGAGATGAAGGAGAATGGACATCTTGAGAGACAAATCAGATCATTTGTGTCCCAAAACTGTATCAGTGTAGTCCCTCCTGTCTCCCAGGCTAACAAGGAGCTTACGGTCACTCAACGTGTGTTAGCATGGAGCAGTGAAGGCACATGGGTTAATTTGATGTGTGTGTGTGTGTGTGTGTGTGTGTGTTCCAAACTCTGAAAGAGGAAGTTGACCAACAAGAGCGTCTATCTAAAGCTCAGTGAGTAACTCAAACTGTGTGGTGCCAGTCAGTGTGATTCTTCCTCTGTCAGTCTGTCTGCATCTGGATGAAGCTGTGTGTGAGACACAGACACACTGTGTCCTGTCTGCTGCTGCTCAGACAGCCTGAGGCTGCAGTCCAGCAGAGTCAGACCCGTGAGGTCATAGCAGAACAAGCTGGTACCCTGACATGGCCTTTGTTAACTCTGAACAAACTAGTGATGATGTCCCACATGCTGTTAGACTGTCTCAACTCTTTAATGGAGCCTCTGTGATGGCACATCACCATTATTTAAGATCAAGGCTCCAAATTCAGGCTCATGCGTTCGGAGTTCAGTTCTGGCCTGCAGCAAAAAGGAGCCACATCCTTCCAAAGCACTTATTAATCTGTCTTCCCTAATTGAATAACTGCAAAAAATGATGGGGCTAAGTGAGAAATAAAGAAAATTAGAAATGAAAAAGAACTGGTTCTAAGAGTTATCCGAATTCTAAAGAAAAAACTCTTTGAATTTGTAGAATAAAATCATCATTTATGTAAAATGTAAAGAAAAATCTTAGCTCAAAGGTACACTTAACAGTCCCTTGAGGATTTCACAGAATTTGGGGGGAATTGTTATGGCCTAAAATGCCAATTTCACTGCAACTTTTTAAATAAAATTGCATTGCATGTTTCAGTGTTTTTAGGCATTTTTTGCAATGAAATTGCAGGAGTAAATGAAAATTGCAAAAACAGTTGCTTTTGTATGATCTAAGTCACCTTAATTCTTTCAGCACATACAGTAGATGCAGATTCAGCAGCCTCTGTCTGACATCTCCAGGTGTGTTTAGCGGTAGAAAAGTGTTTGTCACCCAGTGACTTGTTTGTGTTTACACAGTTTACCCTGCTTCTGTGCTGAACATCAGGTGCCTTGCACCGTCTTAAGCAGTGTTTTTTTTTGGCAAATGTAAGAAGTTAATGTTTGTCATCCCATCAGGTCTGATGCCAAAGGCCATCCTTTGACAGAGACCTCCCCCGCCATCATGGGACCTAAGTAATACCTGAGCCAGACCTGGAGATGTGTTTTAAAGTTACAAAAAGCTGTTAAGTGTTCATTTGAGTGTCGATAAAAACATTCAATTAAACTCTGAATTATGAGGAAAAATTCGGAACTTCAAACCCCTTCTTTATTTTCACGTAGCCCTATAATTTCTCTTGCAAAGACAGAGCAGTGTTGGCTCTGCAGTAGCTGACTGTCCTCTGCTGCTTTTAATCCCTGTAAGGGGTTCAGTATGTTTTATACAATCAAGCCTGTATGATGTGTTGTACAGCTACAGACAGAAGTATTCTGAAAGTCCGCACTGGAAGGCAGGCCGAAAAGCTTCTCCAGCTCGCTCCAAGAACCACCTCTGTCTTTGTATCTTGACACAATGAATCACAGAAATGGGGATAAGAATGAAAAAAAAAAAAAAAAGATCTTAGAGAGACGTTCAAACCCTGCCTCTTTGACACACCTGACCATTAACTGACTTTCCTGTGTTGTGCCAGCAGACAGATGCTGTTACATGATCTGAGAAACAAGTTTGAAGCATACTGAGACTCTACACTAAATGAAATCTCTGCCTTAACTCTTCAGCCTAACGTCCCAGATGAGTTCCTCTCAGTTGTCCCCTGGGTGCTCAGTATGTCTTCTCTGTCCTGTTGGACTTTGGTCCAGGCTCTGTGATGGGTGACATCTGAGTCAGTGCAGTCACATGTTCACCATCTGCCTTCCAGCTCCCACATGCATTTGTCATCAGATCCCATGGGTGCATGTTCCATCACACCCTGGGACCTGATGGTGATCGGTTATTTCTGATCTGGGAACAGGGAAGAGCTCTTTTTAACCAGGAGGCCTTGTTTGATTTCTGCTCCCAAAGCTCCACGTGGAGCATGAACCTGACTCTGCCTTTGACTTTGCCTTCTAACATTTCTGTAATCTGGTTTTGTACGCCGCCTCCTGTGTGTTCTGTAACTCTGACATTACTGTCACAAATGTGTTCCGGCTAAAAACGGAGTGAAAAGCCTTTTCTGATGTGTTTGGTTGTAAATACCTGTGAGAGGACACCAGTGACACCTTACATAGTCTAAACTATGCAACAGCACTGCTCCACAGCCATGACTTGGTATTGTGTTAAAAAATAATCATGATCTTACTGACTGATAATTCTCTTAATGCCAGTGTCTTATAGAAATGATGAGTAGTCATGTCAGGAAAAGAATCTGCAATGATCTGCCAAATATACTGATGTTTAGTGCCTCCTTTTCCAAGCTCTGCGTCTACTGTCCAATCATGTTAACAAAGGATTTATACTGTGTTTTAGGTTTTTTTAATCATGCCACACAAGCAGTTTGTTGTCCTCATATCAAGTAATTCAGATAAAACATTTCTCCCACTTTTTCTATTTTCAGATAGACAAGCTTTCAATGTACAGTCTAACTTATGCTGTCTTACCCTTCTACTCCTGAATAAATCAAACATAAATAAACCGTTTTTTAAAAAACATGTCTGTCAGTGTCTGTGCCGTCCTTTTGTTGAGTGATCCTAACGTATAAATACTTCATCACTTTTGATAAACAATACTTTAATTTTATAAGAAAAAAAAAATATTCTCATTGTTCCAGCTAAGTTGGTCTGACAAAACAAGACATCTCATGATAGGTTTTTCTTACATTTTATGGACAAAAGATAAATCCAAAAAATAATTGCAGACCAATTTGTAATGATACTTTAGCAGCCCTGATTAGCTTAGTATATAGTATAAAGTATCTCCATATAGTATCTATTTCTGGAATAATGCTGTTTTCACAGCAGGTGCAGTGTACTAAAATTACTGTTTATCTACCGCACTGGTTCCTAGCCTGGGGGTCCTGACCTCCACTAGGGGTCGCCAAAACATCATAGGAGGCCCAAGAGGTCTCATTTCTTTTAAGAGGTGTTAGATAACTTTTTTTTTTTTTTTCATCAGTCACAGTGGGCCTTTATATCAGTGTTTCATTCATTTCTGTGAAGAAAACTAAATGAAATTATTTTATTTGAAGTGTAGATAATTGTTTAAGATATACATTTTAAAAAAAAATCTCACAGATACAGTAAGAGCACTGTGGTAAATGGTCTAATCCTGCATTAGAAAAGTATGCAATTACAACAACCAAAGAGCTAAGAGAACATTGGACAAATGTTAGGAAAAAGACAACACTGAATTTGTCCGCAACCCTTTCATGCATGAATTATGAACATCTCAGTCAATACCTTTTCCTTGGTGTTTTTATTTCTCTTTTTTCAAGGAGTGTTTTTGTCTACTTGGTTGGACAACATGCATTAAAGTTTTAAAATGAACTATAAACCATTGAAAAAATTTTGTGAAACTAAAATATTATTAATGCTGTTAAAGTCGTGTGTTCGCTTATTTTAATATATTCTAATACTGTTCAATGCAATGCAAAAGCATTGAACCTTGGTCCTGACTCCTAAGCCACTCCACTCTCTCTGTCTACTCCTCCCTCGTGTACCTCCTTCCCTCCCTCATTCAGCTCATGGCTCTTGACTCTTCAGTAGTGATGTTCAAATGAAGCTTCATTAACCACCAGTTGTATTTGCTGAACCCACTAGATGGCACTCTTGGTGTAATGAAAAAGGGTGAAGGGATGGCAGTGTAGTTTGGTTTCAACCCTTTGTTGAACAAAGAGTGCCAGAGTGAACCCAAAAAATCAAGAAAAAGGTTCATGAAGCTTTATTTGGCCATTGCTAGTTGAAACCAAACTGCATTGCCATCCCTTGAGCCTTTTTCACTACACCAAGAACACCATCTAGTGGGTTCAGCAAATACAACTGATGGTTCATGAAGCTTCATTTGGACAGCACTAGTGACTGGCAGGAGGATGAATGTCTGTGTGCCTACCGCTGTGAGTTTTTTGTATTTCTGTGACGACAATAAGCTGGCTTTTAATGAAAACACAGACGTTGTTTACAAAAAAATCACAGCAGCGACTGCACTTCCTCCAGATGCTCAGAAAACTGATGACTATGTTCTACCGCTCTACTGCTTCACGCTATCAAAGTTGATTTTTTTGCTGCTGTCACGGGTCTGTGTGATCCCCTTCACACGCAACACTGCTTTACCTGATTTTGTTTGATAGCTGTAACTTTTAGGACGCACCGCTGCAAACTCTGATGAAATCACCATCCAGTTCATCTGTCAGCTGTGGTTGCCTGTGGGAAGAGGAGTCTCTCCCTGTCTCAATAGGTAAATCAGAGAATCGGTGTCATAGTACATATTATGGGGATCCACTACCATTTCCATGTAACGGCACAGGGTCAGACACATGTAAGCTGAGGTGAAGGCGGCAATAAAAACATTGTTGACTCTGCCTGAAGGTACTATGTACCTATCTGTGTATTGCCACTGCACCATAGCTACGTCGTCATTCAGAAAGGCAAAGTATTTGACCTCGTACTGCTCAGAGAAAAAGAACTTTAAAAATTCTTCAGGCTTCTTGACAAGGGCTGTACACCGCAGGTTGGTTCTCTGAGCAAACTTACCCCAGAAACTGTTGAGGCATAGTTTCGACATTTGTCTTTTGGCAGGGTTAGAACAGATTTTTTGACGGTCTAACTGAATGCCCTGGTTAGCGAGCTAGTCTGGGCATCTGGTATCCTGAGGCCTCTTGCTTTCCCTTCAGAAATGTCTTTAAGTATTCTACAAAAATAGAACTGCTTGTTTGCTCAAAATGCCAAATTTCAGTGATTTCACCTGTGCGATAGCCTTTGTCTAGAGCCTTTGCAAATTTGGGGGTTGTCCAAGTGCCGAATAAAGCTCTCTCATCTTCGCTGTGCATGCAGGGGTTACTCTGGTGGTTAGTGTCTGCACATGTGCGGCAGAGAGTAAAGACTAATTTTCCCTGGCTAGTTCTGTACGGCAAGACAGGCAAGTACAATCCTCGGAGAGGGCTTTAATGAGACCAAAATATGATTGCTGATCTTGGAAATCCTTAAGGATAATTTTAGGGTGGCCGACGGGATAAGGAAAATTTGCATTGACATAAGGATACTGTGATGTTACATCGACATAACAAATCTCCTCATCCTCGCAAACAGTGTACCTGAGACGGGTGGGACAGGTTCTACCGCCAAGCAGCGCATCACGGGGTATTAAGGGCTGAAAAGAGCGATATTGTTGCAGAAAATCCTTCAAGCACTGATCAGAATTTTTCATTCTAATCCAATCATGTTCCCAGATGACTTCAACAACAACATTCTCCATCGACCGCAGGTTAAACAGTTTTTCTTGACAGGTGGCATGCAAAACTTCAAAAGTGGTGCCTGTCAGCGGGTTATTTTCAGATGGAGAGAAATATCTGGGACAGCCGTGATAAAAGCAGCCAAGAAATTCCCACACTCTTTTAACACCGTCAATCTCTGCATAACCGTCTAGGAAGTACCGTCCCATCTTTACAGTGTGCTGGATGAGGAGATTTTTGCTGTGTGACACCCACTCTAGCCATTGGATACCAGCATCTGAATACCGCTTTCTCTGTTGCCGGTAATTGTCTGGCAAGGGAATTGCTAATGTGTTGGCAGGGAGGAATCTTGTTTTGAAAACTTTCATGCAGGCTGAAGCTATCGTAATGCAGCTAAAGGGATCAACGTCTGTCTCTGCAATAAACTCGTTTTGAAACTTTGAGCAGGCTGTAGCAAGGATTTTTGTATCGTTGTTGCAGTAAGCTATTGCCTCTTTTTCGAAATCAAACATTTGACCGCTCACCACGCATCAAATTCATTCAGGCTGCAGGGGGTGGGTAGGGGCCTACATAATTTAGATGGGCTTCAGCGCTGAAAGTAACCTTTACGTAGACAATCCTCAACACTCTTGAGCTCAGAGTCAAACCCTAACTCTTGTGGCATCTGAGACAGACGTAGCATTAGGAATGACAGAGAGTCTATGTAATTTTGTCTAAATGTCTGATCCTCAAACTGCAGAACCTTACTGCCTTGCATGATTATGGTGGGGGTTACACCCTGAGAAACTAGATAATTAAGGAGCAGATAACCGTCAAAACCTTTGGCATTGTGTGCAATAAAAACATACTTAGCATATTTCTTCTTCTGTTGGAAAAACTTTTTAACACAATCTGCGCCCCAAGAGCCCCATTTTTCACCTTGTGAAGTTTCTGTGCTAAAATAAAAGGGAATGTGCTCACCTGAATCGTTGACATATGTTTCAAAACCGTAAAACACATACTTCAATGAATGCTTTTACTTGGGTTTTAAGGGTTGCATGTAACACATGTGACT
>JAPZEB010000009.1:27597088-27607140 GCA_029783705.1 Chaetodon striatus
GTTTTTTCTACACTTGTTTGCACTGCATTCTATTCTTTCTACACTTGTAAGGAGCACCTGTAACACAATAATTCCCCCTTGGGGATCAATAAAGTATTTCTGATTCTGATTCTGATTCTGATTCTGATGCTGTCTGACTGTTATCGAACTATTGGAACCAGGAATCCTGGAAACTGGAGTATTTCCCACAACTTTATCTAGCTTCACACTTCACTTGAATTAAAAAAACTAGCTGCATGAGAATTATTGTCTGCATATTATAATTTTTTCCTGTATGAAGTGGGTGAGACTGTCTAAGGGATTTGTACACAATTCATTTACTCTACCATTGCTGACAAACTTGCACTGAGACACCACACAAAAACTGATTTGAGATTGGAGTAGATTTTATTTAAAAAATACGGGCCTGGCACTCAAATCATTTGAAAAACTAATTAAAAATGAGCATCATATCATCATTATAAACATTTAAATAAAGGTCATACAGTGATTGAGGAAAGGTTTGTGAAGTAAACTTCAAGTCATGTTGTGTTAGGTGTGGAGACGATCTGAGGCTACGGGTGGGGGGGCTCTCTTCATGTGGAGCTTCTCTCCTGTCAAATCTGTCTTTCACATCTTTGCATACATACACATATACTTCTAGGTGAATGGTCATTTGGGGTAAGTGGGGTGAAGCCACACCAGCTAGCAGCAGAAAGAAGTGTGGTTTAAGTGGTATTGAGTAACTTAGAAATTCATATTCTGGATTAATGCATGACACAAAGCATTTCTGGTTCCTGCTGTTATTTATCATTCTTCTACAGTCTGAGGTCAGTGGCTGATAGTATAGTTTTAAAATGGTGTTTTATTTGAGCTTGGCTCAAGAGGCTGCTATGTAGGGATAGCACCACACTCACAGTGTTCAGTGCCCTCAGTGTGGGGGGGGGTAATCTTGTCAAGAACAGGCTTTTCAGGAATTTAAGCATCTTTCTGAGACAATTACCTAACATGATAGCAGCAGGACAACGCAGTAAAATCAGGATTGCTCAGTAGTGCAAACACAGGCAAAACTGACCAGGCATACAAA
This sequence comes from Chaetodon striatus, assembly GCA_029783705.1. Taxonomy (NCBI): domain Eukaryota; kingdom Metazoa; phylum Chordata; class Actinopteri; order Chaetodontiformes; family Chaetodontidae; genus Chaetodon; species Chaetodon striatus. The sequence goes on from JAPZEB010000009.1 coordinate 27,598,155, forward strand.
CAGGGAATAGAGCAGGTTAACTGTAAACTGAAATGGGAAATGGGATTTTGCTGTGTGGGATTATCATCTGTGTTAACTGTGAGGAAAAAATGAAATAGAGCATTAAGTGAAATGCCATTTTCTGGTTTTGCATCTGTCCAAATTAGTTGTTGCCCCTGCATTTTTTCCACATAAAAACACCACAGTATTTACTGCAAATGACCATCTCAAGGTGTACACTTAACAGTTTTTCCTCAGTGGCTTTGGTACATTTCTCAAGCCATCCTTAACAATTGCAAAACAGTAAAAGCATTTACTCAAAACTGTTCGTACAAACAGCACCATATAATGAAAAAAATGTTACTTGCACGAAACCCTTAGTTTCTCCAAAAAGTAAGTATTTATGGCAATGAATATGTCCATGTTGTCAATGTAACAGTGAACTCTTGAAGTATTTTCTGATGTAAACTCTGGCTTTTGATGACAATGGCTAAACAAAATGCACAAGGCGGCACTTTTTCTATATGGCATGCATCAATTTTAGCAGTACAAAGTTACACATTACTGTATGTTGGAATCTCATCGCAAGTGATTTGACAGGATTCCTATGTACACCTTCACTGTTTGTACTGTTATTTGTTAACGGACTGCATCATTGTGACCCAGAAAAGTAAAAGATCAGAATGTTTAACTGCACTGCAATGCACAGAGGAAACAATTAGGGAACAGCACATAGGCAGAACTGTACATGCAGTGCCATAAGGGGAATTACGGTACAGTCTGTCTATACGTCCTGACCTTCCTGTCTGTCGGGCCCACATCCTTATATTTTCCCTTACAATGCAGTGTCAAATAATCTTTTGGAATGTGTTTTTCGGTCTAATAGAATTGTACAGAAAGTATGCTTGACGGATTATGACAACTGGTTCAACCATTTTGCATGTAATGACCAAGATAATAAAATAATGTCCAGATGTTTTGGAGGGTAAGACTATTCAGCAGAGAACCAGTAAAATACTCTTTTGATCAACATGACATTAGTAACTGAAAATGTGGGAGACAGCGGACAATTATGGATAATATTGAATGTGCCAAAGCATTTGCAATTTGTTCAAAGTAATGAGAAACTGCTTTAATGATTTGCATATAGTATAATGAATTGATGATGTGGGGTTTAAACAAGTAGTTTTGAGAATATCAATTTTGATCTGAGAGTTGTACCAAAGCAACTGAGAAAAATAAAACACTGTATTTAGTTAACCATGGCGTCAGAAAATAAATCACTGTGAACCCTCAAGTTCTTCTGTTGTATCAAGATTGCTTTTCAGTTTGTATGTTAGTTGTAACAAGGTCATTCTACGGTACATCGAGCGGATCATGAAAGATATACAGTCAATGTGTTCACCCAAAGCACTACAGAAGGAACTAAAGCTTCTCAGCCTCATGCAAATTGAATCCCACAACCTCTAGTAACATAGAATCATAGAATTCAGGCTCGAAGTACAGAGACTGAGCTGAAGCTCCTTCATTTATTCTAAAGGATCAGTAAACACAGCTGGAATATTGCTTTAGTTACCATAGCGGTAGAGATGGCATATCGACATTGTCACATTGTGTATGTGTGTAAGACTAACAGAGAGGACATAAACTCTATGTACATACTGCATGACTGCATTTTCATGTCCAGCTTTAGCAGTACTGAAATCTTTCTCCATGCATCAAGGGCATACAGGTAGATTGTCAACTTTTCATTTTGCACAGAGTATGACATTTAAAGCCATGGTGTGTTACACTCTCCAGACTCTGCTGGAGAAGTGACTGTGGTTGTGCAGCATGCATCCATCATGGGTTGAAGAACACCATATGCAGGTGTTCAGCAGGAATGAATGAGGCGTTGCAGGGCTTGGACAAGCATGCGTGCCTCAACATGAGCAGGTATCAACCAGCACAACAGTCCTGATATCACGGTACATCGAGCGGATCATGAAAGATATACAGTCAATGTGTTCAGATATGTGACAGATATCAGGACTGTTTTGTCTAACTCATGCTCATGACGTGTCAGTGTCTATGACAACACCACTTCTTTCCTGAGATAACGTTACTCAAACTTATGATACACAGAGGATTATGAAAGCTCTTGAGCGTGGCTTTGCCCTAAACAGCTGGAAGAGAGATCTATCTTAAGTTGTCCAATAGATAATGCTGTGTTCACACTACACAACTAAAACCCTGATTTCCCGAGCGCTGACAGTTTTTGGAGCTCCCTAAGAAAAAAAAACAGATCAGAGGCAATTTGGCGTTAGCTTGTTGTTTACAAATAGGTGCTTGAGCGCTATGTGACGCATGCTAAAAGGCTCGCCGATGCATTGCAGATGCTCCCCAGATAGCTATCATAATAATTATCTGGCCCTGCAGCAGGCAGCAAGCTACATCCAATGAGAGCGCAAGACACAGGTTGAGGACAGAGACAAGCTGCACTGCAACGCTTTCCAAGGTGTGTGTGTGCGCGTGTGTGTGTGTTTGTGTGTGTTTTAGAGGGAGAGAGAGAGTGACAGAGAAGCTGGACTATTGCATGCGATGTTTCTGAACGTTATTATCCTAATAACTTAGCTGCTTTGTCACTTTTTGACTTTGATATTTTCTAGTAAGCACCACCCTGACCACAGTATGTGGTTTGAGATGCGCATCACATGACGCACTCATTGAGATTCGTCCTGGTGAAAGATCTTGTGTGACAAGACTCCTGCAAACAAGACAGAAGTTGTGTAGTGTGAACAGACCAGTGATCTGACAACTTTAATCTAAGTAGTGTGAACTTAGATTAAGGTGTGACAACATGTGCTCAGCATGGAGGACATGTCTTTGGTCTCAGGGGGGAGACTGCTTCCTCCCTGGGAAGGAGTGAACTTCAAGCTTGTCAGAATGTAAGAGAGTGACACCTGAGATTTTAAACGAGCAGCATCTGTGAACACCATCTTTGTGTGTTAGTGCTGGTGACACTGCAGCCTTTCGCAGTGCACCTGGACTCCATTTGCTGTTGGCCCTGGTGGTGAGTCGTTGGTTATGAGGTGGTGTCATGCTGTAATTGGGATCATATTACAGAGGCGTTATCCTGCTCCACAACCTTTCTGACAGGACTGTCCTCCAGGGCCAAGTCCACCTCCAAAAAGTCTGCTTGGTCACTGTCCTGAGATATTTTCTCCACCTCTCTGCTTGTAACTTTCTCTTTGTTTCTGCTCTGTCTTTGGCACATGGTAGACTTAGCCGGGCCGACTAGAGCCAGGCAAATAGCACTGAGGCCCATTCCCACTGCACAGGAATAGAAGGCAGCACCGTAGTTCTGTGTGACATCCACCAAAACGCCTAGAAGAAAAGACAGCTGTTAGGAAAGCACTACGGAGAGGTTCACTGATGAGTGCAATCAGAGAAAGGGCAAACAATAAATGTAGCAGAGACTTTGTACCTCCTAGTGGTGGCCCTGCCAGCCCAGCAAAGCTCTGGATACAGACATACACTCCCACAGATGATGCCATCTTGTGGATGCCCACCACATCCTCCTCAGCCAGCATTGGGATGTGAGTGGAGCCGACGGTGCCCATGAAGAAGCCATAAAGGGCGCAACAAATTACTAGGCCCCAGAACTCCCACACGATAGTGAAGGCCACCAGCACCAGGCACAGCAGAATCACACAGCCCAGCAGCACCAGGGTCTTCTTGCAGCGGACTTTGTTCAACACCACCCCGATTGACAAACGGCCGAAGATTTCTGCGACAGCCATCACAGAGAGCATGTAGGAGGCCATGCTGGGTTCCACACCCCGGCTCTTGCTCAGCTCGATGATGTACAGCTGCGGGGCAAAGAAGCCCAATGTGGCAAACAAGCCAAAGAGGGAGTAGCAGATGAAGGTACCATCTTTAAGCACAGAGAAGTCCAGAAGTTTAGGGCTAGAAGGATGGAGAGCACCTGCCTCTACCATAACCTCTGCTTCTGCCAGTTCGCTCTTATCCTTCTTGACAGGGGTGGGGGGTGACGACTGTGACAGCTCTTTGCCCCCTGTGTCCTGCACCTCCCACTCCATCAAAACCTTGTTTTCAGCTCCGGCAGTCCTCAGGTCTACATTTGAAGCAGAGAGGGAGGTGACACCGGAGTCCTCTGAACCCCGGGAGACTCCTGAACTGATGGAGGTCCTGGTTTGTTCGTTCTCCAGCTCGTAAACAGCCTGAAGTTGCTTTAGAGAGAGAGACTCTTTGTCTGATTCACTGTCCTCCTTTACAGGCTCCGGTTCAATAATGATTGGACGAAGGAGAAGCCCACAGCCAATCACTGAAGCCTGAAAGATGCCGAGGACAACCAGACAGTAGCGCCAGCCAATGTGTTGTTTCAGTGTAGTGAGGGCTGTGGATAGAGGACATGTAATTGTTATGATTATATACTCAAGGTCCACTTGTTTTCTTTTGTTTTTGACCGCTTCTCACTGTATTCCTTAGTGATGGCGGAGTCCGAAATTAACACCTGCTTAGTGCCAAATGCGGGTAACTTTTGTAGTAAATCTGAGAAGGCTATCCACGACACTGGCAGCCAAATTCTAATCAGCTCATTCTTGACTAAACATGGACATTACCTAAAAGTGATCTCAAGATATCACATTCACAGGAATAGGACAGATGTAAGGAAGGACAACACTCAAAATGTTTGCCTCCAAACAGCCATCTCCAGGGTGGAGGCATAAAAACTATGGTGAGATTCTTGACTGTGTTGTGGTGTCATTTACGGGTGCGCTGCTTTTGTCCTCTGTTGTCTGTAATGGAGTTTGACACAGACAGACACATTCACACATTACCAGGTGTGTTTTTATGCACATCTAAACATTGTCTCAAAACTCCCTAATTTCACTGCACTGTTTACTGTATGGGATGTCAGCTACTCTGCTAAACTATCACCAGGCCAGAATTCATGCACCATGCAGAGAAGAGGGTGATTGCTGTGGAGAGTGAGCAGTCTGATGGGAGGTTTAAGTTGGTTAAAGTGATCAAGCATCTGAATAAAATTTTAACGTTTATGCATACATTAAAATAATTTGCTTCAAATTTTGCTCTGCTATCTTTTTTGAGTTTGTATTTAGCACAATACCTCATTGTCTCAGTGAAATAAAACTACTGATGCTACTACTAAACTAATGTATATGTGACTAAAAAAAGACATTCATTATTTTGTTCAGCTAAAAATACACCCGGCCAGTGGATTGTTTGAACTACGGGCCCAGTCGGCCACTAAATCAAAACATTCGGATGGGGAGATTGAATTTGCTCAGTTATCATCACACAATAGTTTCCCCCACTACCTAACCAGTCAAGCGTTCAACTACTAAACCACTAGTTGGTGCTGCGGGCAGTAGTTGAGTATTCTACAGTAGTTAATGTATACTAGGGCTGTGCTATTTATGTAAAATTTACCTTCATTGCGATATCAACATGTGTGATAAAGGTATCGCAAAAGACTGCTGAACTTGGATGAATAGTATATTTACATGTGCCACACGTTCACATGTTGCATGTCAATATATTTGGACCAATCGGGTGGAGTCTACTGCCCTAGATGCCAAGAAGTAGATGCGAGGAAGTAATTGTGAACAACCAATCCATGTTGCAACAGTGGCATTGGGTGACTTCACCAGTCTGACTCTCTGACAATTTCACTTTCTCACTCAATATTATAATTACTTTCAAAAATAGTTCCACTTTACAATGGGCAGTAATGAACAATGATAAAGGTTGTAATTTAGCTAACTGTCCCTCTAAGACGGAACACTCACCTGGAGCAAACAAGAATATGGCGAAGGATTCGCCGGATGAAGCGATGGAGGTGACGAGGGCTCGCCGCCTGGAGAAGTACTGGGCTAGAATGGTGACAGTGGGAAGGAAGGTGAGGCAGTAGCCAAGGCCTGTTAACAAAGGACAAGAGAAAAAGGGGACATGACAGCCACTGGCCCAAATGGTAGGAACACTGCATGGCTAGTGGGCTGGGTCAAAGATCAAGGTGTCAGCTCAGTCCTTTGTCAAAGGTTGCAGGCTGCGTGAGATGATTCAGCTTTGCTACAGCTGCTGCTGAAAGACAAGAGGCATGTAAAGACACATAAGAGAGACAGGGGGGAGGGGAGAAGGGGGTTGTCAAGTTAGCTGTGGTCCATTTCAGAGACACACACGGCAATCATAGCAGGAGAACTAATGAAAACTGACACTCATTTCACTATTGTGTTCATCATCCAGTCTATTACTGTCATTCAGTCAATTTATTCCTTCCTCCTCAGCCACTTCCTGCTCCGTCATTCCTGATCTGAAAGGAAATTTAGTGTTTTGGGGGGATGTGAGGCTGCTCCAGTTTTTACTGCTCTGCTCTGTTTTGTCACTCCTTCCTAGAGAATTAAGATAGCAGAGCAGACCCCACTGCATGGTGTTTAGAAGAGGCTGATCACCTCTCATCATTGGACAGTTCTGGAAGAAACAGATTGATTCAGATTTTGTTGTTAACGCTGCTAGGAGTCCCTTTAGTTCATTATTAACAGGGTGTTAAACAAGACAAACACATATGTAAGAGCAATGCAGTCATTCTGTGAATGGCATGTTACAATTACACACAAAGACACAGACACACAGTCAGACAGATACATGGATGGATGGATGGATGGATGGATCAGTCCATCCAGGATTTTGCATTTAGCCAGCTCCCATGAATTCTGTGCAACCTTGCAATTTTGTCCAATCACTGACTATTCCAAACAGGTAAAATCTCACTTCATTTTAGAGCTGCGTGCAGCATATTGATTTTGGCAGCCCCTCTCTCATTATTTATTATGGGACTGCTGCTATGGAACCAGAGTTCTTTGACTGGAGTCACAGACACACAGTCACAGGGCTAACTGTTTTACGTCTAACATAAACCAATGGTAATAAACAGGTTTATGACAAAGTTGAGCCATTTTGCTGTCAGTGTGAAGATTAAGAGCGCAGTGTCAGATGCTAACCACTGCTGCAGGGATTTGGACCAAGCAGCAAAATATGACAGGTAGTAATACAATCATGTTGTGCTGTATTAGTTGCTGTGCTGCTAGAGAGAGAGCAGGAGGAGAGCAGCTCATGAAGATGGTTCTTCGGTGCCCAACAACACAAATAAATTCTAATTCTGTGGGAAACACTGACTGCTAGTGATTATATGCTTAAAATTCAAGAAAGCATCACAACTATTTTTGCAATTTTTACTTGCCCCCACAATTTCATTGGAAAAAAAAATGCCTATAAACATTGCAGCATGCGTCGCAATTGAAATCAGGCATTTCAGGGCTCCATGATATCAAAATGGATGAATAGACGGATGCTGGTATGTTGGTGTGCGTTTGATAAGTACCTGAGACAATACCAATGGTGATGTACATCTCATTGATGGAGCTGACGAAGGCAGAGGTGATGGTTCCCAGGCTGATAAGGAAGCCTCCCATCATCACCACAGGACGATAGCCAAAACGGTTGCTCAGCATCGTGGACAGGGGGGCTGGGGTGGGGGTGAAAGACATGACAGTCTTTTCATTTAATCATTCGTTACATATAAGCTGCCTTACAAAGATATGCATTGCAAATATGATTTGCAATGCAATTAGGGTCTGAATGTTTTTTAAATTGCATGAATCTGCTACTGTTTTGCTGTTACTGCTGTTTTGTAAGTTTTTCTCAGATTGGAATGTTGTGACCAGTCATATGTCTTACCATAACGTTAAAGCAGGGAGCTATAGTTTTACACATACAGGACCTGTATGAATCAGAGAGAGCAACTAAACTGGAAGTCCTGAAAAGTGCAAATGTTGTCACATTAACCAAGGATCAATGGATGTCAGTGAGTAATCACCTATCAACACTCATTGGACATTACACTCCTTTGCTTTGCCACAAAGTCTTTGTCCTGCACATGCCTGTCATAGTGTAAAAAGCTGATCACAAACAAAAGACAACAACAACAAAAAAAAAAAAGAAACACATATGAATGAAGCCTTGGTGACTGACCGGTGAAGGTAAAGATGAAAACACAGATGGAGATGACCCATGACACTCGGCTGTTGCTCTCCCCAAACTCTTCCATCAGATCCTGGAGGAAGACACCCAGACTCTTGAGGGTCCCATAGGTGCAGACCTCCACCAAGAAGAAGGCTGCAGCAATGGCCCAGCCCCAGCCGCCATCAGGCACCTCTGAGTAAACATTTGGACCCAAACAGCCCTGATAATGGAGCCCCCTCATGGCTACAGCAGTCCACCTGGAGGAGGAAACAGAGATTACATCAGTGAGCTCATTCTAAAGTCCTGGGGGTTTGGGGGGGGGGATTTAAATCGTGAATTAGATTTGTTGTGAAAAAATCAGAGATTTTTTTTAGGCCATATCACCCAGCCCTAGTATTGAGATCACATTAACTCATTATTTTTACAGTCAAAGGTTTTCAAACTGCACAAATGATATTTAAAGCAAGAAATAACCTGCTACTAGAAAAAAAAAAAATAAATTAAAAAAAAGGGTATTACTTAATTTTAAAACCCATAGTGTGTGTACAACCAGGAAAAGCTTTTGTATTTCTATACGTTGAGTGAAGCCATGGAACAGCTTGAAAGCTGTGGCATAAGGTAAAGGGGGGAGTTTCAAATTCAACAGTTTACAGCTTTTTAACTTCAACTAAACACAGATTGATTCAATTTAATGTCTTGCATCGCACATATTACACCCCTCATAGATTACACCACATGTATCAATCTGTCTCTTCATATTGCCTAAGATGCACTACCAGGGATGGCAATCTAACCCATATGCTATGGGACTGTAAGAGCCTGTAAGTCGTTTTGGCAAGGCATCCATAACATCTTATCCACAACACTCCAAAAAACAGTCACCACAGACCCCCTGGTAGCTATTCTTGGGGACCTAAACAGACTTCACAACTTCACACTGTATCAGAAAAAGCTTATTTTA
>JAPZEB010000009.1:27613724-27625156 GCA_029783705.1 Chaetodon striatus
TCTGTAACAATGGACAGGTTTTAAAAAAGTGAGGACTGTTGTTCCAGAGTTATGGTCCTCTGTATTTCAAAGCATATTTGCAGTAATAGGAAAGATAAATATCCTTTGCTTGTCTTGGTGGACATATATGGACATCAGAGTTCATTAGGAGAAAGTTGTGAAATACATCTGTAAGCTGTGCTTTTTAAACACACATTTATAAATACAAATATTTGTTTGGTAAATGTTAATATAAAAAACTGATGATTCAAATTCAGGGAACAGGTATATGTCCTGGTCCAAATGATGTTATAGTATATGATATGATATGTATGGATACATTAAACTATAGTGGAGTGTTAGTAGTTTTCTACTGATGCCAAATGACTTCATACTTTTGTTGCACACCAACTCAGTGTGGTCTTTCGTAGATAAACAGTTGTTCATCTACTAATACACCTAGAATTTTGCACAAGAAACTTGATTGATTTAAAAATATTGATGAATAGTGTAGCATATTCCTTTTAATCTTCCTTTGAATTACTTTTATTTCTACTTCTGAAAATAATCAAATTTGATTTTATTTTTTTTGACATTTAGAGAAAGTTTGTTTATGCTGAACCATTTTCAGTTCATGACAGGGAACAATTGGGTTTTCTGATTAAGGCATTAAAGTTTGCTTGTGAAAGGACGATATTAGTATCATCAGAAAAGAGAATCCGTAATACAATACCAGATATCCATGCAGAGGCATTTATATAGATTAGAAATTAAAGAGGTCCACAGGTTGCGTGTTACTTTAATAACGTGAACTGAAAATACTCCAAGTCCTCCATTCAAAGCCTTACAGCAGTAAGTACTAACGCTAGTATTTTCTGCAAGTATGAACAATATTCAAGTTATAAAGTTTAAAGACAGTCTTGTATGACCATCAGCCAAAAGCCCCAAATTTACAAGGATGTGAAATTGAGAAAAGCGAGCACATCCTAACATCTGAGAAACTGTGACCCAAAAATGTTTGGTACTGTGTGTGAATACCGTATGTACACAGTAATGGTATGTTTAAAACAATGCTCATTACCGCTGAAACTCCTGAAGGAGAAAGGCATCATGAAACACATCACACTATTGGAATGGGTAATGTTGATGTGCTTTGGTTTTACTGATGGTTTTATGTTTTATTTTATGGATGTTTCTTCCAGCTAAAAGCTCCAGGAAGCTGACGTTCCTGTATCTTGCCAATGATGTCATCCAGAACAGCAAGAAGAAAGGACCCGAGTTTACCAAAGACTTTGAGAGTGTACTTGTCGATGCCTGCTCCCATGTTGCCAGGTAAATGTGATGTAACCACAGCATGCTACAAATAATGGTTTGTGTAATGACTCTGTGTGTGTGTGTGTGTGTGTGTGTGTGTGTGTACCTTGGTCCAAGTTGCTCTAGCTTAAAGATATGCACCGTCTCTGTGTTGCTGGATGCACAGAGGAACTGGCAATAAGGGCTGAAGGATAAAGAGCTTATATTGACGTACCTGCAGACAGACAAAGTGAAAAAACTTGAGGAATAATCAATAATTTAAAGTGGATAGTCATTAGTGGACTATTAACTGAAGCATCTGACCTCATCAGTCTCCTTAGGACTTGAGGATCTCAGCCAACACAGATCGTGCCATTAAATAACTATAAATTTGTCATCAGCGTGTAATGAAGGCATAAGTGCATGCATGTAAATGTACCAGCAAGGCAGCACTCCAATAATAACTTCATATTTATTTGAAATCATGATCTTTAGCTGTGCTCATACATTGGACTGTGTATTTCTTTAAACAGAGTGCAGATCATACACTGATCAGTCAAAACGTTAAAACCACTGACAGGTGAACTGAATAACATTGATCATTTCATTATAGTGCAATGTTCTGCTGGGAAACCTTTGGTCCTCACATTCATGTGGATGCCCTTTTACACACTCCACCCACCTAAACATTGTTATAGACAAAGTACCCTCACTCATTGCAACGATACCCCCAATGACAGTAGCCCCCCAGCAAGGCAATGCACCATGCTCAACTGCAAAAACTGCTCAGGAATGGTCCAAGGAACTTTCAGCATAAGAGCTTTAGGCATTGATCTAGTTTTCAAATTCCCCAGATCTCTATCTGATCGAGCATCTGTGGGACAAACCGGAACCCCAGAGGTCCTTTTGATCAGGCTTCGACGAGGTCAGAGCCAAGTCCAATCTATGATGGGGCCTCTGACCCGTCCAGGCATGGAGACAGGACCTCTGGGGGTGTCCTGTGTTGTCTGGCACCAAGGCATTGTTGACAGATCCTTTGAGTCCTGTGGGTTGTGAGGTAAGGTACCGGCATGCCCAATGGATGTTCAATCAGATTAGGATCTGGGGAATTTGGAGGCCAGGTTGATGCCTTGAGCTTAGTCATGTCTGCTGAACCATTCCTGAGCAGTTTTTGTGGTGTGGCATGGTGCATTGTCCTGCCTGGGGGGGCGCACTGCCATCAGGGAGTGCTGTTGAGGGGGTCTACTGGTCTGTAATGGTGTTTAGGTGGGTGGTGCGAGTCAAGTGGCATACACATGAATGGCAGGAGCCAAGATTCCTCAGAAAAACACTGCATTGTAACAAAATGATCAGTGTTACTTACTTCACCAGCCAGTAGTTTTAATGTTTTGGCCGATTGGTGTAAATGATGGGTTTGAACTCTGACCTTTTCATGCCCCGGCGGAACTCAAAAAGACGCAGACCCTCAGGAACCGAAAACACTCGGATGACGGTGCCCTGTAAGGACAGACAGCCAGTGAGGTGACACTGTTATTTTGGTTTACATGTGTCACTTAGGCAATGGGTCATTTGAGGCAAGTGGGGCAAAGCCTTAGAAATTAACATAATTCTGAATTAATGCAACATGAAACAGTTTACCATAAGTGGCTGGATAGAATAGCTTTTTAGTTGTTAGAAAAGTGGTGTTTGAAACAAGCTTAGCCCTGCACTCACAGTGTTCTGTGACAAAGAGTGTGAGCAAGCAACAATATCATAACCAAAGCTTTTGATATTGAAAGTACATTATACAAATTCGATGCCATGTGGGGCTGATTGTCTGTTGCCCTGCTGCATTCTGCTTGGCTATTTGCCAAATACTGTTGTTGTTATTTGCTCATAGTTGGCAGAAGTTATTTCTTTTAGACAAGACTGCAACTGTGGTCACTGTGAACACTGTGGATTTTCTTCTACAGCACAAATTTGGAAGTATTCCATTTAAAGAAACACTTGAGATATAGATATCTTGGTGCCCACCAGCCAGGGGTATATTAAAAAAAAATTAATATGTAGCCATGGCAGTTGACAATGCTTCAAATATGGGTGTTGTTACAAAGCTACATATTCTAAAATGTGGATGCTTCACCCCCCAGCAGAACAAAAAATCTATACAACCAGCACAGTTTCAAGGTGGACACCCAAGATGAGTGTCACCAATTCAGTATCTGATCAAATGTCTCCCCTTCTGTTCCTGAGATATGACATTGAAAAATGTTCAAAAACACCATGGTGAAGTTGCCCTTGACCTTTTGGATATAAAATGTCATCACTTTATTATTTTATCCTATTGGCCACTTGTGTGAAGTTTTGCTATAATATGCCTACGTATTCTTCTGTAATGGCCAAAAACATGTTTTGTGAAGTCACACTGACCTTGACCTCTGACCACTAAATTCTAACTGGTTCATTCATGAGTCCAAGTAGACGTTTGCGCCAACTTTAAGGAAATTCTCTAAAATCCTTCTTGAAATATCAAGTTCATTAGAATGAGATAGACACAAAGTCACAGTGACCTTTGACAACCAAATTCTAATCAATTTACTCTTAAGTCCAAATAGATTTTTTTGTCAAATTTGACAGAAATTCCCTTAAGGTGCTCTTAAGAAACCGGGCTCACCAGGATGTGACAGATGAGGTCACAGTTACCTTGACCTTTGACCACCAAACTCTATAATCAGTTCATCTTTGACTCAAAGTGGACATATGTACCAAGTTTGAGGAAACTCCCTTGAGGTGTTCTTCAGATATTGTGTTCATAAGAATAAGACGGATGCAAGTTCACAATGACCCCATCAAAATCTAATCAGTTCATCATTAAGTCCTTTGAGGTGTTCTTGGGATATTGTGTTCACAAAAATGTGACGAATGTACATATGGATGGACAGACAACCTGCAAACATAATGCCTCAAGCCACAGCTGATGCCGGCATGGAGGCATAAAAAAGGCAGATTTTAGTCATTTTCCAGAAAAAAGAGGCTAACTGCTAGCATGGTAGAGAAGATGCTTTTTTGCCTCCTGTGTGTTATTCTGAGGGGATGGTGCCTGGTCCAGGACAAGCTTTAAGGGTTCCAGCATCTTTCTGAGAGAACTACTGAATGTGAAAGCAGCAGGGCAACATGGATTTAGTGGGATTGCTCAAAAGAGCAAATATGGCTACCCAAACTACCCAATTTAGTGGTGTAACAACAAATTTAGATCATGTATGTGCTTAGACTATCACCTGGGTTAAAATGTGTGGAAAATGTAACATTGCACATTTTGTCAAATTGTATGATTTTCTGGTTTTTGCATCAGTTCAAAGTAGTTGGTGTCCACCCATTTTTCCACCTAAAATCATCACTGTATCTAAAGCCCTCTTACAGCTCTTGAGGCTACAATGCTTTTGTATCCAACAACAAAAAAAAAACTTTGAAAGCAAGAAACAATGTACTTATGAATTTGCTATTACTAATAGAGCCAAAAAAGTAGTAAGGATGGTTAAGGATATAAAGCCTGATGTCAGGGTGACACAAGAGGAAAGTTTATGAGGTTTATTTAAAACTGTATTCCATTAGGAGACAGAATGTCCTCAACTGTCATTGCAACATGTCCAAAGTCCACATTTTGGCTTAAAGATATAGCAGAATTCATTTTCTGGGGACCCTGAACATCCATTACAGGACAAAGGTGCTGGATGAACAAACTATCGCTTTATCTTTGGAGATAAATGTACAGTATAGCTATTACAGGGGTCTGAGAGTTAAAAGATGTTTTTTACCCTCTCTGAGGCGCTGGCAAGTTTGGTGGCCAAGGCGTTGAAGGCGAGAGCGGCCAGAGGACTGTCATGAGCCGAGATCATGGTCACTGTGTTCTGAAATGACCAAGAGGGTGATACACTGGACCAGAAAAAAGGATGTTATTCCACACTGAAATTATGTTCATGCCACTAAAACGAGATGAATTTCGATCTAGTTGCAGTTTGTTTATCATCATGGCATCAAATTAAAAAAGTAAAATCTAGAAATTTTTTTATTTTCCAACAGTGAAATGGTTTACACTTTCCTGAAAGAAACAGTTATTGATAAAGAAATTATGTAATATAATAGTAATGGAACTCGTTGGTCAAATAAATAATATCACAGGCTTGGCCTGCTTGTCAATTGTTTAAAGGATCAGGCTGGTAATATAGCAGAATTAAGGTATTTTGGTGATAATCCTATTCATTTATATATGATTTAAATTTACAATAGAGTCACATGTTGTTATACTGACAAAAGTTTAAAAATGTAGGGGAAGCTAAGCAGAATTTTTTATGATGGCTTCCATTCACTACTGTAAAAAGACACTTTCAACGCCAACACATTGATTGTGCGATTTACCACCAAAAATATTATAACAGACTGCATGGCTGCACTTGGTTGCCCAATAACCAGCTGATATAAATTGGAATTCTGGCTGGTGATGAGGACTTACCGTGTTTTTATGTTTTGGACTCTACTGTATATGCCACACACTGCTACACACACACATATGCTACACACACTGAATAAAATACAACTAACACAATGTAGCTGTAATAACATCATCTGACTCCATATTAAATCCTGGATTGTGGAATATTATTTGAGGTGTTCTGTGATGCCATGTGTCTTACCAAACTGTTGGCATCATACACTATGATCTCCCCAATGGTGGCACTGCCTGGATACGCCAGGTAGGAGTTGGAATGGTTAATAGAAAGAGCACAGAGACCTACAGAGGAGAAAAAGGAAAAAGAAACATCTATTGAATGGCAAATGGTGGTTCATGGCAGATGTGGGTCCTGTCAGTTGAGGAACTCAACAATCAGTTTTTATGGGCAGAGCACTAAGACTGTTAAACCACTTCAACATTCCAAACAAGCAAGGATTAAGAAACTTAATGTTATCAAGGAATGAGCACAGACATTTTTTACAGACAATGGCTCAGGAGTCTAAAACTATTGACAATAATACACAACTGGAATTATCCTTTTAAATCAATCAATCAATCAATCAATCAACTTTATTTATATAGCACATTTTAAAAAACCACAGGGGTAGCCAAAGTGCTATACATTGGGACATGACAATAAAAAAGATGTTTCTGTCGACAAACCCAACTATCATAGTGCCACAGGAAGTGGGTTTGTGTGCGTTAACCACATACTTGCAGTTCTGCGTATTAATGTCTTACCTGAGGGATTGGACGGAGTGTTAAGCAGAGTCTTGAGCAGCTTCATATCTTTGATGTTGTGGATATAAATGGACTCTTCAAGACACACCACGAGCCTCTGCAAGACAGCAGACTTCAGATCATTCCACTCCAACGTAACGCAGTCAGTACTGCCTTATATTGCTATCAGTGAAATCCCACTAAAAAAGTAAATGAACAGTAACTCTGTGTCAGCCTCATCAATACACCATACTGTCTTAGTTAAGCTTGCTAGCATATTGATTAGCTCTTAACACAAGGTACAGCTGAGGATGATGGGAATGCCATTACTTTTGCAGGTATTTGGTCATAAACCAAAGTATTGGACACATTTAAAATATCGACATGGTGATGTCCTCATCCTGAGCAGAACATATGTACAACATTCTATGACAATATTTTCAGTGTGTACTGAGTTATATCAGTTGGAACCAACATAGTGGACTGACTGACACTGCCCCCCCTTAAACCAAGTTGCCGGTGTGGCTATTATGTCCATAGTGCACTGCTCCAGACTGCAATCATTTTGTGCAATTTTGCAATCATTTTTGCTGTGTGTCTGAAGGTGGGTCACTACCAGTGGCTCTATAGGCTACATCTGGTGGACACCTTGGGCTTCCATCACCTCACAATCCATCAGCCAGCATACCACGATGGGTTGTTTCTCACTGTATAGCCTATCTTTTCACGTCACTGCAAACTTGACATGTAGGGAGAAATACCACGAAAATAGCACACACTTTCTTTCTCGTCTTTTTCACTTTCTGAAGTTTCTTGCGGAAACCAAGATTTCTCATCCTCCACTTAGAAAACAGGCATGGGATGCTAAGTAGCTGCACACTTGTACGTGTCCTGCATGTCAAGATCCAGAGGAGACGATGGAGAAGGTTGATTACCTTCCTTTGCAGCCCTGTGAGCGCTCCAGAGGAAGATAAATTCCTCCTCACTGTCATCAAATAGGAACTCCAAGTCCGCCAACTTTGCCCCATCATTGTCGTCATCTCCTTCTAGGATGGCATGAGAAGCAGCGATGTCTTTGTATCCCTTATCTGTCTCTTGTGACATGAAAACAGGGGCCAGTCTGCCTCCACCCAGCTCGATCCAGGTTTAGAGGTCAAGCCCTTTGACTTTTCTGCTTCTCCCTGCAGCACAGTTTTATCACACATAGGTGGGCCCCCTCTCTTCACTGCTGGCTAGCTTGGCAGGCCTGCCAAAAGTGAAGTAGTGTGTGGGGAAAGCAACGCAGTGGATACACTTGTAGGTGGAGGATAAAGCAGCCTAAGCAAGGGGTAAGCCCAGATGTACCGCACACACAGGGCTAGTGTCCCAGATAGATATTTAATTTACAGCAGGAACAAAGACTTGGCCTTTTCCCAACTTCACTAGGGTAGTTAGCTGTAGCCATGATTGGCTAGTGGGTTGTAGATGCTAGTGGGTTTGTGAATTTGCTTAACAGGTTGTGCAGCAACTGAGTGGAATAAGGGTGGGGAATATTGCTATTTCCCCCCTTAGCATTGGGGCAAAAAGTAGTACTATTTTGCTGGAGGCATTGCTCCCTGGGAGGTATTGCTAACACTACCTGCTACGAGATATTGTTTCATTTTGGTATTGCTAATGATAACTCTATTAGCAAAAGTGTTACTACATTGAAAAATATACCATTGTGAAAGTATTGCAACTTTACACCAAAACTAGCTGTAGAAGAGTATTGCTACTGTTTGTGAACTAGTTTGTGAACTGTACAACTGGGAATAAAGCGCCTCATTATCAGGTTATGCACTAAAGTGCATAACTCAGTAACGTCATCCACTGTTCGTGGATAGTTTAGCATAGCACTCAATAACACCATTTTCAACAGGCTTCTGCAAGAAGGGAGAAGAGGTTTCTGAATGACAACATGTGGTATGTCAGCAAAATATAGGAGGGAGGTATATATATATCTAATATCTAATCCTAGCATAGGCTTCTCTAATGCCAGCCAATTAAGGCTGCCATAACGTTATTTGAGCTTCTGACAAGGTTACGGGGAAGGTGTTCCCCATGGTGAAACATGGTATGAATGCTATGACAGAGGACTGCCAGTAGGCTTGGACAGTATCAGAGTATTTGCAGTATACCAGGGTGTTTAGAAATCCTGACAGATGCTCATACAGATGCTCATCTTTCTATCAACCTCATACTGGAGAGGTTGTAATAAAGATATGTGCAGCGCCACACAAACAGTAAATACCATCACATACTGAATATCTGGGGGAATTCCAGGTAGTCACATTCACCCATTCACACACACACTCATACACTGGTGGCCGAGGCTACTGTACAAGGTGCCACCTGCTTAACAGTTTTTAACTTTCTCACACACCGATGGAACAGCCATTGGGAGCAATGTGGGGCTCAGTATCTTGCTCAAGGATACCTCGACATGCAGACTGTAGGATCAAACTGCCCATCTTTCAATTAGTGGACGACCGGCTCTACCTTCTGAGCCACAGCGGCCCAAAACAGATACCGTCCAAGCCTAACTGCCAGTGTCATAACTGTAAACTGCATACTGCTGTGCATCCAGAGGAGTTCATGGGATGGGGTAAGTTTGTAAACTTTGAGATTTAACTTCTACATATGCTGCAGCTCACATCTCATCGGAACAAACAAAAGATTGGATGCTGTTATTAGAGATGTACAGGAGCTAAAGACCAGCTTAGAATTCACTCAAGATAAGTTGGAAAAGATGAGAATGGGACACAAGGACATGGAAACAAAGATAAAGTCTTTTGAAAATAACATCATGAGTTTAAAGCTGGAAGCGGATGAAAAGTTTGCCAAGCTGGACTACATTGAAAATCAGTACAGGAGAACAAACATTTTAATTGATGGGATTGCTGGCCAGTACCAGGAGGGGGGGTAAGCCCAGGAAAATTGTTGTAAAGCTTTTGCGCCTTAAGACAGACAGTGCATCCTTTCTTCTACCAAGAAATTAAAGGGCACAAACATCTACATAAATGAAGACTTCTCAGAGCCTGTGCAACGGAGGGGGAAAGAGCTGTGCCCAAGTTGATAGCGGCCAGAGAAAGGGGTGACATAGCCAGCTTGAAGTTTGACAAGCTGGACAAACACAACCATCAGTTTAGAGCTAATGATGTTTCAGTGTTTGATATTTGAATTTTGCTCTATTTTATATATTTATTTATTTTTTATGCAGTTGTTTTTGTTTTATGTGCTCAATAAACAACAATGCATCGTTGCTATCAAGTTTGCCAAGGAAAGGTTTAGTTTTAGCTCACTGAAATATATGTAGCCTTAGGAACAAGGTTCATGAGATTACCAGAATCTGTTTCTCTGACAATATTCATGTTTTAGCATTGTCAGAAACACACCTGAACGATACTTTTGTTGATTCTGCGCTAGCTGTTGAAGGATATAGGCTATATAGAAGAGATAGGAACAAATATGGTGGTGGAGTTGCATTTTATGTTCAGGACCACATTTCAGCTGTGCTAAGGAAAGATATTATGAGTACTGACATTGAATTAATTTGGCTACAAATTCACCTTCCACACTGTAAGCCCACTCTAGTTGGTTGTTGCTATAGGCCACCCAGTTCTAATGTTAATTACTTGGACAAAATATGTTAAACTCTTGATATGGTGACAAATGAAAGTAAGGACATTTTCCTTCTTGGAGACCTCAACATTGACTGGTTTTCTAAAAATTGTCCATTACGGAAAAAAACTTGATTTTAATTGCCAGTGTCTGCAATCTAACCCAGGTTGTTACTCAACCTACAAGAATTTCCATTACTACAGATGGTGTCGACACTTCAACCTGCCTTGATCATATTTTCACAAATATTCATGAGCTGTGTTCACAGGCAGTATCAGTGGCAGTGGGTTGTAGTGACCATAATTTTATTGCTTTAACAGAAAGGACTAAAATGACTAAATCTGGAGTTAGAATTCTTTACCGCAGGTCATATAAAAGGTTTAATCCAGTCTCATTTGTGAATGATGTTAAGGATTTGCAGTGGTCTGATGTGTGCCTGGTAAATGATGCAAATATTGCCTTGAAAAATTTTAAGGACAAATTTGTGAAGCGAGTGAATAAGCACGCTCCACTCAGAAAAAGGTCTCTAAAGGACACCAGTGCCCCATGGTTAGATGATGAGTTGAGATCTTTAATGCTTCAAAGGGACAATGCCAAGACAACTGCTCAAAAATCAGGGTGCTCTTTAGATAAAAACATTTATTGCAGGTTGAGAAATAAGGTTACAAAGTTACATTATACCAAAAAGAGAGAATACTCTGTACATGATACTAAAAAACTGTGGAAAACCTTAAATGAATTAAAATGATGATGATTAAATGATGAAAAGTTACCTCTCTGGCAGATCACAGCGAGTGTTTTTCAATGGCTGTTTTTCTGACAGTAGAAGGATACTTTTCGGTGTTCCACAAGGGAGTTGTTTGGGGCCACTTTTATTTTAAATTCTTATAAATGATTTGCCATATGCTGTTAGGAAGGCTAATGTTGTAATGTATGCTGATGACGCTACTTTGTTCTGTGCATCACCACCGTTAGGAGAGCTGAATAAATTAGCACTGACCACTGCAAAAAGTAAATGCATTGTATTTGGCAGTAGGAATGTTAAAGCTAATGCTACTGCCCTCAGTCTGTCTACAGATGGGGTATTAGTTGGACAGGTCACTAAAACTACATTACTGGGTGTTAAATTAGACAGCTTATTGTCTTGGTCTGACCAGATCAATCACATTGTTTCCATGATGGGAAAGGGCATTGCCATGTCTAGGAAATGTTCTGGTTATGTTCCACCTTCTGTGATGAATGATGTTGTTCGGTCACTTGTTCTGTCACACCTGGAGTACTGCCCAGTCATCTGGTCAAGTGCTGCTCAAAA